>CM035091.1:63641804-64123894 GCA_020205505.1 Panax japonicus
ATAAACATGCATGCTAAACAAATACAAGTCCACTACACAAGATCTGCAAATAAGCAGTCTACACTACCTGGGCCCAGGGCACGGCACACCTGCGCTATCCCTTGCCTTGGCACCGGCGCAGCTGCGCTGGTGCTCGACTGCAGGCACAGCTGCGTAGTTTTTTGCCTTCGCACCAGCACAGCTGCGCTGCTGCACAGACAGACGCAGACTCGGCATGAACAACAACCATTTTTAGCCTAACTAACACGAATTTCACCCACCAAACAGTGAAATTAATAGCTACAATTGGTACAGACTATTACAAACATGTTTGCTAACATTTACAACCAATTAACACAATTTAACATCAACTAAAACTAGTTTAATTTCTCAGAATTTCATATTTTCATATAAAACTCTATTTTTTGAACTTCTTCACAAAAATCATCACTGACATCTCAATACTTGGCCAAAACACTTAATTCAAATTACGTTATGCTCGTTTCTTAATAAGCTAGCATAAACAAGACTCAATTTACAGTTTAGCATACGAATTGTCCACTAAAATTGGTACTATTCACAAGCCATATGGAAAATATACACTGTCATACTTTTCTTCCTTTTAAACTGTAATTAGCATACGAATTCTTGTTTACATACAAACTCAAACATCATAACTATATATAATCATCATACACAGGTTACATAACAATAATTTATAGAAACTAGAATTTCCAAAACATAAACAAACTTTGCCATAAATTCATATATGTGTATATATATATATATATATATATATATATGTGTGTGTGTGTGTGTGTGTGTGTATAATACAAAGTGTAAGACCCCAACTTTTATGAATAAAGAATAATTTTCTCGAAATATATTTTTGAATATTATGGTGTGGATTTGATATAATGTTATAGTGGGTAATATTTACAAATTTTGCAAAAGTAAGCAAGTGGTTATATAATATTCAATTGATCGGGGAATATTCGTTTTAACAGGGAATATTCGTACGACGACACAATCATTGGTGGACCCCACAACGAAAGTATTGTCGTAGTTAGAAAACGACATAATTATCTTTCTATAAAAATAACGACGGAGGTGTTACCGTTAAAACTGTTGAATTACTCGGTAGTAAAAGTACAGTAATACGCATAGTTGCATAGTAGCACATGGTATTGATTATTGATGCTTACGTGGGAAGTCACTCAGTTATACTCAATTATTGCTATAGTAATTGCTGCATCATATCTCTCATATTATTGATTCAATTATTGTTACAGTATCATTTGCATAATATGATATATTATTAAATCAATAATTGAGATGACAAAGTTATTCATATTATTATTTGCAATATTGACAATGTTTAGAAGTTCTGTCAAGGAGAGGTTTGGTCACCTAATTACTCGCCAATAAGGATAAATCCTTATCGGAAAGCCCCATCTTTCTTGGTAACGACCTGGTTGTTAAATATTGTGAATTATAATATTAATGATGATTAAGTTCGTGTTCATTATAGATGAAATTGATAGTTCCATTGTGTGAGAATTATTAGTGTTAGTAGAAATTGATATTTATTTCGATAATAATTGATGTCTAGAGGTTATATTGACCAATCGGGTATTCGGGGATCTTTTCGTGTCGGAGTACTATTCACGAGTTACTATTAACCCAATTACTATTCACTTTAGTATTATTTATTCGGGTATTTGGGACACTTTTCAAGTCGGGGTACTATTCCCAAAGTACTATTCACGGGGTACAATTCACCCGAAAAATATATTTCTTTTCGGTCCAAATCATTTTTGAGTACAATATTATTCCACGAGGAGATGTGATAATTTTTTAGATCGTTGGTTGAAGTTATAATAGTAAATCAACATGGATCGTTGGTTGAAGATATAATAGTAAATCAATTTGGACCGCTAGTGGATAGTTATAATAGTAAATCAATATGGACCGTCCTGTTTAAAAGTAAATTAATCTGGACCATAAATGAATTAGTTACTATTCAATCCATTCTCCTATAAATAGAAGTTCATTCTTTTATTATTTCTTACGAATTCACTGAAACTCTAGAGAGAGAAACTATAGAGAGAAAGAAGAAAAGTATTTTGCTACTTCACTACTTCAGTGTTCAGTTTTTCTAAGTTAAGGGATATTATTTGTTGTACTCGTAAGGGGTATTATTTCTTTCATATTCATGAAGAGAGCTTCTATTATTCCATTCTTTATTATTATGTTGGAATAACGTGTCTATGTGAAGTACCGCATACATAGTGAAATTCTTCTGTTATTCCATTCTTTATTATTTAGTTGGAATAACCTGTCTGTGCGGTCTATCGCATGCCTAGTGAATTCTGTTGTTATTCCATTCTATATTATTCTGTTGGAACATCCTGTCTGTGCAGATTACGCATGACATGGTTCCATTCTTTATTATTCTGTTGGAATAACCTATCTGTGCGGTCTATCGCATGCATGGTGAATTCTTCTGTTATTCCATTCTTTATTATTCTGTTAGAATAACATGTCTATGTGGATTACCACATGTATGGTGAATGATCCTTCGCATTCATTCCATATTAAACTGTGGAAATGATCTGTTTACGTGGATTACCGCATGGCGGACGAAAATCCATTTGCAGTTTCATATATTCTATTATACTCAGTTGGTTAAAGCTTTGTCTTCTATACCCCGTGGAATTAGTGGAATATCCTTGATATTTGCGCTTCATCCACTATCTTTTCATGGAAATATTCTGCTGAGCATTCTTGAATTTTACTCTACGAAGCATTATCGTGTTGACAATTTGGACGTTATTAGTTCCTGGATAAATTAATTTATAAATCTTTAAATTTATTCTTGAACTTGTTTTATTAAATTATTATGTCATTGTCATCATCTTCATGCTTATATTGTGATAAAAGTCATCTTTGGCTTACGTGCATAGATAGACTTGGTATGACTATGACCAGGGATTATTCGGTATAATCATGACCGTAATGTGACAAATGATGCGGTAAAAGTCCTCATTGGCCTGTAGTTCATTGGTGGACAGTTGTTGGTATGATTATGACCAGAGATTATTCGGTATAGTCATGACCATTGATGATTACATGAATATCCTTGGCCGTGGAGTAGGGATGATTAGATTTTATTTATTAAGCTGAGTCTCAGCGATAAAGTTGATGAAAAACTTTTTAGATCATAGAAGATAGTAGATTTTATACTTTCCTTGACTCTTCAAATGGGTTGCTTGATCCGCTGCAGTAAAACTTGTTTTCTATTATATTCTATCAATTTAACATTGTTAAAGGCTAATGATAATTTATTCTACATTATCTTAGTCATAATATTTCTTACTGGGCTAGTTGAGCTCACCCTTTCTTTCACTTTTCTCTTCAGGAAATGAGAACGTAGTTGGGACTAGTCGGGGAACAGAGTGATGGTCCTAGATTGTGCATTAGTAGTCCTTACTATTCTGTGAAATAGTGTGATAATAAATATAATGAGGACTCCATTGAGTGTGGATATTATCTAGATGTCAATATTTGTATTAAAACTCACAGCCTATGTTTTGTCGTATTTTACACGACTATTGTATAATTAAGTTGTATTTGTATTCAAGATGGGTGATGTATACATGTTTTGGGGGCGTCACAGTTGGTATCAAAGCTTAGGGATATGATCCCTGGCTGATGTATATCTATTCCAATGGCACTATGTGAGACGGACTCATTCCCTCACTGATAATATCTATTCGCAAAATTTATTTTTGACCGAATACTATATATTCTGACGGAACCGTTAGTCGAAGATAACTAAGTACGACGGACGTACGTACGAAGGACAATCCGTCAAAAATAAGACTAAAACCCCTTACGTCTTCCTGCCCCCTCGTTTCTCTTACTTTTCAGATATATAATTTCTCTTTCTCTCATTTTTCTCTTACGCGTTTCTCTAACTTTTGTCAGATCTAAAACCCTTACTGCCACCACCGTACACCACCAGCGCCGCCACCACCACCAGTCCACCACCACCACCACCAGTCCACCACCACCATACTGCCACCACCGTACCACATACTACTACCACCACCACCTTCGATTCCACCACCACCACGTATTCCCACTACCACCACCACGTACTTCCACCACCATCATCATGGTCGAGCGGTTCCGGCCACCACCAGTAGTAGACGCCACCAACACCAGGCACCACCGTCACCACCATCAGGCATCACCGTCACCACCACTAGGCACCACCACCACGACCAACACCAAGCACCACTGTCAACACCAGGCACCACCATCAGGCACCACCTTCGGTTAGTTTGCACATTAATTCAATTTCAAGGTTAGTTTTCTGCCAAGTATTAGATTTTTACGGTTAATTTGTTGCAAATTGTGAAATTTGTGGCTTAATTTGTTTTAGGTTTAGTTTGAGTTTGAATATGAGATTAATTTAATTGGGATAATATGTTGTTGCTGTGAATTTGGTTCTGTGAATTTGCATGTGGATTGTATATTGCTGAAATTGGAATTTCGATTTTGATTTTGCTGTGAATTTGTTGCTGTGAGTTTGATTTGTAATTTGGAAATTGCAGAATATTGATATCAAATTTGGGTTCCTTATCATAATATAACTGATTTTAGGACTGTTTTTACTCTTGATATATTTGTTATTTACGACTGAATTTATGACAGAAATTCTGTCAGAATTATGAAATTCCAGACTTGCATGTATATATTGTATTAATTATTTATTAGTTTCCCAATAATAATAAATCATAAACTAAGTACCATTTACTTAGTTTCTTACTACTAAAATAAAGTAAAGTAAATATAATTTAATATAGTTTATTATATAAAATAAATTTTAAAAATAAAATAAATAACATAATATATTACAAAATAAAAGTAAAATAAAATAAAAAAAATTAATTAAATTAATTTGAATAAAATAAAAAAACTTTGATTTAATCTAATAAATAAAATACAATTTAATAAAAAATAAAATTAAATAAAAATATTAAAATAAAATAAATTTAATTTAATTTAAATAATCTTAATTAATTTAAATTAAATTTAAATTAAAATAAATTTAATTAATTTAATTGAATAAAAAAATTAAAAATTATATAATATATCTAATATAATACAAGATATATAAAATAAAATAAAATAAGATATTTTTAGTTATGAAATCAAATTAAATTAAGATAAATTAGAAATTTTATAATATAATACAAAATAAAATAAAAAGTAATAAAAAATTTAATTTAATTTAGTTTAATAAATAAAATAAAATAAAATGATTTAATTTAATTTAATTTAATAAAGTATATTTAATAAATAAATAAGCCAATTATATAATATACTACAAATTAAAATAAAAAAATATATAAGTAGTCTCTATAGATTTTAAATAACAATTTTCAATAACTAAGTACCACTTACTTAGTTTATCATCATTGGCAAAATAAACTAAGTATAGCTAGAAGTGAATGTCGAACAGTAGTCTCTATAGATTCCAAATAATTAACAATTCTCATAAACTAAGTACCACTTACTTAGTTTATTATCATTGGCAAAATAAACTAAGTAGCATTTGCTTAGTTTGCCACAATTTTCAATATATAATAAATGCAATAATACTCTCCATGTATATATGCACTCTTTCTTGTATGCAGGTTTCGACATAGCAGTTGCATCTAAATAGTACTCCAATCGGTTCCTCGGCAACAGTTAAAAAAAGGGGTCATAGTTCCTGTTTATGTCCTATACTCGAATAATTAATAAAGGTAATTGAGTTACTGCATACATTCCACACTGTTCCATCATAACAGATGGCAACATTCGGAAGGAGTGTGTGACAACCCGAGAAATTAGACAATTTATGAAAATCTCAAATGATTGATTTAAGGTTAAATAATAGACCTAGACAGAAAATGAGTGTATGCGTTTGATGTTATTGGGATTGAATTTTGAGAATTTCAAAATTCGGTGAAGGATATAGGTGAATTATTCAGGATTAAGGATTTATGTAAATATGCTATGTGTATATGGTTAATTATGTGTTCAGAATGTGGTTAAGGGTCATGGGTTGACCAGATAAATTACATCTGTGATAAACCCTAAGTATATATTAAGAACGACAACGTTCAGTTCGAAAACCCTAACGTCTAATAAGAAACTCTAGAAATCGGTTCTAGAAACCCTAGTTTCTGTTCCGGGAATCCGAAACCCTAAATTCATGATATGAATATGGTGATTAAGTTAGAAAACTCTAGCGATATGTTCAGAAACCCTAATTTCAGTATCGAGAATTTAAACCCTAATTTGGGAATCCTAATACGGAGTATTAAACCCTAAGGGTTAAAAAGTTGTGTGTAAGGAATATGAACATTATGTGATGGTTTATATTTGTTTAGTATAATAACAAACAAAAGAAACTAGTGTAACCCTAATTATATATTAGGAATGAAGGATTTAATAACTTAAGGGTTATGGAAAAAGAGAATTGTGGTATTTAGGATACTTACTAATTCTAGGAGATTTATTTTATATATCTCAAATGATTAATTTTATAACCTGGTTATTGCAAGTCTAATTGGGTTAAGGAAATAAGTGTGCATGAGTAAGGATTTGTGTTATAATTGAGGAAGTAAAAACCCTAATTAAATTATTTGGGTTGGATAAGAATTTAAGGTATTGGATTATATATATTTTATAGCCCAAGTGTTGGCCAATGAAATTAGTTAGAGGCCCAAGCAATACATTAATTGAGTAGCTCGAATATTGTTATTGATAAGTCGAATTGAAGGAAGGGCATGATGGACATCTGATATTAGTAAAAGTGTTGGACTATGATTGATTTACATGGTCGATGGATAGAGAAGGAAAAAGGAGGAAAGATTGAGCATGTGACTAAGATTTATTTTGGTATTTTATTTGTCTAAAGTTGGTTACCAACTCTTCCACCAACTCTCCACAAACTATCCACCAACTCCCACCTACTCCTCTTATGTGTCATCTTATTATTTTGCCAATACTTATGGACATTCTTGCAAGCAAAGCTTTAGTGGTTAGTGTGGAGAGAAAGAGCAAGAACTAGTGGGATCTAGTAATGCTACATGGCCGGTTATGGAAGGGAAGAAAAGAGAGGGTGGCATGTAATAAATTGATCCACAATTTGTAAAGATATGTACAAGAATGCTAAGTGTCAAATGCATAAAGAAGCCACCTTATTTCACCAAGATTTCAAACAATCTATGAGATATTGGGTCAAGTGGCAAGACTAGAAATAAAAGGAAATGTCATTTATACCATTTTGTCACATTTTTTAATAAGTTGAGTGTAGATCTTGTCATGATCTTGGGTGGGTGAACTAACCCTAACCCTAACCTAAACCCTAAGAGTTTTTCAAACTCTAAATCCTAGATTGCTCAAAACCTAAACCCTAAGGGTTTGCAACAAATGGAAATTCTAGAAATAAAAGGAAAAGTCCAAAATGACTCTCTTGTATTTAATTAAGTTGGAGTGCAAATCTTGCATTACCTTTGGTTATTCACCAACCCTAAACCTATACCTAAACCTAAACCTACCTTGGCATGTGACTTTTATATCTAGCATGCCACCTTGCAATGTATAGATACATTGTATCGATTTAAAAGACTAGAAAGAGAGAGAAAAGCTCCATTTTCTTTTGCAAAACAACCAAGTCCCATCTCTCTCTATATTTCGGATCTTGGAGTGTGAAATTGTGAGAAACCAAGTTAGGATCATGTAAAAACACATCAATAACAGATCATGCGGATCAGAAATCAAAATCAAGAGGATTATCACAAAAGGTATAAAATTCTAACTAGTTTATGTATTTGATTTTTGGTTATTTTGAACCATGAAGTTTATGATTTTGAACATGAAAACTATAAATCTACTTGTTAAATGGTGTGTTATGCTTAGATCTAACTATTTTGAGTATTAAAAGTTTAATCAAAACAAGAAAAGCAAAACAGTTTTCAAACCTTAAAGAAAAAAAAAATCTAGTGGACTGCTATCTCTAAAAGGAAAATTCCGGATTTGTTAGGGTGCTCTAAAAATTCTGGACTTGTGATATGTTGTAGTACACTAAATAAGCTTTCCATAGACTCCGGAACGGACTAATTCCGACTCCGGATGAAGTAGTTATGACATTCGGAAGAAGCATGATCAAAATTGCTGAAAAACAAAATTTTTGGAGAAACCAAGCATGATATGGAAATGATCTTATCTCTCATTCTACTTTGAATTTTCGAGTATGGTCAGTTTGTGGAGCTAGATATATGTGTTAGGGATAAAATCCCTTTGGAATTACTTAATTAGGTTGAATATTGAACAAGTTATGGGATTTCTCCCAAACTATTCAAAGGTAATAAAAACTGTTAAAAGGACAGTTTTGTAACAGCCACTTCCGGGCTAAATTCCGGGAGCCTAGCATGTCCAAATATGGATTGTGATAGATGCAAACTGTAGTTCGGAAAGATACGAACCCAACAAAATTGGCGGATCATTAATCGGAGTTATAGATTTCATTCTATTTAAGTTTCGGTAAAGTACTCCAAAACTGCCAAAGTGCAAAAAGTTGCTGCCCATATTTTTCCGGGAGCTGTTTCGGACATTTATTTAATTAAAAAAATTTCAGGCTTTTGGGAAATTAAAATATATGGTATTAAGTACCTTGAGTCCAAAAATGAGCTAATTCTGGCTTAAAATAACCAAGTTATGACCATAACAATATTTGTGATTTTCTGACGGAAATCGCTATAATCGGAGTTCTACAACTCCAATTGCCACGAAATTTAAAACGGAGCATCACGTTAACATATATAAGGTTATACCAAGAGATGGGAATGTTTGGAGTTAAGCACGAGGTAGCTAATTTCTTAAGCTACGCACTAGAATTAATTTTTGAAAAATATCAAAGAAAGTTTGAAAATTACGGAAAAATACTTTTTGTGTATGAAATACATGTATATATGTTTGGCCAAAGGATTGGAAAATAATAAACTGATTTGGTATTTTTGTAAAACGGATATAGAATTTAGCTTGTTGGATTGTGTAATTTGTGAATCCAGTTTGCTGGATTAGAAAATTTGATGAATACAGCTTGATGGATTGAAAAGAAGTTGACTGAATTTATGGATTGGTGAATCCAGATTGCTGAATTAGAAATTTGGTTGCTAGATTTTAAATCCAGATTGCTGGATTAGTATTTAACTTACTAAGTGTTAGCGAATAACTTATGAAATGAAAAAAGCGAGTGTTAAATCATATAAATGTGATTCTATGATATGGTTAAGTGCTTAAGCAGAGTTTAACTGAACTTAAACTCGAGTGTTAACCGACTAGACCGTCGGGATGTTAAAATTGTGTCAGTTTCAACTCAAACTTAATAGTCTAACCCGATACGAAGTTTTATGTGCTGTATAGACTTATAAGATTATGTGTTATGTGTTTAGGTTATCCTGTATATATATATAACAGTATTATAATGTGATGATATTATTCTAATACTGGAGATCTATATTACGAATATTAGGTCTTCGGATAAAGCATTATAAATTGCGTTGCGGCAATCAACGGTTCAGGAAAGTTTTCTTTGTACTTAACTCTAATAAGAGTGTTTTATTCAAGCTTATGATTAATCATTGCTGATTGCCACGAAAATTGTATTCTGTACATCTTGTATATATAAGTCAGGTATGAAAGGCTGATCACCTTAATTACCAGTTGGTTCAGAAATGTTTGTTCATGTATACTACTTGTTCAGTTAAAAATTTGTTCGTGCTAGTTCTCAATTATATTGATGAATTATAGCAAGCTCATTATTCATACTCTTCAATCATGATATATCGTTATATTGTTGTATATAAACTTGCTGGGTAACTTTCATGCTCACCCTTGCTATATCATGATAAAACATTACAGATAAGGCGAATGAGTTCGGATACAGGAAAAGATAATGCCAAGTCCGGCTTGGGATAAAATGTGCGGCTAGTTTGTAATAGTATAATTTGATAAATATTGTTGTGTGATAAATAGTTTATGATTTGTGTATAAGTTAAGGTTACTCGACCTTGGGGTAATGTATGTAATGTAATGTATAAACAATTTATGTTTATATCTTCCGCAATTAGTAATAGAATTAGTGAACCGGATCCGCGGTGATTTGGGGCCCGGATTCGGGGTTATCACAGTTGGTATCAGAGGCTTTTGGTTATGAAGCTTAAGTAGGAATATCTGAGACCAATAACCGCAGTGATTAGGATAAGACTAACTCACATAGAGTTAGTTGGTCGGTAAGATTCAAAGATGAATCTCGGCGAGTGTAAAGACATAGAGTTCCCTAACTCTGATAATAAAGTTGAACAGTAACGGTAAATAGATCGAGTCTAAAAGACTGAAAGTGCAGGAATAAGATATCGTAAAACAAAACGATCATAGTGCATGGAATTGAATCGTAATATATACGATAAGATCACCCCGTGATCTGATAAGGTTATGACAGTCAGAAAGAATCAATCTTATGATTGAGAAGTTTACAGCAAGATGCTGTGTGTAAGTTGTACTATGAAAACTCATGAAAGAGTTATGGATTATGAATACGAATTGAATTCGTATTGAAAAAGAGGGTTAAGATTAGGTGGGGATTTCAATGAGGACTCGTGTCAGCAACTGAGTTGTATGATTCCTTGTATGGGCGGGGAATTTTACTTGGTGTAAAAACTAATTAGTTGGTGGCATTGGTAATAATTGAAATGTTGTGTCACGCTAGTTGTTATATACAGATAAATAGGTCATAGGTAGAGAATATAGGATTAAGTACGAGTTCTTAGAACTCATACTTATGTGACATTCTTGACTTATAGTTATATAAAATGTTTATGAGCCCCTCAGCGAACGGACGCCAAAGGTCAGACTAGGGTAAGTTTGTAAACTCATATAATTGTGGCCAGGTTATGAACTCATAAGTGTGGTTTTATGAACTGGGTATAGTTTTGTGTGAATAGAGTGTTAAGGATTATAGGAACAGATAGATTTTTAAGCATATGATCATTAGTGGAGATTTAGGTTTTCCTAAACCCCTAGCTTTGCTAAACTTCAATTTTTGACATCAAGCTAAATACACACTATGTGCCTTTTTTAAAAAAAATTATTTTTATTTATCACTTATGTACCATGTGACCTGGTGCAGAGATGATAAAAAAAATGATGGAGTTATCAATGCAGAATTACTTGGTGTTGGATGTGATCTAAGGATCGTCAGCCCACTACAGTATGATGTAGTATAACAAAGTCACAAAATGACGAAATCCTCAACGGACTGTAAATACAGTGCGGCATCATGACGTCATTCTCAAAAATGTTTTATTGAAAGAAATTTTCCAAACCAAATTTTTTACTGTGGAATCAAATAAGACTAAGGTAAATTTTTTGTGCCTTTGGCAGTGATGGGAAAATAGATAAAATCAGTACTTGGCCAGTACAGGGCATATCGGGCTAATCACCCTTTGTGTCCGTAAGTAATGACGGTTTGCGGATGAATTTCCATAAAACCTTTGCGAAAATGAAAAACAAACAGTCTATACGATTCCTCAGCACATTTTTAAAATTTTTACCCTTGTGAGTGGTGAATTGGGTAGCATGTGAAATATGTGTGAATGGTGTAAGGTGCACGGTGTAAGGTGTAAGGTGAATTTCGGGGACAAAAATCTTAGAAGGAGGGGTGAATATGACAACCCGAGAAATTAGACAATTTATAAAAATCTTAAATGATTGATTTAAGGTTAAATAATAGACCTAGACAGAAAATGAGTGTATGCGTTTGATGTTATTGGGATTGAATTTTGAGGATTTCAAAATTCGATGAAGGATATAGGTGAATTATTCAGGATTAAGGATTTATGTAAATATGCTCTGTGTATATGGTTAATGATGTGTTCAGAATGTGGTTAAGGGTCATGGGTTGACCATATAAATTACATCTGTGATAAACCCTAAGTATATATTAAGAACGACAACGTTCAGTTCGAAAACCCTAACGTCTAATAAGAAACTCTAGAAATCGGTTCTGGAAACCCTAGTTTCTGTTCCGAGAATCCGAAACCCTAAATTCATGATATGAATATGGTGATTAAGTTAGAAAACTCTAGCGATATGTTCAGAAACCCTAATTTTAGTATCGAGAATTTAAACCTTAATTTGGGAATCCTAATATGGAGTATTAAACCCTAAGGGTTAAAAAGTTGTGTGTAAGGAATATGAACATTATGTGATGGTTTATATTTGTTTAGTATAATAACAAACAAAAGAAACTAGTGTAAACCTAATTATATATTAGGAATGAAGGATTTAATAACTTAAGGGTTATGAAAAAAGAGAATTGTGGTATTTAGGATATTTACTAATTCTAGGATATTTATTTTATATATCTCAAATGATTAATTTTATAACCTGATTATTGCAAGTCTAATTGGGTTAAGGAAATAAGTGTGCATGAGTAAGGATTTGTGTTATAATTGAGGAAGTAAAAACCCTAATTAAATTATTTGGGTTGGATAAGAATTTAAGGTATTGGATTATATATATTTTATAGCCCAAGTGTTGGCCAATGAAATTAGTTAGAGGCCCAAGCAATACATTAATTGAGTAGCTCGAATATTGTTATTAATAAGCCGAATTGAAGGAAGGGCATGATGGACATCTGATATTAGTAAAAGTGTTGGACTATGATTGATTTACATGGTCGGTGGATAGAGAAGGAAAAGGAGGAAAGATTGAGCATGTGACTAAGATTTATTTTGGTATTTTATTTGTCTAAAGTTGGTTACCACCTCTTCCACCAACTCTCCACCAACTATCCACCAACTCCCACCTACTCCTCTTATGTGTCATCTTATTATTTTGACAATACTTATGGACATTCTTGCAAGCAAAGCTTTAGTGGCTAGTGTGGGAGAGAAAGAGCAAGAATTAGTGGGATCTAGTAATGCTACATGGCCGACTATGGAAGGGAAGAAGAGAGAGGGTGGCATGTAATAAATTGAGCCACAATTTGTAAAGATATGTACAAGAATGCTAGGTGTCAAATGCATAAAGAAGCCACCTTATTTCACCAAGATTTCAAACAATCTAAGAGATATTGGAAGATATTGGGTCAAGTGGCAATACTAGAAATAAAAGGAAATGTCATTTATACCATTTTGTCACATTTTTAATAAGTTGAGTGTAGATCTTGTCATGATCTTGGGTGGGTGAACTAACCCTAATCCTAACCTAAACCCTAAGAGTTTTTCAAAGCCTAAATCCTAGATTGCTCAAAACCTAAACCCTAAGGGTTTGCAACAAATCGAAATTCTAGAAATAAAAGGAAAAGTCCAAAATGACCCTCTTGTATTTAATTAAGTTGGAGTGCAAATCTTGCATTACCTTTGGTTGTTAACCAACCCTAAACCTAAACCTACCTTGGCATGTGACTTTTATATCTAGCATGCCACCTTGCAATGTATAGATACATTGTATCAATTTAAAAGACTAGAAAGAGAGAGAAAAGCTCCATTTTATTTTGCAAAACAACCAAGTCCCATCTCTCTCTATATTTCAGATCTTGGAGTGTGAACTTTTGAGAAACCAAGTTAGGATCGTGTAAAAACACATCAATAAACAGATCATGCAGATCAGAAATCAAAATCATGAGTATTATCACAAAAGGTATAAAATCCTAACTAGTTTATGTATTTGATTTTTGGTTATTTTGAACCATGAAGTTTATGATTTTGAACATGAGAACTATAGATCTACTTGTTAAATGGTGTGTTATGCTTAGATCTAACTATTTTGAGTATTAAAAGTTTAATCAAAACAAGAAAAGCAAAACAGTTTTCAAACCTTAAAGAAAAAAAAATCTAGTGGACTTATGTCTCTAAAAGGAAATTTCCGGATTTGTTAGGGTGCTCTAAAAATTCTGGACTTGTGATATGTTGTAGTACACTAAATAATCTTTCCATAGACTCTAGAACGGACTAATTCCGACTCCGGATGAAGTAGTTATGACGTTCAGAAGAAGTATGATCAAAACTGCGAAAAACAAAATTTTTGGAGAAACCAAGCATGATATGGAAATGATTTTATCTCTCATTCTACTTTGAATTTTCGAGTATGGTCAGTTTGTGGAGCTAGATATATGTGTTAGGGATAAAATCCTTTTGGAATTACTTAATTAGGTTGAATATTGAACAAGTTATGGGATTTCTCCCAAACTATTCAAAGGTAATAAAAACTGTTAAAAGGACAGTTTTGTAACAGCCACTTCCGGGCTAAATTCCGGGAGCTTAACATGTCCAAATATGGATTGTGATAGATGAAAACTATATTTTGGAAAGATACAAACCCAACAAAATTGGCGGATCATTAATCGGAGTTATAGATTTCATTCTATTTAAGTTTTGGTAAAGGACTCCAAAACTGCCAAAGTGCAAAAAGTTGCTGCCCATATATTTCCGGGAGCTGTTTCGGACATTTATTTAATTAAAAAAATTCCAGGCTTTTGGGAAATGAAAATATATGGTATTAAGTGCCTTGTGTCCAAAATGAGCTAATTCTGGCTTAAAACAATCAAGTTATGACCATAACAATTTTTATGATTTTCCGACGGAAATCGTTATAACCGGAGTTCTACAACTCCGATTGCCACGAAATTTAAAATGGAGCATTACGTTAACATATATAAGGTTATCCCAAGAGATGGGAATGTTTGGAGTTAAGCACGAGGTAGCTAATTTCTTAAGCTACGCACTAGAATTAATTTTTAAAAAATATCAAAGGAAGTTAGAAAATTACAGAAAAGTACTTTTTGTGTATGAAATACATGTATATATGTTTGGCCAAAGGATTGGAAAATAATAAACTGATTTGGTATTTTTGTAAAACGGATATAGAATTTAACTTGTTGGATTGTGTAATTTGTGAATCCAGTTTGCTGGATTAGAAAATCTGATTAATACAGCTTGATGGATTGAAAAGAAGTTGACTGAATTTATGGATTGGTGAATCCAGATTGCTGAATTAGAAATTTGGTTGCTAGATTTTAAATCCAGATTGCTGGATTAGTATTTAACTTACTAAGTGTTAGCGAATAACTTATGAAATGAAAAAGCGAGTGTTAAATCATATAAATGTGATTCTATGGTATGGTTAAGTGCTTAAGCAGAGTTTAACTGAACTTAAAATCGAGTGTTAACCGACTAGACCGTCGGGATGTTAAAATTGTGTCAGTTTCAAGTCAAACTTAATAGTCTAACCCGATACGAAGTTTTATGTGCTGTATAGACTTATAAGATTATGTGTTATGTGTTTAGGTTATCCTGTATATATATATAACAGTATTATAATGTGATGATATTATTCTAATACTGGAGATCTATATTACGAATATTAGGTCTTCGGATAAAGCGTTATAAATTGCGTTACGGTAATCAACGGTTCAGGCAAGTTTTCTTTGTACTTAACTCTAATAAGAGTGTTTTATTCAAGCTTATGATTAATCATTGCTGATTGCCACGAAAATTGTATTCTGTACATCTTGTATGTATAAGTCAGGTATGAAATGTTGATCACCTTCATTACCAGTTGGTTCAGAAATGTTTGTTCATGTATAATACTTGTTCAGTCAAAAGTTTGTTCGTGCTAGTTCTCAATTATATTGATGAATTATAGCAAACTCATTATTCATACTCTTCAATCATGATATATCGTTATATTGTTGTATATAAACTTGCTGGGCAACTTTCATGCTCACTCTTGCTATATCATGATAAAACTTTACAGATAAGGCGAATGCGTTCGGATATAGGAAAAGATAATGCCAAGTCCGGCTTGGGATAAAATGTGCGGCTAGTTTGTAATAATATAATTTGATAAATATTGTTGTGTGATAAATAGTTTATGATTTGTGTATAAGTTAAGGTTACTCGACCTTGGGGTAATGTATGTAATGTAATGTATAAATAATTTATGTTTATATCTTTCGCAATTAGTTATAGAATTAGTGAACCGGATCCGCGGTGATTTGGGGCCCGGATTCGAGGTTACTACAGAGTGCCAGAAAGTTATTGAACAAAGTTCTAGGTTAAGCAACCCTTTGAATAAGTGAACGATCACTTCTCCCATAGGAATGAATCATCTCCCCATATGGGTCCAATCCATGATATAAACAGCTTCTGACCACTCTGAATTCCTCAAATGGGTAGTTCTCACAGAATGTGTCACCTCTTGAATGAGAACTATCCATTTTAGGAATTCGGAGTAGTTAGAAGTTGTTTATATCATGGATTGGACCTATATGGGGAGATGTTTCATTCCTAGCAGAGAAGTGATCGTTCTTTCATCTAGAGGGTTGCTTAAGCTTCAACTTTGTTCAATAGCTTAATGGAACTCCTTCGGTATGTTGTCATCTGTTATGATGGAACAGTGAGGAATGTTTGCAGTAATTGAATTAACTTTATTATTCGAGTATAGGACACAACAGGAACTACGACCCTTTTTTTTGTGGGTTGCCGACTCAAGTAGAGATTCGACATAAATTCTCATAAACTATATATGTACTATGCTTTGAAACTTAGAAACCCGTTTGACATACACTCAATAGGGGTGAATGTCGAACAGTCCCCAGTTTGGGAATGTTATTGGATGTTATGTCTTTCACTTAGGCCGGTGCAAATACGAAACGGTACATTTTTTGTCATTTTAAGGATTAATCGACTGTTATCTCTATATGTTCTCCTGAGTGCATACTTAGATTAAGTTATCTTAGTCTATTTCGTGTGCTTGGAGACCATGGGGAGGTGCTGCTAAAATTTTCTTGAAACTCATGAAACGTACTCAACGTGTTTGCACTAGTGACGAGACATTTCTAATAATGGGATAGAAGCCTTACCCCTGTCCTGCAGAGATACTAGGTAAATCTAATTCACGCATGAATATCCAAATTAACTTAATGCGTACTTTTGTGTAATTAAAAATGTCAGTCGACCGGAGTTGGATGTACCGCAGGATACCCAGTGATGGGAGGGGATTAGTCTCAGCTTATCGTGTTGGGGTTTTAGATTTCTTGAACAAAGCACTAGAACATACGGATGATCCCCACGGGAAGATGCGATGCCCGTGTGTCAAGTGTAAAAATCTGATTCGGAAGAAAATCGACGAGATTAAATTCGACTTATTTTCTCGTGGATTTGTAGATGGGTACATCGTATGGACTCATCATAGGGAATCAGAAGTGATTGAAAATATTATGGAACAACCAATTCCACGGGATTCATACGTCGAAAACTATGATCCAGTTGAGATTTTGGTCGATGCTTATGGCCCTACTACTATTGACTGGGCTGAATATGAACCTTCTTCAAGCAGTGTGAAGTAAGTGCCAAATGATACAGCTGCTGCCTTTTACAAGTTGCTATCTGAATCTGGGGTTGCGTTGTATCCGGGAAATGATACGAACACCAAGCTTTCTGCTGTGACGAAGCTCTTACACTTCAAGAATGATCACGACTGTAGTGAGAGAGGTTTCAACGATTTGCTCGCTATAATTAGATAGTTCTTACCCAAGGATCATACTCTTTCTGTGAATTATTACGAAGTGAAGAAGATGGTCAAGGGGTTAAATATGGGATATCATAAACTCGATGCTTGTCAGCAGGATTGTATGTTATACTATGGGGATGACAGAGATAAGGGACAGTGTGATATATGCAGCTTATCGCGCTACAAGGTTACAAAACATGGGAGGAATGAGAAACATGTTCCCAGGAAAATCTTACGATACTTTCCACTTGCGCTGAGACTTCAGCGGCTATTCATGTCATCTCATACGGCTCAACATATTAGTTGGCATCGAACAAGGGATGTCGTGCCTGATCAGTTGACTCACCCAGCGGATGGAGATGAATGGAAGAGATTTAATGTAAATTATCATGAGTTTGCGGAAGAAGTTAGGAATGTTAGGCTTGGCATGGCTACTGATGGCTTTTTCCCTTTTAATAATTTTGGTCAGTCGTACTTAGTTTGGCCAGTCATTATGGTCGCTTATGGCTACTCAAGTGTATTACGCTCCTAAAGTCGTAAATACTCGAAGCCCCCGGTACAGAGTAGTCACTACTAAAACACGCTCATTTAATTCTGATAACATGTTTGGTATGGATTAGGCGTTGCAAGAAGATGTGAGCAACCCATTGGTCGTAGTGTTTCATGCTGAAGATGTGGTGAGTACTGATTTCATTGACGTACCTAACGATGACGATGTCGAGGCCACCGTACACATGAATGATTATGTAGTCGTTGAGGATTACAATGATGACGAAACTGATCTCGAAACTGAGGATGAGGAAGATACCGAATCCGAGAATGATATACACATTGATTCTGATGGGTTTGATAATGTGCGTAATTGAAAATGATCTTTCATATTAGTCCTTACCACATATTGTTATATAAACCTTACATATTTGTAATCTACCAACTTTGTTATTGCAGTAGGATATTCATGGCTAGACATAGCAGTGGAGGTCGCCGAGGTTGTGGGCGATCCGGTACTGGAGACGGTAGCCACGATGGAGGCTCTTATTCAGGCGCGAGTAAGTTATCTTAACTAGGATTTAAATATATCTCAAGCTGTATTAATTACAATGATTATTGAAGTACTATATTAAATACAATTATTACAGATGCATCTCGTCGACGACACCGAGGGACGAACCTCGGTATCTTTGGTCGTCCGCCGGCAGTGCCACTTACAGTACCGGTGGATGTCGTTTCCCAGCAGTAAGTGTTAATATATTCATACTATTACTATCAGTTATTGTAAAACACAATTCACATAACACATATTGTTATACTTTTTCTGTAGTATACTAGACCCGGTGGCTAAGCACACCCTACATGCGATCTGTTTAACGCATCTCCCGAGAGGGTGCATGAGGTTCAGTCAGTATGCGCAGTACAATGACACTTTTATGCAGACCGTCTTGCGGGAGTTCCACGTAAGTTAAGCATATTATCACTACATAGTTGTATTGGGATGACGAAATCAATTGTTCATAATTTTAAATAATCTTTTGTTATAGGTTTATTATCGCTTTGACCCGAGCATCTCTCAGTCAGCTGGCGATGCTGTGATTGAGCATCACGTCACTACGAATTACTCTGGATGGCTGTATGAGATGAGACAGAAGGCAGCCCGGGCAGTTGTGGACCAGCTCGGGACCACCATCAGAGATCATCAGCCCCGCATAGTCTCCGATTTAGCCTGGGATGCTGTGTGTCTGTACTGGGAGGTTGATGATTTCAAGAAAAAGTCCGAACAGGTGAAGAAGAAATGTGGTCAGCTCCGGATAGTACAAACCACTGGTTCTCAGTCGTTCGAGGAGGCGAAGACGGTAAGTGCGTTGTATTTAGTTATTTATGTGTCAAGTTTTCATACAAATACTTAAGACCTGAATTATGAAAGTTTGTATTAGGCATTGGAGAGGACTTTGGGTCGAGATCCTAACATGTTAGAGTTTTGGGATTGAGCCCACACGCCTAAGGAAGAGTGTGCTTTGTCTCAGGCAGCTTTAGCTATACGGGTAAAACTTATCTTACTATTTAGCTTTTAATAATATTCAATCATAAATAAAATGATTTAATTAACATACGTATACGGAATACATTATTGGACTGATTTCAGAAGCTTCGGGACGAGCGTATAGCTGAGCTAGAGACTATTAGGAGGGGTTCTGAGCCGTTAGATTCCGCCACCCCTCTTCCCGATATTGTGTTAGATCGGGATGAGGAGTTGAGACTATGGGTCGCGTCTCAGGATCCCCTTACTAGCAGTACAGTCAGATATCGAGTGTTGGGTCTGCCGAGGATACCCGTATATACACTTCTTGGAGGTAATATTTTTTTTATGTTTCACGAAATTATCCGAATTTATCACATTATATAAATTGCAAATAGTAATTGAATTTGAATCTCTTTATAGGCTCCAGCCAGCGTCCGAGAGCACATGTCAGGACCATCTCACACGGGCGCTGGTATGGATGACGATATCTTTTTGCTGCTGATAGGGGCCGTGTCGGATAGGTTCCATACCGATTTGGTCTTTCAGCGTCAGCAGTTGCCTTCCAGTTCTCGTCTTCACCAGATTTCTCAGGATATTATAGCAGGGGCCTCTGCAGAGAGTACAGGATTACCACGGGAGCAGTTCGATGCTTGGAGCGCCAAGATGCTCCGGATGGTGATTACCCTCTTGGAGGAGGCCTTTCGTCTGCCCCCACCTACTCAGGTATTCTTATTATTTATGTTTTTCAATTAAGGCTAGTTTGTTAATTCTCACACACGCATATATATATATATATATATATATATATATATATATATATATATATATATATATATATATACGGACTAATGATTTATATTTTTGATTCTACCAAATAGGGTGGCGATGGCGAGCAGACTGGCAATGACGAGCAGGAGCACGAGGCTGAAAACTTTACACCACCAGAGCAGCGTCGTTCACCTCCACCCGATGCATGATTCCACTTTTACTAGTTTATAGTTCATTTATATAGTTTGTAGTTCATTTGTATAGTTTGTAGAACTTTTGTATAGTTTGTAGAACTTTTGTATATATTGTATTGTCTAATTGCTTCTGTACAACTATTGTAAATTATATTGTTCAACATTTATGGAACATTAGCTTAAATTTGTAATTGGTTAGCTTATAATACATTTTGGTGGATATTTGAATGTGAATGATAATGAGTTGAAGATAACGTTTTAGTGCTACGTTTCATATTTGAATGTGAGATACAGTTTTTTATTACTGTGTATTGGGTTGTGACAGGTTACAGGTACATTAATGAGTTTAAACACCTGGAAACTGAACTTTTTAAAATCTATATTAAAAAAAAGTAGTTACTTCCGACCGAATAAGGTATTTACGACGTAAATTCCCTCGTAGATAACAAAAACAATTTTTAATCTTTGTCGAACTATTCTAATTTCAGTCGTAAATACTACATCATTGACGGAACTACATCTGTCGTAACTAAACTATATCCGACGGACATTTCGTCGACCTTAATAAGTAGGCATTTTTTTTAATTTTTTGGTTTATTTTAGTTTTCAATCGTAAATAATATAATTCCGAGAGAATTCCTCCGTCGGACATAAACCCACTTTGATCTGACAGAAATTTCCGTCATAAATATTTTGTCGAAACTAATGTATATCCGACGAATATCCGTCGGACATAAGTGCGTCGAACATACGTTATATCCGACAGAATTATCGACGAATCGTAATTCCGACGCGATTATTTACGACCTATTTTTCGACGAGATTTTTCATTGGAAATAATTTATGTACGACGGAATAGAACTATGTTCGACGGAATATTCCGTCAGAATTAGCCGTTTTTCTTGTAGTGTTATTGGGTATTTCAAAGTTAATGTGACACCCCCAAATTCGGGTACTTCATTTCCACCGAATTTGGTGCTCATTATCAAAATATTTACATCTAACTACCCATAATAAAGGATAAAAGGTTAAATAACTTTAAACAATAATCTCTCCTATTAAAGGGTTACATCATCTCATAAACAATCCCAGGTAATCTAACCTTAAATTATTACATCAGTTTGCGAAATACATTATAAAATAAAACAAGTCTTTTAACTTCAAGCATTTAAATAAACTTTAACTAATTCTTCATCACTTAGACATCTTGCCATTTCCCTTGCTAGTAGATGGCTCATCACCTCTTTCGACTTTAGCTGCATTGTTAATTGCAAGAGTGAGCAAACAATTGCTCACGGATATAAAGAATAGAAATAATAATCATATGAGAATGAACAATGAATGCTGTACAATAATTAACTTGTTCTACGAATAGGAACAGAAACAAGTTTGAACTTTTTATATCTGAGGGTCTTATGACCACGAACTATATCCACGGTGTTTAGGTATTATTACCTTAACCTTTACAGTCATTAGACTGTACAGACTCTTCTTAACGTACTCAGGGGGATCAGCCCTTTGTACAATGTATTGCACACAAACATCCAAACGTTACACGTACAAAATCTCCCATGTTAGGGTTATTCGTCTCAGTTTGAATTTAGAATTTCCGTAGTAAAGAAAGTTTAGTTTGGAACTAGCTTATCAGTTTTTCTAGAATTTTAGAACACTTATTCAATTTCCATCAATAAAGATTTAATACAAGAATGTATAACTGAACAAGGATATCAAAGTCAAAGATCGAATATTAACAATATATAACTGAATAAACATGATACACATGCAAAGTACTATGTTCAAAAGAGTTAGAACAATCTCATTTGAATCGACGTATTAGAACAATATATGCTTTGTATAATAATTAGAAAAGTTAAACTTGCTTGATGTAACAAATTAGGTTACAAGAGCTTAGTCTATCGTATATAAGAATAGAATCAATAATATTGCTCAACAGAATTTAGGAACTTGCATTCATTAACAAAAGAATGAAGTTATAAAAACTTGCTCAAATGTAAGGAGATAAGGTTTAGAAACTTGCACAATTCTTATAAGAGTAGGGTTAAAGAACTTGCCTTGTTTGTAAGCTACACAAATGTAATATAATCTTCAATTACCATACATATATCATTGAAATCGCAATCACAATCAGTTGCATGAATATTAGCTTTTAGGGTTTAAACCATTATTTAGGTCATAACCCTAACCTAGCAACTAATCAAGTTGGTTAACACCTTAACGATTCTGAAATCACACTATAAACATTATCATTTATATTTAACTTTTAAAAACATCACATTTGGTTCATTACATAACTTATTTAA
The DNA here is from genome assembly GCA_020205505.1 of Panax japonicus. Classification (NCBI taxonomy): domain Eukaryota; kingdom Viridiplantae; phylum Streptophyta; class Magnoliopsida; order Apiales; family Araliaceae; genus Panax; species Panax japonicus. The sequence goes on from CM035091.1 coordinate 63,664,727, forward strand.
ATAATTACTTAAAAATCTTCACACTTTGAATTACAACATCTTACAATCTGTTATTGTAGTTTATATAATGCCTCAACATCATAAACATGCATGCTAAACTAATACAAGTCCACTACACAAGATCTGCAAATAAGCAGTCTACACTACCTGGGCTCAGGGCACGGCACAGCTGCGCTGTTCCTTGCCTTGGCACCGGCGCAGCTGCGCTGGTGCTCGACTGCAGGTGCAGCTGCGTAGTTTTTTGCCTTGGCACCAGCACAGATGCGCTGCTGCACAGACAGACGCTGACTCGGCATGAACAACAACCATTTTTAGCCTAACTAACACGAATTTCACCCACCAAATAGTCAAATTAATAGCTACAATTGGTACAGACTATTACAAACATGTTTGCTAACATTTACAACCAATTAACACAATTTAACATCAACTAAAACTAGTTTAATTTCTCAGAATTTCATATTTTCATATAAAACTCTTTTTTTTGAACTTCTTCACAAAAATCATCACTGACATCTCAATACTTGGCCAAAACACTTAATTCAAATTACATTATGCTTGTTTCTTAATAAGCTAGCATAAACAAGACTCAATTTACAGTTTAGCATGCGAATTGTCCACTAAAATTGGTATTATTCACAAGCCATGTGGAAAAATATACATTGTCATACTTTTCTTCCTTTTAAACTGTAATTAGCATACGAATTCTTGTTTACATACAAACTCAAACATCATAACTATATATAATCATCATACACAGGTTACATAACAATAATTTATAGAAACTAGAATTTACAGAACATAAACAAACTTTGCCGTAAATTCATATATGTATATATATATATATATATATATATATATATATATATATATATGTGTGTGTGTGTATAATACAAAGTGTAAGATCCCAACTTTTATGAATAAAGAATAATTTTCTCGAAATATATTTTTGAATATTATGGTGTGGATTTGATATAATGTTCTAGTTGTGGGTAATATTTACAAATTTTGCAAAAGTAAGCAAGTGGTTATATAATATTCAATTGATCAAGGAATATTCGTTTTAACAGGGAATATTTGTACGACGACACAATCATTGGTAGACCCCACAACGAAAGTATTGTCGTAGTTAGAAAACGACATAATTATCTTTCTATAAAAATAACGACGGAGGTGTTACCGTTAAAACTGTTGAATTACCCGGTAGTAAAAGTACAGTAATACGCATAGTTGCATAGTAGCACATGGTATTGATTATTGATGCTTACGTGGGAAGTCACTCAGTTATACTCAATTATTGCTATAGTAATTGCAGCATCATATCTCTCATATTATTGATTCAATTATTGTTACAGTATCATCTGTATAATATGATATATTATTAAATCAATAATTGAGATGGCAAAGTTATTCATATTATTATTTGCAATATTGACAATGTTTAGAAGTTCTGTCAATGAGAGGTTTGGTCACCTAATTGCACGCCAATAAGGATAAATCCTTATCGGAAAGCCCCATCTTTCTTGGTAACGACCTAGTTGTTAAATATTGTGAATTATAATATTAATGATGAATAAGTTCGTGTTCATTATAGAAGAAATTGATAGTTCCATTGTGTGAGAATTATTAGTGTTAGTAGAAATTGATATTTATTTCGATAATAATTGATGTCTAGAGGTTATATTGACCAATCGGGTATTCGGGGATCTTTTCATGTCGGAATACTATTCACGGGTTACTATTCACCCAGTTACTATTCACCCTAGTATTATTTACTCGGGTATTTGGGACACTTTTCATGTCGGGGTACTATTCCCAAAGTACTATTCACGGGGTACAATTCACCCGAAAAATATATTTCTTTTCGGTCCAAATCATTTTTGAGTACAATATTATTCCACGAGGAGATGTGATAATTTTTTAGATCGTTGGTTGAAGTTATAATAGTAAATCAATATGGATCGTTGGTTGAAGATATAATAGTAAATCAATTTGGACCGCTAGTGGATAGTTATAATAGTAAATCAATATGGACCGTCCGTTTAAAAGTAAATCAATCTGGACCGTAAATTAATTAGTTATTATTCAATCCATTCTCCTATAAATAGAAGTTCATTCTTTCATTATTTCTTACGAATTCACTGAAACTCTAGAGAAAGAAACTATAGAGAGAAAGAAGAAAAGTATTCTGCTACTTCACTACTTCAGTGTTAAGTTTTTCTAAGGTAAGGGATATTATTTGTTGTACTCGTAAGGGGTATTATTTCTTTCATATTCATGAAAAGAGCTTCTATTATTCCATTCTTTATTATTATGTTTGAATAACCTGTCTATGTGAAGTACCGCATACATGGTGAAATTCTTCTGTTATTCCATTCTTTATTATTTAGTTGGAATAACCTGTCTGTGCGGTCTATCACATGCCTGGTGAATTCTGTTGTTATTCCATTCTTTATTATTCGGTTGGAACATCGTGTCTGTGCGGATTACGCATGACCTAGTTCCATTCTTTATTATTCTGTTGGAATAACCTATCTGTGCGGTCTATCGCATGCATGGTGAATTCTTCTGTTATTCTATTCTTTATTATTCTGTTAGAATAACCTGTCTATGTGGATTACCACATGTATGGTGAATGATTCTTCGCATTCATTCCATATTAAACTGTGGAAATGATCTGTCTACGTGGATTACCGCATGGAGGACGAAAATCCATTTGCAGTTTCATATATTCTATTATACTCAGTTGGTTAAAGCTTTGTCTTCTATACCCCATGGAATTAGTGGAATATCCTTGATATTTGCGCTTCATCCACTATCTTTTCATGGAAATATTCTGCTGAGCATTCTTGAATTTTACTCTACGAAGCATTATCGTGTTGACAATTTGGACGTTATTAGTTCCTGGATAAATTAATTTATAAATCTTTAAATTTATTCTTGAACTTGTTTTATTAAATTATTATGTCATTGTCATCATCTTCATGCTTATATTGTGATAAAAGTCATCTTTGGCTTACGTGCATAGATAGACTTGGTATGACTATGACCAGGGATTATTCGGTATAATCATGACCGTAATGTGACGAATGATGCGGTAAAAGTCCTCATTGGCCTGTAGTTCATTGGTGGACAGTTGTTGGTATGATTATGACCAGAGATTATTCGATATAGTCATGACCATTGATGATTACATGAATATCCTTGGCCGTGGAGTAGGGATGATTCGATTTTATTTATTAAGCTAAGTCTCAGCGATAAAGTTGATGAAAAACTTTTTAAATCATAGAAGATAGTAGATTTTATACTTTACTTGACTCTTCAAATGGGTTACTTGATCCGCTGCAGTAAAACTTGTTTTCTATTATATTCTATCAGTTTAACATTGTTGAAGGCTAATGATAATTTATTCTACATTATCTTAGTCATAATATTTCTTACTGGGCTAGTTGAGCTCACCCTTTCTTTCACTGTTCTCTTCAAGAAATGAGAACGTAGCTGGGACTAGTCGGGGAACAGAGTGATGGTCCTAGATTGTGCATTAGTAGTCCTCACTATTCTGTGAAATAGTGTGATAATAAATATAATGAGGACTCCATTGAGTGTGGATATTATCTAGATTGCAATATTTGTATTAAAACTCACAGCCTATGTTTTGTCATATTTTACACGACTGTTGTATAATTAAGTTGTATTTGTATTCAGTACCTTGTATCTGGCGACTCAAGATGGGTGATGTATACATGTTTTGGGGGCATCACACTTGGTATCAAAGCTTAGGGATATGATCCCTGGCTGATGTATATCTATTCCAATGGCACTATGTGCGACGAACTCAGTCCATCGCTGATAATATCTATTCGCGAAATTTATTTTCGACCGAATACTATATATTCCGACGGAACCGTTAGTCGAAGATAACTAAGTACGACGGACGTACGTACGAAGGACAATCCGTCAAAAATAAGACTAAAACCCCTTACGTCTTCCTGCCCCCTCGTTTCTCTCACTTTTCAGATATATAATTTCTCTTTCTCTCAATTTTCTCTTACGCATTTCTCTAATTTTTGTCAGATCTAATACCCTTACTGCCACCACCGTACACCACCAGCGCCGCCACCACCACCAGTCCACCACCACCATACTGCCACCACCGTACCACGTACTACCACCACCACCACCTTCGATTCCACCACCACCACGTATTCCCACTACCACCACCACGTACTTCCACCACCACCATCATTGTCGAGCGGTTCCGGCCACCACCAGTAGTAGACGCCACCAACACCAGGCACCACCGTCACCACCATCAGGCATCACCATCACCACCACCAGGCACCACCACCACGACCAACACCAAGCACCACTGTCAACACCAGGCACCACCACCAGGCACCACCGTCGGTTAGTTTGCACATTAATTCAATTTCAAGGTTAGTTTTCTGCCAAGTATTAGATTTTTAGGGTTAATTTGTTGTAAATTGTGAAATTTGTGTCTTACTTTGTTTTAGGTTTAGTTTGAGTTTGAATATGAGATTAACCTAAATGGGATAATATGTTGTTGCTGTGAATTTGGTTCTGTGAATTTGCATGTGGATTGTATATTGCTGAAATTGGAATTTCGATTTTGATTTTGCTGTGAATTTGTTGCTATGAGTTTGATTTGGAATTTGAAAATTGCGGAATATTGATATCAAATTTGGGTTCCTTATCATAATATAACTGATTTTAGGACTGTTTTTAATCTTGATATATTTGTTATTTATGACTGAATTTATGACAGAAATTCTGTCAGAATTATGAAATTGCAGACTTGCATGTATATATTGTATTAATTAGTTATTAGTTTCCCAATAATAATAAATCATAGACTAAGTACAATTTACTTAGTTTCTTACTACTAAAATAAAGTAAAGTAAATATAATTTAATATAGTTTATTAAATAAAATAAATTTTAAAAATAAAATAAATAACATAATATATTACAAAATAAAAGTAAAATAAAAAAAAATTAATTAAATTAATTTGAATAAAATAAAAAAACTTTGATTTAATCTAATAAATAAAATACAATTTAATAAAAAATAAAATTAAATAAAAATAATAAAATAAATTTAATTTAATTTAATTTAAATAATCTTAATTAATTTAAATTAAATTTAAATTAAAATAAATTTAATTTAATTTAATTGAATAAAAACATTAAAAATTATATAATATATCTAATATAATACAAGATATATAAAATAAAATAAAATAAGATATTTTTAGTTATGAAATCAAATTAAATTAAAATAAATTAGAAATTTTATAATATAATACAAAATAAAATAAAAAGTAATAAAAAATTTAATTTAGTTTAATAAATAAAATAAAATAAAATGATTTAATTTAATTTAATAAAGCATATTTAATAAATAAATAAGCCAATTATATAATATACTACAAATTAAAATAAAAAATATATATAAGTAGTCTCTATAGATTCTAAATAACAATTTTCAATAACTAAGTATCACATACTTAGTTTATTATCATTGGCAAAATAAACTAAGTATAGCTAGAAGTGAATGTCGAACAGTAGTCTCTATAGATTCCAAATAATTAACAATTCTCATAAACTAAGTACCACTTAGTTTATTATCATTGGCAAAATAAACTAAGTAGCATTTACTTAGTTTGCCACAATTTTCAATATATAATAAATGCAATAATATTCTCCCTATATATATGTACTCTTTCTTGTATGCAGGTTTTGACATAGTAGTTGCAGCTAAATAGTACTCCAATAGGTTCCTCGGCAACAATTAAAAAAAGGGGTCATAGTTCCTGTTTGTGTCCTATACTCGAATAATTAATAAAGGTAATTGAGTTACTGCATACATTCCTCACTGTTCCATCATAACAGATGGCAACATTCGGAAGGAGTGCCAATAAGTTGTTGAACAAAGTTCTAGGTTAAGCAACCCTTTGAATGAGCGAACGATCACTTCTCCCATAGGAATGAATCATCTCCCCATATGGGTCCAATCCATGATATAAACAGCTTCTGACCACTCCGAATTCCTGTTGAGTAAAATCTAATTACACACAACACGCAAGTATACGTGGTCAACAAGTAATAAAGTGATAAGTTGAGTATCGTTCCCACAGAGAATTCTAATTAATAAATTCCAACTACTAATACTATATCAATTCAATTTTATTTAAACAATGATAAATTATGATTTCCTTAATTACTAACACAAAATTAAACACTTAAAGATATTGACCTAAAATGAGCGAATTAATAAACTAATACTTGAGTGAATAACTTCCGATAAATAAAGGTTAAGATTTCAATATTCCCAATCATGAACTATAAATCAATTACCTACTCATCCCAATTATTATGTCTACTGAATTATTAACAGGAATTCTCAAATGCCAAACGCCCTTTTCCAAGTGATCAATTGACTTCTATTTAATCCAACTTAATCTTGTTATATTCCTATGCAAAATAATTGAATTAAACTCTTTCCAATTCCAATTCCAATTCCCTATATGTTACATGCGGTGAACAGATATTTCCATTCAATTCACAAACCTAATTATTCACTGTGCAAATAATCAAGTCACGTGTTATCATGTCCAGTTCTGACCCTAGAATTCCTTTTCCAATTCCTTCTAGAGTAACAAGGTAATTATTGGCCAAATAATTAAGCAATATAGAGTCAAAACATGATAAACAATTCACTTCAACACAAATAATTAGAATGAGTGAATAACTAATTTGTAGTCATAAAAGGTTCAATTGAAATCTTAATTAAAGAATTAGTTCATCACGGAAATAAAAACCATTAATTGTTGACAAATCATCCTTAAAGAATTACAAATTAAAAATAAGGAGAAAAAGAATAAACTCTGTAGCCAATCCTTAATCTCCAAGCAATCTTGCTTAGCCCTCAATGGAAGAACTTGTTGAATCTTTCAAAGAATAATAAAAATCTCCTCTATTTCAGCACTTAGTTTCTTTTTATATATCCCCACAATCCCTCTCCAATTAGGTTTTTCATTAGCTTCCAATAACCAAATTAAGTCCAACCAGAAGTCAACGCTCTAATCCAGTCATTGCCAGCCGAGGCTCAGCGCCCCGGCGCTGTAGATAGTGTAGTTTCCAGCGCCCCGGCGCTGGACTTCTCCAAAATTACCAAATTGCCATTAACTGCTTGAATTTCCCATAATTGCCCCTCCAGCTTCTAAATCTGCAAAACAAGATATAAACACAATAAAAATACTACTAAATAACTTAAGGATGCAATAATTTAAGTCCAAATATATCCAATTCATGGGTATAATACTCATTCATCAAATACCCCCAAACTTAAATCGTTGCGTGCCCTCATGCTACAAAACATAAGGTCACAAAACAAAACTAAACATCATGCAAATGCAAACTATTTATATTTATGTGTTCGTAATTCCAGTAATTCAAGAGCTCACGTATATTCATATGCCTCAGAAGAATCACATAAACATACTAATTCATCATGCAAAAGCAGATCAACAATATCCCAACAATCAACGGATCTAAATCTGTTATTACTGATATTGTGCGTGTGTGTCTAACAACCATGCTAACCCATGAAAGACAAAAATATGAAAGATAATAAATTTCTTAGTAAGCATCATACAATGTAAACTTGAGAACTCATCAAATATACTTGCTTCAACTGCACTCAAACACTTACCCGAATTCAAAAGTCAGAATGGAATACTTATGCCTTTTTTTTTTTTTGTAAATAAATGACTGTGCAATGTCTCATCCCATTAGGCTAACAGTGTTACCCCTTAGCGAGCTTTCGACCAACGACTCCCAGACCATATAAGACCTTAGGACGCTAGGTTTTGAGATACCCCTTCGGGCGTACTTGCTCAAGTAACAAAGGCCCCGAAACAAGACTAGTCACTCTGTATATTATATTTTTTTTATAATAGACGGTTGGTGAGTGCGTTTTACGCTCCGTCTCACGCTTGTGTTTATAGGGAGTGTTTCTCAACCCACCACAAGACTCTACATTTTATTTATTTATTTATTTATTTTTTAGCTTATATATTCCAAATATTTTCCCCCAAACTCGAGTTTATGCATAAATTCAGTCTCCTCTAGTTATTCAAATTGTTCTTCCATATCACTAGCAATCCTTCTTTAGAACTTTATTATCTAACCATTTAAACTATCATAGCCAACATGGTCGTTTTGTCAAATTGCTTACCTATAATATCAATGTCAAACAGATAAAGATCCAATTCATGTCAAGAAAATCGTATCACTGAATCAACAATCCTTACTAAACTTGTTCATGCCAATTCTACTTTCATCCTTGGCCCCAGATATACGCACTATCAAAAACTGGAATTAACATGCAATCCTAAATGCAACTTTACTCATAATCAATCCACAAACTAATAACAAACTACAACTTTTTTTAAAAATAAAACCTAAATACCCCCAAACTAATCTAGAGCAATGTCCTCATGCGAAAAATAAGGCAAAATAAAACAGAGGACTTCCCTGACGAGCTTATTCTTCTGGTGGAGCATCATCGTCCTCGCTCATCTCTTGATCGGAAGGGGGAAATACTGGCAGAACGGGAGCCGTTGGGAAATGGCTAAGTGGAACGCCCGGATGGGTTTGGATGGTTAGTGCATTCTGTGCAGAAAATTGGTCAACTAAATACTTGAAAATCACATCTTGGCGTTCCGATAAGCGCACATTCTGGGACTCAATGTTGTAAAACCAGCCGTCTATCTCTCGCTGGACAGCTTCAGGGACCACACCTCGATGAGCTGCTGTCGATGGGCCGTAAGTAGGTGGAGCCTGAGGGGGTGGGGCTTGTGTAGACGTAACTTGGGGAATAATAAAACCCAGTCCCCTAGGGTGATTAGCTCCACCTGACCACACTTTATAACGACGGATCAAGTTATGGTCCAACACGGGCATAGGAGTTTGAATCATCTCGTCGGATTTCCATTTGACCCCAAACTTAGCACATAATACGCAGATCAGTGACGGATGTGGTAACCCTCCTGTGGTCCCGCCGCGAGAAGCGCGGAGCATAGATTGCTGAATAAGATGGCCGACATCAATGCTGAAGCCTTGTATGATGGAGTATAATAGCACAGCCCTTTCTTTGGTTACGTGACTCACATGTGTGCAGGGCATCAATTTAGCACAGATGAAGGCATACCATGCCTTTCCATATAGACTGAGGTGAGATAATGGGAAAGTCATGCTGCCACGCTCATGCAGGGTCCATGTAGTGCCTGGTTGACACAGCTCCCGAATAATCTGTTCATAGTTCGGCCCATCACTCACTAAACTAGCATATTCATCATGAAGGCCCTCTAATCGTAGTTGATAGCACCCATTTATATCCTCCTCGTCGATTTCCACGGTTTTACCTCTGACAAATACCCCATAATGGTCATGCTCGGGCAAGTTGGCGTAGAATTCTTTAACAACTGCAATCACTGCCGGGTCAGGCTGTTCGGTGAGGGAGAACAAGTTTTGTTCTGCAATCATCACTGCGATTTCTCCATCCTTGGTTTGATCGGGACGGAGACCACGTTCGGGGACTAGTGAGCGGGTGGCCATGCGGCTGTAGCGTTCTTGAGCCGCGAGACTAACAAAACGCCGGCTGTCAAATTTTGGAGGTGAAATTGAAACGGCCCCGGACCCTTCGCCACGGTGACGTTTGGATTCCATGTAGAGAGTTCTGCAAATAAAAACATATTCATAGTTTAGCTTTAAAAAGAATTCACGGTTGGATACATGTGTGCATAACATTACCCCGAAACTGTATAAAATATTGGCGTTATGAGTACACAGGTGGGGAAGAGGCATGAAACTGGCAAGTATGTTAAACTACACATGCTTATTGACTTAGACAATTTGTCAACACCTAGGCATCAACTGATAACTTGAGTACAACCATCACTAATTCCATATCAATGTATGTCATTCCTGTAGCATTCACTAACCTTGTGTGGATGAGTCTGCCAAACAGTATTGAGTTATCTATGAATTCTATTGGAATTCCCAGATGCACAGAATAAAGAAGAAAAATCTGGATTCGTAATAATATGAATACACAGCAAATCATACCGTTGCCACCTTTTAAGAATTTGGAGGAGTATAACTCGACACACAAGAAGCAGACATAGTGATTGAGGCGCGGTAGATGTGTGGGAGAACTATTATCCAAGGTTCAAGTACCTTGTGATTTGGAGAGGGGGAGAGGCGTATAGGAGAATGGGAGAGGATTGATGTGTAACTGACCTGATTTGCCGGCGTGTGAATGGAGTGGGGTGAGAAGGAAACGGTCGAGATTGAAAATATTAAGGCCTAACCTGATCCTAGCACCGGGGCGCTGGGTTTTACCTTACGTGGAGCGCCGGGGCGCTGAATGGCAGAAACTGTTGGGATGGTCTAGCGCCGGGGCGCTGTGAATTACTTGAAAGGCAGCGCCGGGGCGCTGGGCTTTGCTTTCAGGTTCTGGTGCCTAGCGCTGGGGCGCTGAAAATGCACTGCAAGCCAGCGCCGGGGCGTAGGGCTTTGTTTGCAATTTCTGGTGCCTAGCGCCGGGGCGCTGTAGTCCTGAGTAATGGGAGCGCCGGGGCGCTGGGTTTTGTCTGTGTACCTTCCCCATACATGGAAAATCATTAAGAATTAGCCTAGCAGAATTGTATTCTTCAATACTAAAAAAAATAAAGAAATAAAAGTAAAATAAATTAAAATATAATTAAATAACGTCAAAATTATAGAACGTAATGGGTTGCCTCCCAAGAAGCGCTTGGTTTACAGTCGTCAGCCCGACTTTTTGGTGTTGTTCAGTTGTCCACTGGTTCGGAGATGTACTGGACTGTAGCTTGTCGTTCGATTGGTCCACTCCAATAATGTTTCTGACGTTGACCATTGACCTTGAATGTACGCCTTGAATTCGGTTCCTCGACCTCAATGTTTCCGTGTGGAGTGACAGATATAACTACAAATGGCCCGGACCACCTGGATTTCAGTTTACCCGGAAATAGACGCAAGCGTGAGTTGAACAGTAGTACTTGTTGGCCCGGTGCAAATGTTTTGTCAAGAATTTTTTTATCGTGCCAAGCTTTAACTTTCTCCTTGTAGAGCTTAGCGTTTTCGTAGGCATTGAACCGGAATTCATCCATCTCGTTCAATTACAGTAACCTTTTCGCACCCGCTGCTTCTAGATCAAAGTTTAGTTTCTGAATGGCCCAATGTGCACGGTGTTCTAGCTCGACCGGTAAGTGACACGCCTTTCCAAATACCATTATGTACGGTGACATGCCGATCGGATTTTTGTACGCTGTTCGATAGGCCCACAGAGCATCGTCAAGACGCAATGCCCAATCTTTTCGTGACGGATTGACTACTCTTTCTAGGATCCTCTTAACTTCCCTATTCGACACCTCCGCTTGGCCATTGGTTTGTGGGTGATACGCAGCTGCAATTTTGTGACGAACCCCATACTTTACAAGCAATTTGGTGAACTGCTTGTTACAGAAGTGAGTCCCCTCATCACTTATTATAGCTCTCGGTGTCCCAAATCGGGTAAAAATATTCTTCTTTAAAAATCGGATAACAACGTTGGCATCATTTGTGGGTAACGCTACGGCTTCTACCCATTTGGAAATAAAATCGACTGCTAACAAGATGTAATGATTCTTAAAAGAAGATGAAAATGGTCCCATAAAGTCGATTCCCCACACGTCGAATAGTTCCACCTCTAGAATTGTGTTAAGTGGCATTTCATTGCGCTTGGAGATATAACCTACGCGTTGGCATCGATCGCATTTCAGCACAAAGAGATAAGCATCTTTGAATAAAGAAGGCCAGAAAAATCCCGATCGTAGTACTTTTGCTGCTGTTCTATCACCGGAATAGTGACCTCCGTAATCTGAGGAGTGGTAGTGGCCTAATATACTATCCATTTCTTCATGAGGTACACAACGTCTTATCATTTGGTCTGCACATGCTTTAAACAGAAATGGTTCATCCCAATAGTATTGCTTCACATCGTGGAGAAACTTCTTTCGTTGTTGTGAGGTCAAATCAGGCGGTAGCACTTTGGCAACCACATAGTTGACATAGTCAGCATACCAAGGCAATATGGTAGTTACCCGGAACAGTTGCTCATCTGAAAATTTTTCATTAATCACTAAGTTGCCTTTTTTTTGTTCCTCTTTATTTTCTAACCGAGACAGATGATCCGCCACTTGGTTTTCTGTACCTTTTCTGTCCCGGATCTCCAGATCAAATTCTTGTAACAACAGTACCCACCGCATTAACCGCGGTTTATCATCTTTCTTTTCAATCAGATATTTAATAGCCGAATGATCAGTGTAGACAATTACCTTGGTGCCGAGGAGATAAGCTCTGAATTTGTCAAAAGCAAACACCACTGCAAGTAATTCTTTTTCGGTTGTTGTGTAGTTCAACTGGGCATCCGTCAATGTCTTACTAGAGTAATAGATAGTATGAAAAATCTTATCATGATGTTGTCCCAATACGGCTCCCACCGCGTAATCACTGGCGTCGCACATCAATTCGAATGGTAAAGACCAATCGGGTGCTACAATGATTGGTACAGAGACCAATTTCTTCTTTAATACCTCAAATGCCTCGATGCATGCCTGATCCATCTTAAACGGTACATCTTTCTCCAAGAGTGAGCATAGGGGTTTCGAAATCTTTGAAAAATCTTTAATAAAGCGTCTATAGAACCCTGCATGTCCCAAGAAGCTTCGAATGCCTTTCACAGATGATGGAGGAGGCAGTTTTTCAATTGTATCAATTTTCGCTCTATCCACCTCCAATCCGGATACGGAAACCTTATGTCCTAGAATAACCCCTTCTTGTACCATAAAATAAAATTTTTCCCAGTTAAGCACCAGATTAGTCTCCACACATCTTTTTAACACCAAGATCAGATTCTTCAAGCACGAGTCAAAACTATCACCGAACATGGAGAAATCATCCATGAACACCTCTAAATTATGTTCGACCATATCGGAGAAGATTGCCACCATACAGCGTTGAAAGGTTGCTGGCGCATTACATAAACCAAAAGACATACGCCGGAATGCAAACGTACCGTATGGACATGTGAACGTGGTCTTTTCTTGATCTTCCGGCGCTATGGCAATTTGATTGTACCCAGAATATCCATCTAACAGACAATAGAATTGATGTCCCGCTAACCTATCCAATATCTGATCAATGAATGGCAAGGGAAAATGATCCTTGCGTGTGGCTTTATTTAACTTGCGGTAATCCATGCATACTCTCCAGCCCGTAACAGTTCTAGTCGGGATGAGCTCATGAGCTTTGTTTTTTACCACAGTCATGCCCCCTTTTTTTGGTACACACTGTACAGGACTTACCCATGAACTGTCTGAGATTGGGTAAATAATACCGGCATCCAACCATTTTATAATTTCCTTCTTCACCACATCTTTCATAATGGGATTTAACCTTATTTGCATCTCAATGGTTGGTTTTGATCCCTCTTCCATTAAAATCTTATGCATACAAAAAGATGGGCTAATACCTCGAATGTCCGCTATAGTCCACCCAATCGCTGTTCTGAACTCGCGCAGAACCCGCAGCAATTTTTCGTTTTGGGTGTCAGTTAACTTTGTCGAAACAATAACTGGTAGAGTCAAATCTTTCCCTAGATAAGCATATTCAAGATGAGAGGGAAGTGGCTTTAATTCCAACACCGGTGGCTCTTCTATCGAAGGTTTGTACTTTTTACCTTCAGTTTTGGGCCTCTCTAGGGTGTCGAATGGTTGATTACTCTTCCGGTAGAATGATGATGTGTCTAGCCATTTGACCTGCTCATTGTCCGCATCAACACTATCGTTGGTTGTTCCAAGCAACATGGATTCTATCGGATCCTCTGAGTAATTACCGCAAATCTTCTGATTAACTATCTCCTCCATTAAATCCACCCGCAAACACTCACCTTTTTCCTTCGGATAAGACATTGATTTAAACACATTAAAAGTGACCTGTTGATCGTCAACTCTCATCGTCAATTCTCCTTTTTGCACGTCGATTAACGTTCTCCCCGTTGCTAAAAATGGTCGTCCGAGAATGATGGGAAGTTCCGTATCTGCTTCACAGTCCAAGATAACGAATTCTGCTGGAAAGATGAATTTATCCACCCTTACTAATACGTCTTCAACGATACCTCGTGGATATGTAACTGATCGGTCTGCCAACAGTAAACTGATATTTGTCGGTTTTGGTGCCTGGAGCCCGAACTGACGGTAAACTGATATTGGCATCAAATTAATACTGGCCCCCAAATCACATAGTGCTCTTCCCGAAAACTGATTACCAATGTCGCACAGAATAGTAAAACTACTTGGATCTTTCAACTTCGGAGGTAACTTGTTCTGAATAATTGCGCTACATTCTTCGGTTAGCGCCACTATTTCAAAATCCCCCAGTTTCCTTTTCTTTGATAGCACATCCTTCATGAACTTCGCGTAGCTTGGCATTTGTTCTAAAGCTTCGGCGAATGGGATGTTGATATGCATTTTTTTAAAAATATCCAAAAATCTTGAAAACTGCTTATCTAACTTGGATTTCTGAAATCTTTGCGGATATGGTATGGGTGGCAGTGTTGTAGTCGGCCCGGAAGCATTTGCCTCTCCTATTTCCTCTTTATCTTTCCCGGTTTCCACAACTTCTTCTATTTCAGCTGTTGTGTTGTCCCCCTTTTCTTTATCCTTAACTGTTTGCAACTCCTTCCCACTTCGTAAGATTTCTGCTTTGCAGTGCTCATTTCTGCCCGGATTTATTTCTGTATCACTCGGGAGCGTTCCTAGTGGACGGGTATTCAATGCATGTGCTATTTGCCCTAATTGATTTTCCAGATTCTTTAACGATGCCCCATGGCTTTGCAAAGTCAGATCTAATTGATTCAATTTCTTGTCTTGTTCCTCGTTCTTTTTGTCCGATGCTCTAATGAATTTTTCCAAGGCTGCTTCCCAACTTGATATCCTCTCTGGTTGTTGAGGTTGGTTTTGAAATCCGGAGGTGTGTTGTTGTCTAGGTGGTTGAGCTGCAGCTTGATTGTTACTCCAAGAGAACCCTGGATGATTTTTCCAACCTGGATTATAATCATTTTGAGTTGGATATGGTTGAGTTGAGCGATTATAGTTTCCTACGAACTGTGCTGATTCAGAATTTATGGCACA
This sequence comes from Panax japonicus, assembly GCA_020205505.1. Taxonomy (NCBI): domain Eukaryota; kingdom Viridiplantae; phylum Streptophyta; class Magnoliopsida; order Apiales; family Araliaceae; genus Panax; species Panax japonicus. The sequence continues at coordinate 63,680,004 of CM035091.1, forward strand.
TTGATCCGTCGCATGACCCCCAACACACAACTCACAAACCATCGCTACCTGCTGTGTGGCTTGTGGATGCCATGTTTCTATATGCTTAGCTATTACAGTCACTTGTGCTGTTAATGCTGTCAGCGCGTCCACTTCATACTTTCCCGATGCTTTTGGATGGTTGGTCCTAGTCATGGGCCACTGATAGTTATTGGTGGCCATTGTTTCTAACAATTGATACGCCTCATCAAAATTTTTGGACATGATCGCTCCTCCCGCTGCTGCATCAATACTAGACCTCGTGCACGCGTGCAAACCATCACAAAATATCCCTAATTGCATCCACTGCGGGATTCCATGATGAGGGCACTTACGGAGCATATCCTTAAACCTTTACCACGCCTCATATAACGATTCTGCCTCAAGTTGTGCTAAAGTATGAATATCGTTCCGTAGTTTTGCCGACTTCGCTGGTGGGAAGAACTTGGCTAAAAATTTTTGAGCTAAGTTATCCCATGTGGTGATTGAACCAGGAGGCAAGGAGTGTAACCAGCTTCATGCCTTATCTTTTAAAGTAAACGGGAACATCCTCAACCTTATAGCGTCTTCCGATACATTGTTAAATTTGAAGGTATCGCAAACCTCCAAGAAGCTCAAGATATGTTCATTAGGATTATCTATCGAAGTACCCCCTAAACTGGCATATATTCTGTAGCATCTGAATTGATCCCGGTTTTATCTCGAAACTGTTCGCATTGATTGCCGGTCTCTTAATACTTGACTGTAAATCCGTGACGTTTGGCAGGGCGTAATCCCTAAGGGATTTCTGTTCGTTCTCTGCCATGTTCACGAAAGTTTCTTGGGCTGCCAGGTCTTCTTCCAGATGTATAACCTCATTATTCAAACGCATTGTTTGGAACTTCTTCTCAAGGTTGTCTGTATACGTAAGTAAGTTCTTTTCTAGCTTTCGATCTAGTGTGCATACACGAATTCCTGCCAATCCAAGAAGAAAGATTAAGTAGCGTTCAAATTAAAACCGAATTGATTATAACTAATATGAAATTAATATTAATAAAAATTCCCCGGCAACGGCGCCAAAAACTTGTTGAGTAAAAAATCTAATTACACACAACACGAAAGTATACGTGGTCAACAAGTAATAAAGTGATAAGTTGAGTATCGTTCCCACAGAGAATTCTAATTAATAAATTCCAACTACTAATACTATATCAATTCAATTTTATTCAAACAATGATAAATTATGATTTCCTGAATTACTAACACAAAATTAAACACTTAAAGATATTGACCTAAAATGAGTGAATTAATAAACTAATACTTGAGTGAATAACTTCCGATAAATAAAGGTTAAGATTTCAATATTCCCAATCATGAACTATAAATCAATTACCTACTCATCCCAATTATTATGTCTACTAAATTGTTAACAGGAATTCTCAAATGCCAAACGCCCTTTTCCAAGTGATCAATTGACTTCTATTTAATCCAACTTAATCTTGCTATATTCCTATGCAAAATAATTGAATTAAACTCTTTCCAATTCCAATTCCCTATATGTTACATGCGGTGAACAGATATTTCCATTCAATTCACAAACCTAATTATTCACTGTGCAAATAATTAAGTCACATGTTATCATGTCCAGTTCTGACCCTAGAATTCATTTTCCAATTCCTTCTAGAGTAACAAGGTAATTATTGGCCAAATAATTAAGCAATATAGAGTCAAAACATGATAAACAATTCACTTCAACACAAATAATTAGAATGAGTGAATAACTAATTTGTAGTCATAAAAGGTTCAATTGAAATCTTAATTAAAGAATTAGTTCATCACGGAAATAAAAACCATTAATTGTTGACAAATCATCCTTAAAGAATTACAAATTAAAAATAAGGAGAAAAAGAATAAATTCTGTAGCCAATCCTTAATCTCCAAGCAATCTTGCTTAGCCCTCAATGGAAGAACTTGTTGAATCTTTCAAAGAATAATAAAATTCTCCTCTATTTCAGCACTTAGTTCTTTTTATATATCCCCACAATCCCTCTCCAATTAGGTTTTTCATTAGCTCCCAATAACCAAATTAAGTCCAACCAGAAGTCAACGCTCTAATCCAGTCATTGCCAGCCGAGGCTCAGCGCCCCGGCGCTGTAGATAGTGTAGTTTCCAGCGCCCCGGCGCTGAACTTCTCCAAAATTACCAAATTGCCATTAACTGCTTGAATTTCCCATAATTGCCCCTCCAGCTTCCAAATCTGCAAAACAAGATATAAACACAATAAAAATACTACTAAATAACTTAAGGATGCAATAATTTAAGTCCAAATATATCCAATTCATGGGTATAATACTCATTCATCAATTCCTCAAATGGGTAGTTCTCACAAAATGTGTCACCTCTTGAATGAGAACTATCCATTTTAGGAATTCGGAGTAGTTAGAAGTTGTTTATATCATGGATTGGACCTATACGGGGAGATGTTTCATTCCTAGAAGAGAAGTGATCGTTCTTTCATCTAGAGGGTTGCTTAAGCTTCAACTTTGTTCAATAGCTTAATGGAACTCCTTCGGGATGTTGTCATCTGTTATGATGGAACAATGAGGAATGTTTGTAGTAATTAAATTAACTTTATTATTCGAGTATAGGACACAACAGGAACTACGACCCTTTATTTTTGCCGGTTGCCGACTCAAGTAGAGATTCGACATAAATTCTCATAAACTATATATGTACTATGCTTTGAAACTTAGAAACCCGTTTGACATACACTCAATAGGGGTGAATGTCGAACAGTCCCCAGTTTGGGAATGTTATTGGATGTTATGTCTTTCACTTAGGCCGATGCAAATACGAAACGGTACATTTTTTTGTCATTTTGAGGATTAATCGACTGTTATCTCTATATGTTCTCTGAGTGCATACTTAGATTAAGTTATCTTAGTCTATTTTGTGTGCTTGGAGACCATGGGGAGGTGCTGCCGAAATTTTCTTGAAACTCATGAAACGTACTCAACGTGTTTGCACTAGTGACGAGACACATCTAATAATGGGATAGAAGCCTTACCCCTGTCCTGCAGAGATACTAGGTAAATCTAATTCACGCATGAATATCCAAATTAACTTAATACGTACTTTTGTGTAGTTAAAAATGTCAGTCGACCGGAGTTGGATGTACCGTAGGATACCCAGTGATGGGAGGGGATTAGTCTCAGCTTATCGTGTTGGGGTTTTAGATTTCTTGAACAAAGCACTAGAACATACGGATGATCCCCACGGGAAGATGTGATGCCCGTGTGTCAAGTGTAAAAATCTGATTCGGAAGAAAGTCGACGAGATTAAATTCGACTTATTTTCTCGTGGATTTGTAGATGGGTACATTGTATGGACTCATCATAGGGAATTAGAAGTGATTGAAAATATTGTGGAACAACCAATTCCACGGGATTATACGTCGAAAACTATGATCCAGCTGAGATTTTGGTTAATGCTTATGGCCCTACTACTATTGACTGGGCTGAATATGGACCTTCTTCAAGCAGTGTGAAGCAAGTGCCAAATGATACAGCTGCGGCCTTTTACAAGTTGCTATCTGAATCTGGGGTTGTGTTGTATCTGGGAAATGATACGAACACCAAGCTTTCTGCAGTGACGAAGCTCTTACACTTCAAGAATGAGCACGACTGTAGTGAGAGAGGTTTCAACGATTTGCTCGCTATAATTGGACAGTTCTTACCCAAGGATCATACTCTTCTTGTGAATTATTACAAAGTGAAGAAGATGGTCAAGGGGTTAAATATGGGGTGTCATAAAATCGATGCTTGTCAGCAGGATTGCATGTTATACTATGGGGATGACAGAGATAAGGGACAGTGTGATATATGCAGCTTATCGCGCTACAAGGTTACAAAACATGGGAGGAAGGAGAAACATGTTCCCAGGAAAATCTTACGATACTTTGCACTTGCACCGAGACTTCAGCGGCTATTCATGTCGTCTCATACGGCTCAACATATGAGTTGGCATCGAACAAGGGATGTCGTGCCTGGTCAGCTGACTCACCCAGCGGATGGAGACGAATGGAAGAGATTTAATATAAATTATCCGGAGTTTGCGGAAGAAGATAGGAATGTTAGGCTTGGCATGGCTACTGATGGCTTTTGCCCTTTTAATAATTTTGGCCAGCTGTACTCAGTTTGGCCAGTCATTATGGTCGCTTATGGCTACTCAAGTGTATTACGCTCCTAATATCGTAAATACTCAAAGCCCCCGGTACACAGTAGTCACTACTAAAACACGCTCATTTAATTATGATAACATGTTTGGTATAGATTAGGCGTTGCAAGAAGATGTGAGCAACCCATTGGTCGTAGTGTTCCATGCTGAAGATGTGGTGAGTACTGATGTCATTGACGTACCTAACGATGACGATGTCGAGGCCACCGTACACATAAATTATTATGTAGTCGTGTAGGATGACAATGATGACGAAACTGATCTCGAAACTGAGGATGAGGAAGATACCGAATCCGAGAATGATATACACATTGATTCTGATGAGTTTGATAACGTGCGTAATTGAAAATGATCTTTCATATTAGTCCTTACCACATATTGTTATATAAACCTTACATATTTGTAATCTACCAATTTTGTTATTGCAGTAGGATATTCATGGCTAGACATAGCAGTGGAGGTCGCCGAGGTTGTGGGCGATCTGGTACTGGAGACGGTAGCCACGATGGAGGCTCTTATTCAGACGCGAGTAAGTTATCTTAACTAGGATTTAAATATATCTCAAGCTGCATTAATTACAATGATTATTGAAGTACTATGTTAAATACAATTATTACAGATGAACCTCGTCGACGACACCGAGGGACGAACCTCAGTATCTTTGGTCGTCCACCGGCAGTGCCACTTACAGTACCGGTGGATGTCGTTTCCCAGCAGTAAGTGTTAATATATTCGTACTATTTCTATCAGTTATTGCAAAACACAATTCACATAACACATATTGTTATACTTTTTCTGTAGTATACTAGACCCGGTGGATAAGCACACCCTACATGCGATCTGTTTAACGCATCTCCCGAGAGGGTGCATGAGGTTCAGTCAGTATGCGCAGTACGGTGACACTTTTATGCAGACCGTCTTGCGGGAGTTCCACGTAAGTTAAGCATATTATCACTACATAGTTGTATTGGGATGACGAAATCAATTGTTCATAATTTTAAATAATCTTTTGTTATAGGTTTATTATCTCTTTGACCCGAGCATCTCTCAGTCAGCTGGCGATGCTGTGATTGAGCATCACGTCGCTACGAATTACTCTGGATGGCTGTATGAGATGAGACAGAAGGCAGCCCGGGAAGTTGTGGACCAGCCCGGGACCACCATCAAAGATCATCAGCCCTGCATAGTCTCTGATTTAGCCTAGGATGCTATGTGTCTGTACTGAGAGGCTGATGATTTCAAGAAAAAGTCTGAGCAAGTAAAGAAGAACTGTGGTCAGCTCCGGATAGTACAAACCACTGGTTCTCAGTCGTTCGAGGAGGCGAAGACGGTAAGTGCGCTGTATTTAGTTATTTATGTGTCAAGTTTTCGCACAAATACTTAAGACCTGAATTATGAATGTTTGTATTAGGCATTGGAGAGGACTTTGGGCCGAGATCCTAACATGCTAGAGTTTTGGGATTGAGCCCACGCGCCTAAGGAAGAGTGTGCTTTGTCTCAGGCAGCTTTAGCTATATGCGTAAAACTTATCTTACTATTTAGATTTTAATAATATTCAATCGTAAATAAAATGATATAATTAACATATGCATACGGAATACATTACAGAACCGATTTCAGAAGCTTCGGGACGAGCGTATAGCTGAGCTATAGACTATTAGGAGGGGTTCTGAGCCGTTAGATTCCGCCACCCCTCTTCTCGATATTGTGTTAGATCGGGATGAGGAGCTAAGACTATGGCTCGCGTCTCAGGATCCCCCTACTAGCAGTACAGTCAGATATCAAGTGTTGGGTCTGCCGAGGATACCCGTATATACACTTCTTGGAGGTAATATTTTTTTTATGTTTCATGAAATTATCCGAATTTATCACATTATATAAATTACTATTAGTAATTGAATTTGAATCTCTTTATAGGCTCCAGCCAGCGTCCGAGAGCACATGTCAGACCATCTTACACGGGCGCTGGCTTGGATGACGATATCTTTTTGCTGCTGATAGGGTCCGTGTCGGATAGGTTCCATACAAATTTGGTCTTTCAGCGTCAGCAGTTGCCTTCCAGTTCTCGTCTTCACCAGATTTCTCAGGATATTATAGCAGGGTCCTCTACAGAGAGTACGGGATTACCACGGGAGCAGTTCGATTCTTGGAGCGCCAAGATGCTCCGGATGGTGATTACCCTCTTGGAGGAGGCCTTTCGTCTGCCCCCACATACTCAGGTATTCTTATTGTTTATGTTTTTCAATTAAGGCTAGTTTGTTAATTCTCATATATATATATATATATATATATACATATATACGGACTAATGATTTATATTTTTGATTCTATCAAATAGGGTGGCTATGGCGAGCAGACTGGCAATGACGAACTGGAGCACGAGGCTGAAAACCTTACACCACCAGAGCAGCGTCGTTCACCTCCGCCCGATGCATGATTCCACTTTTACTAGTTTATAGTTCATTTATATAGTTTATAGTTCATTTGTATAGTTTGTAGAACTTTTGTATATATTGTATTGTCTAATTGCGTCTGTACAACTATTGTAAATTATATTGTTCAACATTTATGGAACATTAGCTTAAATTTGTAATTGGTTAGCTTATAATACATTTTGGTGGATATTTGAATGTGAATGTGAATGTGAATGATAATGAGTTGAAGATTATGTTTTAGTGCTACGTTGCATATTTGAATATGAGATACAGTTTTTTATTACTGTGTATTGGGTTGTGACAGGTTACAGGTACATTAATGAGTTTAAACACCTGGAAACTGATCTTTTTAAAATCTATATTAAAAAAAGTAGTTACTTCCGACAGAATAAGGTATTTACGACGGAAATTCCCTCGTAGATAACAAAAACAATTTTTAATCTTTGTCGAACTATTCTAATTTCAGTCGTAAATACTTCATCATCGATGGAACTACATCTGTCGTAACTAAACTATATCCGACGGACATTCCGTCGACCTTAATAAGTAGGCATTTTTTATAATTTTTTGGTTTATTTTAGTTTTCAGTCGTAAATAATATAATTCCGAGAGAATAACTCCATCGGACATAAACCCACTTTGATCTGACAGAAATTTCCGTCATAAATATTATGTCGAAACTAATGTATATCCGACGAATATCCGTCGGACATAAGTGCGTCGAACATACGTTATATCCGACAGAATTATCGACGAATCGAAATTCCGACGCGATTATTTACGACCAATTTTTCGACGAGATTTTTCATTGGAAATAATTTATGTACGACGGAATAGAACTGTGTTCGACGGAATATTCCGTCGGAATTAGCCGTTTTTCTTGTAGTGTTATTGGGTATTTCAAAGTTAATGTGACACCCCCAAATTCGGGTACTTCATTTCCACCGAATTTGGTGCTCATTATCAAAATATTTACATCTAACTACCCATAATAAAGGATAAAAGGTTAAATAACTTTAAACAATAATCTCTCCCAATAAAGGGTTACATCATCTCATAAACAATCCCAGGTAATCTAACCTTAAATTATTACATCAGTTTGTGAAATACATTATAAAATAAAACAAGTCTTTTAACTTCAAGCATTTAAATAAACTTTAACTAATTCTTCATCACTTAGACAACTTGCCCTTTCCCTTGCTAGTAGATGGCTCATCACCTCTTTCGACTTTAGGTGCATTGTTAACTACAAGAGTGAGCAAACAATTGCTCACTGATATAAAGAATAGAAATAATAATCATATGAGAATGAACAACGAATGCTGTACAATAATGAACTTGTTCTACGAATAGGAACAGAAACAAGTTCGAACTTTTTATATCTGAGGGTCTTATGACCACGAACTATATCCACGGTGTTTAGGTATTATTACCTTAACCTTAACAGTCATTAGACTGTACAGACTCTTCTTAACGTACTCAGGGGGATCAGCCCTTTGTACAATGTATTGCGCACAAACATCCAAACGTTACACGTACAAAATCTCCCATGTTAGGGTTGTTCGTCTCAGTTTGAATTTAGAATTTCCGTAGTAAAGAAAGTTTAGTTCGGTACTAGCTTATCAGTGTTTCTAGAATTTTAGAACACTTATTCAATTTCCATCAATAAAGATTTAATACAAGAATGTATAACTGAACAAGGATATCAAAGTCAAAGATCGAATATTAACAATATATAACTGAATAAACATGATACACATGCAAAGTACTATATTCAAAAGAGTTAGAACAATCTTATTTGAATCGACGTATTAGAACAATATATGCTTTGTATAATAATTAGAAAAGTGAAACTTGCTTGATGTAACAAATTAGGTTAAAAGAGCTTAGTCTATCGTATATAAGAATAGAATCAATAATATTGCTCAACAGAATTTAGGAACTTGCATTCATTAACAAAAGAATGAAGTTATAAAAACTTGCTCAAATGTAAGGAGATAAGGTTTAGAAACTTGCACAATTTTTATAAGAGTAGGGTTAAAGAACTTGTCTTGTTTGTAAGCTACACAAATGTAATATAATCTTCAATTACCCTACATATATCATTGAAATCGCAATCACAATTAGTTGCATGAATATTAGTTTTTAGGGTTTAAACCATCATTTAGGTCATAACCCTAACCTAGCACCTAATCACGTTGGTTAACACCTTAACGATTCTGAAATCACCCTATAAACCTTATCATTTATATTTAACTTTTAAAAACATCACATTTGGTTCATTACATAACTTATTTAAATAATTACTTAAAAATCTGCACACTTTGAATTACAACATCTTACAATCTGTTATTGTAGTTTATATAATGCCTCAACATCATAAACATGCATGCTAAACTAATACAAGTCCACTACACAAGATCTGTAAATAAGCAGTCTGCACTACCTGGGCTCAGGGAACGGCACAGCTGCGCTGTCCCTTGCCTTGGCACCGGCGCAGCTACGCTGGTGCTCGACTGCAAGCGCAGCTGCGTAGTTTTTTGCCTTGGCACCAGCACAGCTACGCTGCTGCACAGACAGACGCAGACTCGGCATGAACAACAACCATTTTTAGCCTAACTAACACGAATTTCACCCACCAAACAGTGAAATTAATAGCTACAATTGGTACAGACTATTACAAACATGTTTGTTAACATTTACAACCAATTAACACAATTTAACATCAACTAAAACTAGTTTAATTTCTCAGAATTTCATATTTTCATATAAAACTCTATTTTTTGAACTTCTTCACAAAAATCATCACTGACATCTCAATACTTGGCCAAAACACTTAATTCAAATTACGTTATGCTCGTTTCTTAATAAGCTAGCATAAACAAGACTCAATTTATAGTTTAGCATACGAATTGTCCAATAAAATTGGTACTATTCACAAGCCATATGGAAAAATATACAATGTCATACTTTTCTTCCTTTTAAAACTGTAATTAGCATACGAATTCTTGTTTACATACAATTTCAAACATCATAACTATATATAATCATCATACACAGGTTACATAACAATAATTTATAGAAACTAGAATTTACAGAACATAAACAAACTTTGCCGTAAATTCATATATGTATATATATATATGTGTGTGTATAATACAAAGTGTAAGACCCCAACTTTTATGAATAAAGAATAATTATCTCGAAATATATTTTTGAATATTATGGTGTGGATTTGATATAATGTTATAGTTGTGGGTAATATTTACAAATTTTGCAAAAGTAAGCAAGTGATTATATAATATTCAATTGATCGGGGAATATTCGTACAACGACACAATCATTGGTGGACCCCACAACGAAAGTATTATCGTAGTTAGAAAATGACATAATTATCTTTCTATAAAAATAACGACGGAGGTGTTACCTTTAAAACTGTTGAATTACTCGGTAGTAAAAGTACAGTAATACGCATAGTTGCATAGTAGCACATGGTATTGATTATTGATGCTTACGTGGGAAGTCACTCAGTTATACTCAATTATTGCTATAGTAATTACTGCATCATATCTCTCATAATATTGATTCAATTATTGTTACAGTATCATCTGTATAATATGATATATTATTAAATCAATAATTGAGATGGCAAAGTTATTTATATTATTATTTGCAATATTGACAATGTTTAGAAGTTCTGTCAAGGAGAGGTTTGGTCACCTAATTGCGCACCAATAAGGATAAATCCTTATCGGAAAGCCCCATCTTTCTTGGTAACGCCCTGGTTGTTAAATATTGTGAATTATAATATTAATGATGAATAAGTTCGTGTTGATTATAGATGAAATTGATAGTTCCATTGTGTGAGAATTATTAGTGTTAGTAGAAATCGATATTTATTTCGATAATAATTGATGTCTAGAGGTTATATTGACCAATAGGGTATTCAGGAAAGTTTTCGTGTCGGAGTACTATTCACGGGTTACTATTCACCCAATTACTATTCACTCTAGTATAATTTACTCGGGTATTTGGGACACTTTTCATGTCGGGGTACTATTCCCGAAGTATTATTCACGGGGTACTATTCACCCGAAAAATATATTTCTTTTCGGTCCAAATCGTTTTTGAGTACAATATTATTCCATGAGGAGATGTGATAACTTTTCAGATCGTTGGTTGAAGTTATAATAGTAAATCAATATGGATCATTGGTTGAAGATATAATAGTAAATCAATATGGACCGCTGGTGGAAAGTTATAATAGTAAATCAATATGGACCATCCGTTTAAAAGTAAATCAATCTGGACCGTTCATGAATTAGTTACTATTCAGTCCATTCTCCTATAAATAGAAGCTCATTCCTTCATTATTTCTTATGAATTCACTAAACTCTAGAGAGAGAAACTATAGAGAGAAAGAAGAAAAGTATTCTGCTACTTCACTACTTTAGTATTCAGTTTTTCTATGGTAAGAGATATTATTTCTTGTACTCGTAAGGGGTATTATTTCTTTTGTATTCATGAAGAGAGCTTCTATAATTCCATTTTTTATTATTATGTTGGAATAACCTGTCTATGCGAAGTACCGCATAAATTGTGAAATTCTTCTATTATTCCTTTCTTTATTATTCAGTTAGAATAACCTGTCTGTGCGGTCTATCGCATGCCTGGTGAATTCTGATGTTATTCCATTCTTTATTATTCTGTTGGAACATCCTGTCTGTGCGAATTACGCATGACCCGGTTCCATTCTTTATTATTCTGTTGGAATATCCTGTCTGTGCAGATTACGCATGACTTGGTTCCATTCTTTATTATTCTGTTGGAATAACATGTTTGTGCGGTCTATCGCATGCATGGTGAATTCTTCTGTTATTCCATTCTTTATTATTCTGTTGGAATATCCTGTCTATGTGGATTACCACATGTATGGTGAATGATCCTTCGTATTCATTCCATATTAAATTAAGGAAATGATCTGTCTACGTGGATTACCGTATGGCGGACGAAAATCCATTTGCAGTTTCATATATTCTATTATACTCACTTGGTTAAAGTTTTGGCTTCTATACTCCATGAAATTAGTGGAATATCCTTGATATTTGCGCTTCATCCATTATCTTTTCATGGAAATATTCTGCTGAGCATTCTTGAATTTTACTCTACAAAGCAGTATCATGTTGACAATTTTGACGTTATTAGTTCTTGGATAAATTAATTTATAAATCTTTAAAATTTATTCTTGAACTTGTTTTATTGAATTATTATGTCATTGTCATCATCCTCATGTTTATATTGTGATAAAAGTCGTCTTAGGCCTATGTGCATAGATGGACTTGGTATGATTATGACCAGGGATTATTCGGTATAATCATGACCGTAATGTGACGAATGATGCAGTAAAAGTCCTCATTGGCCTGTAGTTCATTGGTGGACAGTTGTTGGTATGATTATTACCAGAGATTATTTGGTATAATCATGACCATTGATGATTACATGAATATCATTGGCCGTGGAGTAGGGATGATTCAATTTTATTTATTAAGCTGAGTCTCGGCGATAAAGTTGATGAAAAACTTTATAAATCATAGAAGATATTAGATTTTATACTTTACTTAACTCTTCTAATGGATTGCTTGATCCGCTGCAGTTAAACTTGTTTTCTATTATATTCTATCAGTTAAACATTATTGAAGGCTAATGATAATTTATTCTGTATTATCTTAGTCATAATATTTCTTACTGGGCTAGTTGAGCAAACCCTTTCTTTCACTTTTCTCTTCAGGAAATGAGAACGTAGCTGGGACTAGTCGGAGAACATAGTGATGGTCCTAGATGGTGCATTAGTAGTCCTCACTATTCTGTGAAATAGTGTGATAATAAATGTAATGAGGACTCCATTGAGTGTGGATATTGTCTAGATGACAATATTTGTATTAAAACTCACAGCCTATGTTTTGTCGTATTTTACACGACTGTTGTATAATTAAGTTGTATTTGTATTCAGTACCTTGTATCTGGCGACTCAATATGGATGATGTATACCTGTTTTGGGGGCGTCACATTTGGTATCAAAGCTTAGGGATATGATCCCTGGCTGAGATGTGAGACAAGAACTAGGAGGGGAGAGACGGGAAATTCCTTCGCTAGTATGACCATCCTAAGTTTATTTGGTATTTAATTGGTCTGTCAGAGTATAGGGATAATATGCGATATATTAATTAACCCTTGTTTTGTGGCTGTATTGGAAAATGGCATCCGAAAATGTTGAGGTAAGCAATGAAGCACATGAGATCGTGGAGTCACCACAGATTAATACCCAGGATAATGTGCAACAGGAAGACAATAATCCTCAGGTGAACAACAACACCGACCAAATGGCGAACGACGGAATGTTTAAGAGCTTTCTGCAATTCGTACAACATCAGGCAAGAGAAACTCCTGTCCAAAATGTAGATGGAAACACTGGAAACTCTCGGACGGTCACCGCTAAACATTTCAAGGAGCTGGGACCACCGAAGTTTATTAGAGAGCCAAAACCACTTAAGGCGGAAGCATGGATAAAGCAGATCACCAAGATATTTGATGTCTTGGGATGCTCCGAGGAGGAAAAGGTTCCTTTTGCCACCTTTATGTTGCGAGGAAAGGCAGATTACTGGTGGGAATCAGTAAAGCATACTCAACCTGTCGCACTGAAGATGTCTTGGGAGAAGTTCCAAGAACTGTTCAACGACAAGTACTTTCCCGAAAGTATTCGTCACATTAAAGAGGTAGAGTTCATCAAGTTGGAGCAGAACAATATGACCGTGGCGCAGTACGAAGCTAAGTTTGCCAAGTTGTCCTGGTTTGCGTCCCACTTGGTTGATAATGAGGAGAGAATGACGCGGATGTTTTTAAGAGGTTTGAAACAGGAGATAGGTCAATATCTTATTTCTCATAAACTGTGTTTGTATTCAGATGTTGTAAATAGGGCTCAGTTATTGGAGCGCGATAATGGGTCAACGCAACTAAGAGAAAGAAACCGGCAGAATGAAAATACCAGTGGTAACAGTCATCAAAGCGGTGACAACAAACGTGTAGGGAATCAACATGCCAGAAATGGTAACCACTTCGGTGGTAATCATGGCCAAGACAATAAAAGTGGGAGTTTCAAGAAAAGGAGATTTAATAATGATGGAATGACGTCAGCACCAACATATGTTGTTAAGGAAGGAGAACGACTGCTGGTCGTATATCACAAATGCGGAGGGGAGGGACACATCAGTCCAAACTGTATGTAACAGTCCAAAGCATGTTATAATTGTGGAAGAGAAGGTCACCAAGCCAAATTTTATTGTGCACCGAAGTTAAGTCCAGCTGGGATGGAGGCATCAAAGTCCATCCCAGAAAAGACAAAACCGGTAGTTCAAGGGAGATCGTTTGTTGTAACCTCCCAAAAAGCAAGGAACCAGAACGAGGTCATCACGAGTAAGCTTATCATAAACTCTAGCGAAGTATATAACTTATTTTATACCGACTCCACCCATTCTTTTATTTCTCCTAATTGCGCTCAACATTTAAATTTGACTCCGGAGAAATTGGACTATGACTTATCGGTTAAAACCCTGTTGGGAGAAACCTTCATTACATCCACGGTTTATAAGTCTTGTTTGATTCAAATCGGTAACCGCACATTACCTGTCGATCTTATTTCTTTAAAAATACTTGCGTTTGACGTAATTCTAGGGATTGATTGGTTAACTACTCATCATGCAAAAATTGATTGTTTTCGTAAGGTTGTTAGTTTTCCTATTCCTAATCAACCTATTATGCGAATTCAAGTGACCAAACCATTAAAATCAATCACGGTCATTTCAAGTCATAAAGCTATTCGTTTATTGAAAAATGGATGTCAATGTGACGCCCCCAAAATTAGGTATACATCACCCATCTTGGGTCGTCAGATACATGGTACAAAATTCAAATACAACTTACTAATACAACTGTCGTGTACAATACGACAAAACATAACTGTGAGTTTGAATATAATTTTTGTCTACTAGAGATTATGCAAACTCAAAAAGAGTCCTCATTACAATTATTAACACATTATTTCACATAATAGTGATGACTACTAATGCTATCCTCTGGACCGTCACTCCGTTCCCCGACTAGTCCCTGCTATGTTCTCATTTCCTGAAGAGAACAGTGAAAGAAAGGGTTAGCTCAACTAGCCCAGTAAGAAATATTATGACTAAGATAATGCAGAATAAATTATCGTTAACCTTCAACAGTATTAAACTGATAAAATATAACAACATCAAGTTTAACATGTAGCAGCCCCGAATCCGGGTCCCAAATCACCTCGGATCCGGCATACTATTTCTTTCACTAATTGCGGAAGATATAAACATAAATTGTTTATACATTAAACTTTACACATATTTCCCCAAAATCGAGTAACCTTAACTTATACACAATTCATAAAATATCTATTACACAACAATATTTATCAAAATAAACTATACAAACTAGCTGCACTTTATATCCCAAGCTAAACTTGGCTTCAATCGTTTCCTATATCCGAACGCATTCGCCTTATCTGCAATGTTTTATCATGATATAGCAAGGGTGAGCATGAAAGTTGCCCAGCAAGTTTATATACAACAATATAACGATATATCATGATTAAAGAGTATGAATAATGGGCTTGCTATAATTCATCAATATAATTGAGAACTAGCACAAACAAATTTTTGACTGAACAAGTATTATATATGAACAAACATTTCTGAACCAACTGGTAATGAAGGTGATTAGCCTTTCATACCTGACTTATACATGCAAGATGTACATAGTACAATTTTCATGGCAATCAGCAATGATTAACCATAAGCTTGAAGAAACTACTCTTATTAGAGTTAAGTAAAAGAAACTTGCCTGAACCGTTGATTACCGCAACGCAATTTATATCGCTTTACCCGAAGACCTAATATTAGTAATATAGATCTCCAATATTAGAATAATATCATCATAGTATAATACTATTATATTTATATCCACAGAATAACCTAAACACATTACCACATAATCATATCAGTCTATAACACACATAAGACTAGGTATCAAGTCAAACTATTGCAGTCTGAGTTGAACCCGACATAATTCTAACATTCCGACAGTCTAGTCGGTCAATACTCGAGTTTAAGTTCAATGAAACTCTATCTAACCATTTAACAATTATCACAGATAATTTCTAATCAGACAAAACATTTTTCCTAGGCTCGTAATAATTTTCGGATAATTATTACCATTTATCAACATTTTTCAATCCTTAAAATCGTATTTAAATGAATTAAATACCACATAATACCTTAATCATTATTATTTATTTAATATAAAATATTAATGAAAATCATTACATAATATAATAATATCAATATAATATCACAAAGTATTTTTAATACCTTAAAATCATAATTATATAATTTTTAAACACTTAAATCCATTATCCGATAATCGCTATTAATATTAAAATATTAATATTTTCATGCTAAAATATCAAAAGTTATATTTTATAACTTAAAATATTTTTATAACATAATCATTTTTATATAATTTATAAAGCATTAATTCTATTTTTCCATAATTTATTTAATATATCTATTAAATAAACTAATTATCATTAATATTGATTAATTAATGAATTTCATCACAAAATATCAAAAGTTATCAAAAATTACTTAAAATATTTTCTTTTATCATAAAAATAATTTTTCATGATTTTTCATGAATTAAAACTATTTTTAAATCATTTATTTAATATTATAATTAAATAAATAAATACCATTTATATTCCAAAAATATTAAATATTTTTAAAATATACTAAAAATAGTTAAAAACTATTTTTCAGACTTTAAAATAATTTTTTGGAATTTATTATGTATTTTTTAATAATTAAAAACTATTTTTTCTAATTTTTAATCATTTTCCAGAAAATAAAAATAAAACTTTCGCTAAAGGGGTTTCTGGCGACGAATCCGTCGCTAATGGTGTTCTTGAGGTGTTCTTGAGCCTTCAAGTCAGTGTGCAGGGTACTACGTTTGACCACTTATAATGGTTTGATCTTAATGATTCTAGGACATCAAAGCCCGTGATATTGTAGTAGAGATGTATCACTACAATATTAAATCGTCAGCTTGGTCATATCATTCCACATCACGAAGATCTATTCATCCAAACTAGCTGTCAGACGTGTTCTTCATTTTCTGGGTTACCCAGAAAATGAAGAACAGTTAAGGTACCTCCTTTGGATCCATATAGCTTCGATTCTAAGACTTATTTGTGTGATATAAAGGTTCTATATTGAAAACCACATGGCAGGGTACGATTATAATGCATCAAACTCAACTAATAACATCACAGGTGAGAGATTAAAGCCGGTCAAAGTGATGTCAGGAGCTGTTCTTCACGATTTTTGGGTTTTCCAGATTTCGTCAAGAACAGTTGGTCAACGATACTTTGACCATTATTATTATTGAATCTGTTAAGGATCTAGGTGATCTAAATGCATTAGTGTGTAGTCCTTATACCAGTCTACAACATGAAAACAACAACATGTCCAAATAAACAAACCACGGCAAGATTCATGGCCTTCAAAACCTTGTCAGAGCTATCTGGAAATTCTGGGTTGCCCAGATTTTCAGTTTCTGTGAACGGTCAACGATGTTTAACCTCTTGTAACTTTTAATCTAGACTTGATCTTTACTTTATTCAAGTTTCAGAGCATAGACCATATAACAGAGAACAAATATATATCATAAAATACACAAACTACTAAACACACACTGATCTAAAGGTCCTGACATTTGACTGTCAGACCAACTTTTTCCCATTTTCCAGATTTCATAAAATGTCAAATCCGAGCACTTTGATGTTATGGGTTTGTGTTTTGACAACCCAGATCATCATTTGACACCCTATTACACATGTTTAACCAACAAACAACAACATTAAACATCAAAATCATAGATTTGCAAGGTTAGGGTTTTTATACCTTTTATGCTTTGATTTTGATTTCCGATCTTCTGATTCTGTTCTTAAGTGATCTAAAGCTGAATAAGTGACTGATCTACTATAATATTTCGTGGCTAAGAGGTTAAGAGAGTTTTGGTTAATGGTTGTTGGCCAAATGAGCAACTTTTTAGACTTTTCTCTCTCTCATTCTATTAATATGATATGATACATTGTATGTTGCTGATTTTGCTGAGATTGTTGGACATAAAAGTCATATGCTAGTGCTAGGCTTAGACTAGGGTTCGTCATCCACCAAGGATTTAGCAAGATTTGCAAGATTCCATAAAATAATACACAAAAGGGCATTTTTGTCATTTCCTTTAATTTCTAGATTTCTCAATTGTTGCAACCCTTAGGGTTTAGGGTTTGGAGCATTTTAGGGATTAGGTTTTAACCCTTAACTTTGTAAAATTTAATTTCTAACATTTCCGAATTTCGATTATAAAAATGGAAAATTAATATTTCTAACTTATAATTAGAATTTTCTAATTATATAAAAATTTCTTAATCACACTTTAAATCTTACTAATTAGGATTAGTATTTCCTAATTAAAATCGCTAATTTAGCAATTAGGGTCAAAATCGTCATTAGGGTTCATAACCCACGAATTAGGGTTTCTAATAGAAAAATTTTGATTTTCTAAATTAGAATTTAGATTTCGTAATTAGATTAGAGTTTTCTAATTACTCATAAATTGAAATAATTAGGATTAGGGTTTCCTAATTAACATTGCTAATTTTATCAAATAAATCCACAATTGAGCATTAAGGTTTCTAACGAAACAATTAGGGTTCCAAAAATTGGAAATTAGGGTTTGCTAATTAATTAACATTTACCCTAATTAGTACTTAATTAATATCACATAAGCATTATAATTATCCTTTCTATTCCCAGATTAGGGCTTCATTTTATCAGAATCTAAAATTAGGGTTTTCAGATCTGGTATTAGGGTTTTTAAATAATCAATTAAGATTTTAGATAATTCATTAGGGTTTTCCCTAATTAATTTAATATTAATGACGTTTAACCTTGTACATACATTGCATTCCCAATCTAGGGTTTTCAATATCCGAATTAATGTTTCGGACTCTCGGAACTGAAACTAGGGTTTCCAGAACCGATTTCTAGGGTTTCTTATTAGACGTTAGGGTTTTCTAACTGAACGTTGACGTTCTTAATATATACTTAGGGTTTATCACAGATGTAATTTATCTGGTCAACCCATGACCCTTAACCACATTCTGAACATATATATAACCATTTTCACCGAACTTAATCACATAAATCCTTAATCCTGAATAATTCACCTATATCCATTAAAAGAGTCAAGTAGAGAATCGAATTTACTATCTTTTATGATTTAAAAAGTTTTTCATCACTTTTATCGCTGAGACTCAGGCTTAATAAATAAACCACATCATCCATGCACTACGGCCAAAGATATTTATTAGGGTCATGACCACAAATTCCATGCACTACGGGCCAAGGACATTTGTGTATTCAACAATGGTCATGATCATGCCAACAACTGTCCATCAATGCACTACGGGCCAATGAGGATTTTTACCACATCATTTGTAACATTACGGTCATGATTACACCGAATAATCCCTGGTCATAATCATACCAAGTCCATCTATGCAGTACAGGCCACAGATGACTTTCAACATAATATAAACATGAGGATGATGACAATGATATAAGAATTAAATAAAACAAGTTCAAGAATCAATTTGTCCAAGAACTACTAATGTCCAAATTATCAACATGATACTACTTTGTAGAGTAAAATTTAAGAATGATCAGAAGAATATTTTCATGAAAAGATACTGGATGAAGCGCAAATATCAAGGATATTCTACTAATTTCATGGAGTATAGAAGTCAAAACTTTAACCAACTGAGTATAATAAAGAATGGAATAATACAAAAAATCACCATGCATGTCGTACTTCGCATAGACAGGTTATTCCAATAGAATAATAATAACGGAACCAGGTCAGGCAAAATTTGCACCGACAGGATGTTCCAACAGAATATTAAAGACGAACCAGGTCCGGTGTAAAACACATAGATAGGATGTTCCAACAGAATAATAATAAAGAAGGAACCAGGTCCGGTGTAAAACACACAGACAGGATGTTCCAACGGAATAATAATAATAAAGACGGAACTAGGTCCAGTGTAAAACACACAGACAGGATGTTCCAAAAGAATAATAGAAGAATGACACCAAGTATAGGGTAGACCGCGTATACAGGTTATTCCAACAGAATAATAAGAAATAGAATAACAACAGTTCTCTTCATGAATAAGAAAGAATAACACCCCTTACCGTAACAGAAACTGGATATAGGAAAAGAAAAGTTAAGTAGCAAAAAGCTTTTCTTCTATCTCTCTATAGTTTCTCTCTCTAGAGTTCAGTGAATTCGTAAGAAAATAATGAAGGAATGAGTTTATATTTATAGGAAATTGGAATGCATAGTAACTAATCCATGAACGGTCCAGATT
Source organism: Panax japonicus (assembly GCA_020205505.1). Lineage (NCBI taxonomy): Eukaryota > Viridiplantae > Streptophyta > Magnoliopsida > Apiales > Araliaceae > Panax > Panax japonicus. The sequence continues at coordinate 63,700,242 of CM035091.1, forward strand.
GATTTACTTTAATCTGACGGTCCATATTTAAAGAAAAATCTTTTAAATAAAATATAATATATTCTATTTATATAAAAAGATTTTTACTATACAAACACTATGCAACACTATGTAACACTATGCATAATAAAATATAATATATTATATTTATAGAATAACTTTAATAAAGTATTTTGTTTTATATAAAAAGATGTTTCTGTTTTATTAAGTTAATAATACGAATAAAAAAAACGTCATCATCGCTATAATAATTCATATTATTAATCGACAATAATTGAATCAAACTGAGCGACTTCTCACATAAATATCAATAATCAATAACGTGTGTTACTATGCAACAACGCGTATTACTGTACTTTTATTACCCAGTAGTTCCACAGTATCAACGGTAAAACTTCCGCCGTTATTTTTAATAAAATATTTTTGTCGTTTTCTCAATCCGACAATAATACCGTTGTGGGGTCCACCAATAATTGTACCATCGTACGAATATTTTTCGACACAAAGAATATTCTCTGACCAATCGAATATAATATAACAACTTGCATACTTTGCAAAATTTATAAATACTACCCACAACTATAATATTATCTCAAATTCACACCATAATATTAAAAAATTATTTCGAGAAAATTAATTCTTTATTCATAAAATCTGGGGTTTCACAATCTCTTCCTCCTTATGGAATTTCGCCCTCGAAATTTACGTACGTACCTGGTATGCCGAACAGGTGAAGATACCTTGACTTCACTTCAAATTCTAACTCCTGAGATATAACCTTTGAGTGTTGAATACGATTCTTCTTATCCAAGATTGTAACACGTATCTCTTCAAACGTTAAATCATCCGCTATCTCATCCGGTTCTAAATTAATAATGTGGTTCGGGTCGTCCACATATTTACGTAACATCGATACGAAAAAAAAAACGTTATGAACACGCAATATATTTGGCGGTAAAACGAGTCTATAAGCCACAGTTCCTACTCAATCGAGGATTTCAAATGGGCCAATGAAATCAAGGGTTGAGATTTCCTCTCTTCAACAACTCTTGCTTCTAAAATAATACCCTCTTGAACCTTCTTCTTCATATTCATCAGATTCGGGTATGTAGCTTGAACGTCTTTAACTTTATCGATTAAAGTCAATTTTACTCGTATATTCGTTATCTTCACGTGGGTCCATAGAGTCTTTAACTCTATCTTCATCATTTGCAAGTTATACGAAATGAGTCTTTGTGTTAACAACATCACACTTGTAAACGCATACGATCTTCTACTCAACACGTCAGCTACCACGTTCGCTCTTCCACGATGATATTGAATAGTACTATCGTAATCTTCAACAGCTCGAGTCAACGTCTTTGGTGCATATTACTTTCGTTTTAGTTGAAAAAATTATTTTGAGGGTTTAAGAAATGGGTTTTGTACTGGTGTCAATACAAAATTCAATTTCACGCTCTGGGTTAGGCTAAGAAGTCTTCAAGAATACGTCAAGAGATTTATTAATGATAAAAATATCATTCAAAACTGTTACTCACATCCTAGACTTGGATAGTACGTCACATTGATATCAACTGTGACTTCTATCCCTTAACCTAGATAGCACCTCACAATGATACCTATCAACTTGTTATCATCATTCACGACGTCGCCTACAGAAAGTATGGCTTCGGTGCATTCCACACAAGGAAGTCATCAACAAAAGGATCGGGTCTCTTTACTTATGGATTGATATGACAATGATTGAATTTAGTGGTTTGGTTGCTTGAATTCGCATAATAGGTTGGATAGGAATATGAAAGCTAACAACCTTACGAAAAATATGATGAGTAGTTAACCAATTGTTTCCTAAAATCGCATCAAAGGCAAGTATTTTCAAAGAGACAAGATCAACACGTAACGTGAAAGTGTCGATTTGAATCAAATAAGATTTATAAACAGTGGAGGTAACGAAGGTTTCTCCCAATGGAGTTTCAATAGATAAATAAAAGTTTAACTTCTTCGGAGTTAAGTACAAACATTGAACACAACTAGGTGAAATAAAAGAGTGAGTAGAACCGGTATCTAACACGGTATAGACTTCGTAAGAGCTTATGATTAACTTACCAGTGATAATTTTATTCAAGTTCCTCGTCACGGAGAGAAAACAAATGCTCTCTCTTAAACTACTGGCTTTGGCTTGTCTGGGACATCCTTTGGCATCATTATCCCAGCTGGAATTGACTTCATTCATACGACAAAATCGAGCTAGGTGACCTTCTCTTCCGCAATTAAAACATGCTTTGGACTGCTGCGTACAGTTTGGAAGGATGTGTCCCTCCTGTCCGTATTTGAAACATACGACCGTTGGTCGTTCTTCTTCCTTTAAAACGGGTGCTGGTACCGACGTCTTTACGTCATTGTTGAACCTTATCTTCTTGAAATGTCCATTCTTATTATTTTGGCCATGATAATTACCGAAGTGGTTACCATTTCTGACATGTTGATTCCCTCCATGCTTATTATCACCGCTTTGATGACTGTTATCACCGGTATTATCATTTTGCCGGCTGCTCTCTTTTGGTTTGGTTGACTCGTTATCGCACTCCACCAACTGAGCCCTATCTACAACATCTGAATACAAACACAGTTTATGAGAAATAAGATGTTGACGTATCTCTGGCTTCAAACCTCTTAAAAATAATCGTGCCATTCTCTCTTCATTATCCACCAAGTGGGACGCAAACCGGGATAACTCCGCAAATTTTGCCTCGTATTGCGACACGGTCATATTAGTTTTGCTCCAATTTGATAAACTCCACCTCCTTCATGTGAAGAATTCTTTCGGGAAAGTATTTGTCATTGAACAGCTATTGGAACTTCTCCCAAGACATCTTCAGTACGGCAGGTTGAGTAAGTTTTACCGATTCCCACCAGTAATCTGCCTCTTCACGCAACATAAAGGTGGCAAAGGGAACCTTTTGCTCCTCGGAGCATCCCAAGACATCAAATATCTTGGTGATCTGCTTTAACCACGTCTCCTGCCTTAAGTGGTTATGGCTTTCCCAAAAACTCTAGTGGTCCCAGCTCCTTGAATTGCTTAGTGGTGACCAACCATGGGTTGCCATTGTTTCCTCCTGCATTATGAACAGGAGTCGCCTTCTCCCGATAATGCATGAATTTCTCCTTAAACTGCTTAGCGGTGACCGTCCGAGAGTTATCAGTATTTCTATCTGCATTTTGGACAGGAGCTGCCTTATCCTGTTGTTGCATGAATTGCATAAAGCCTCTGACCATCCCATCATTCACCATTTCATCGATGTTATTATTTTTATGTGGAGTATTGTCCTCTAGTTGCACATTAGCCTGATTATTGATATGTGGAGACTCAATGGTCTCCTGTGCTCCATTGATAATCTCAACATTCTCGGATGCCATTTTCAAACACTGCCACAAAACAAGGGTTAATTAACATATCACATATTATCCCTATACTTTGACCGACCAATTAAATACAAAATAAATTTAAGTAGGTCATATTAGCGAAGGAATTCCCCGTCTCTCCCCTCTTAGATCCAGTGAAAGAAAGGGTGAGCTCAACTAGCCCAGTAAGAAATATTATGACTAAGATAATGCAGAATAAATTATCGTTAGCCTTCAACAGTATTAAACTGATAAAATATAACAACATCAAGTTTAACAGCAGCGGATCAAGCAATCCATTAAAAGAGTCAAGTAGAGAATAGAATCTACTATCTTTTATGATTTAAAAAGTTTTTCATCACTTTTATCGCTGAGACTCAGCTTAATAAATAAACCACATCATTCCTGCACAACGGCCAAGGATATTTATTAGGGTCACGACCACAAATTCCATGCACTATGGGCCAAGGACATTTGTGTATTCATCAATGGTCATGATCATGCCAACAACTATCCATCAATGCACTACGGGCCAATGAGGATTTTTACCACATCATTTGTAACATTACGGTCATGATTACACCGAATAATCCCTGGTCATAATAATACCAAGTCCATCTATGCACTACAGGCCACAGATGACTTTCAACATAATATAAACATGAGGATGATGACAATTATATAAGAATTAAATAAAACAAGTTCAAGAATTAATTTATCCAAGAACTACTAATGTCCAAATTGTCAACATGATACTACTTTGTAGAGTAAAATTTAAGAATGATCAGAAGAATATTTCCATGAAAAGATACTGGATGAAGCGCAAATATCAATGATATTCTACTAATTTCATGGAATATAGAAGTCAAAACTTTAACCAACTGAGTATAATAAAGAATGGAATAATAAAAGAAATCACCATGCATGCGGTACTTCGCATAGACAGGTTATTCCAACAGAATAATAATAACGGAACCAGGTCAGGCAAAATTTGCACCGACAGGATGTTCCAACAGAATAATAAAGACGGAACCAGGTCCGGTGTAAAACACACAGACAGGATGTTCCAACGGAATAATAATAAAGACGGATTCAAGTCCGGTGTAAAACACACAGACAAGATGTTCCAACGGAATAATAATAAAGACGAAACAGGTCCGGTGTAAAACACACAGACAGGATGTTCCAATAGAATAATAGAAGAATGACACCAAGTATATGGTAGACCGCGTATACAGGTTATTCCAATAGAATAATAAGAAATGGAATAACAACAGTTCTCTTCATGAATAAGAAAGAATAACACCCCTTACCGTAACAGAAACTGGATATAGGAAAAGAAAAGTTAAGTAGCAAAAAGCATTTCTTCTATCTCTCTATAGTTTCTCTCTCTAGAGTTCAGTGAATTCGTAAGAAAATAACGAAGGAATGAGCTTCTATTTATAGGAAAATGGAATGCATAGTAACTAATCCATGAACGGTCCAGATTGATTTACTTTAATCTGACGGTCCATATTTAAAGAAAAATCTTTTAAATAAAATATAATATATTCTATTTATATAAAAAGATTTTTACTATGCAAACACTATACAACACTATGCAAAACACTATGCAACACTATGCATAATAAAATATAATATATTCTATTTATAGAATAACTTTAATAAAGTATTCTGTTTTATATAAAAAGATGTTTCTGTTTTATTACGTTAATAATACGAATAAAACAAAACGTTATCATCGCTATAATAATTCATATTATTAATCGACAATAATTGAATCAAACTGAGCGACTTCTCACATAAATATCAATAATCAATACCGTTTGCTACTATGCAACAATGTGTATTACTGTACTTTTACTACCCAGTAGTTCAACAGTATCAACGGTAAAACTTCCGCTGTTATTTTCAATAAAATATTTTTGTCGTTTTCTCAATCTGACAATAATTCAATTGTGGGGTCCACCAATAATTTTACCGTCGTACGAATATTTTTTCGACACAAAGAATATTACCTGACCAACCGAATATAATATAACAATTTGCATACTTTGCAAAATTTATAAATACAACCCACAACTATAATATTATCTCAAATTCACATCATAATATTAAAAAATTATTTCGAGAAAATTAATTCTTTATTCATAAAATCTGGGGTTTAACAGTCAAGCTTTCTTAGCTCATGTCATAGATTTGAACAAAAATACGTCAGTTTTGAATGATATTTCTATTGTTAATAAATTTTCTGACGTATTCCATGAAGAACTTCTTGGCCTACCCCCAGAGCGTAAAATTGAATTTTGTATCGACCTTGAACCTAATATAAAACCCATTTCCAAAGCCCCATATCGAATGGCTCCTATAGAACTTCAGGAGTTAAAGACCTAATTGAGGGAATTGTTAGACATTGGTTTCATTCGTCCTAGTACGTCTCCTTGGGGTGCTCCTGTTCTATTCGTGAAGAAGAAAGATGGGAGTATGCGACTTTGTATTGACTACTGAGAATTGAACCATGTCACCATCAAGAATAGGTATCTGTTACCTCGCATTGATGACTTCTTTGACCAGTTGCAAGGAGCACAATTCTTTCCAAAGATCGATCTTTTTTCTGGATATCATCAGCTGAAGGTTAAAACTGAGGATATTCCAAAGACTTCCTTCAGAACTCGGTACGGGAATTATGAATTCTTGGTCATATCTTTTGGATTGACTAATGCTCCTGCTGCCTTCATGGAAATGATGAACCGAGTATTCAAGGAATATTTGGATCACTTTGTGGTTGTCTTTATTGATGACATTCTTATATATTCTAAAAGCCGTGAAGATCTTGAGCAACACTTGAGGCTGATACTCCAAAAGCTTCGTGAAAACAAGCTTTATGTCAAGTTGAAGAAATGTGAGTTCTGGCTTGAGGAAGTTGCATTCCTTGGGCATGTGATATCAAATCATTGAATATCTATTGACCCAGCGAAGATTGAAGCAATTCAAAGCTGGGAGCAACCAAAGTTAGTGACCAAAGTAAGTAGCTTTCTTGGCTTAGCTTATTATTATCGGAGATTCGTGGAAGGATTTTCTCGAATCGCTACTCCATTAACTCAGCTGACTCGAAAAGATACAAAGTTCGGTTGGAGCAAGGAATGAGAGAAGAATTTTCAAGAACTCAAGGGAAGACTCATTTCAGCACAATGATGCTTCGGGCAAAGGGTTAGGATGTGTTCTCATGCAACATGGGAAAGTCATAGCATATGCCTCTCGGCAACTCAAAGAATATGAGAGGAATTATCCTACTCATGATCTAGAGTTGGAAGTTGTTGTCTTCGCACTTAAGATTTGGAGGCATTACCTGTATGGAGAGATGGTGGAGATCTATACGGATCATAAAAGCTTCAAATATTTCTTCACCCAAAAGGAACTCAACATGCGGTAATGACGTTGGCTTGAACTATTGAAAGATTATGATTATACCATTCAATACCATCCTGGTAAAGCGAACGTAGTAGCTGACGCATTGAGTAGAAGATCATATGCGGGTACTAGTGCAATATTATCAACACAATGACCCATTTTGTATGACTTACAAAGGATGGATATTGAGTTAAAGACTCCAGGGATCCATGTGATGATGGCGAATATACGAGTAGAATCGACTTTAATCGATAAAGTTAAAGTTGCTCAAGCTATAGACCTGGAGCTTATACGTATGAGGAAGAAAGTGCAAGAAGGTGTTATTCCTGGAACCAAGAATCGATGAAGAATGAATACTTCGAGTCAACTCCAGACTTTGTGTTCCGAATGACCCTGATTTAAAGTATAAAATCATGATGGAGGCGCACAACACACCATTTGCAATCCATCTTGGGAGTACCAAAATGTATCATGATCTTCGATATACATTTTGGTGGAGCAATATGAAGAGAGAGATAGCGGAGTTTATCTCAAGGTATTTAATTTATCAACGAGTCAAGGCGGAGTATCAAGTACCAAAAGGTCCATTGCAACCACTTGAAATTCAGAATAGAAGTGGGAGCACATTACTATGGATTTCGTTACTGGTTTTCCCAAGGTTTCTCAAGGCATAGATGAAATTTGGGTAATTATTGATAGATTGACCAAGTCTACTCACTTCTTACCTATACGAGAAACTTATACATTTGAACGTCTTTCTCTTATGTACATAAATGAGATTGTAAGACTGCATGGTATGCTAGTATCCATAGTTTCTGATCGAGACCCAAGATTCACTTCATGATTTTGGGTTAGTTTGCAGAAAGCTATGGGCACGAATTTACGATTTAGCTCGGCATATCATCCTCAGACGAACGGGTAATCGGAGAGTACTATTTAAACTCTTAAAGATCTATTAAGACTCTGTGTCCTTGACTTCAAAGGAAGTTGGGACAAGTTCTTACCGTTGGTGGAGTTTTCCTACAACAACAGTTATCAAGCAAGTATTGGCATGGATCCATTTGAGGCGTTGTATGGAAGAAAGTGTCGTTCTCCAGTATGCTGGGATTAGGTGGCTGAAACAATGTTGTTGAGACTGGAGTTGGTACGTATAACTACAGAAAAGATTCAAATGATCTGATAACGTATAAAAACTTCACAAGATCAACAACGGAGTTATGCGACTTTGCATTGACTATTGAACTTCATATCGAAATGCTCCTTTTGAACTTCAGGAGTTAAAGGTCCAACTACAGGAGTTATTGGACATCGGTTTCATTCGCCCTAGTACATCTCCTTGGGGTGCTCCTGTTTTATTTATAAAGAAGAAAGACGGGAGTATGCGACTTTGTATTGACTATCGGGAATTGAACCATGTCACCATCAAGAATAGGTATCCTCTACCTCGTATTGATGACTTGTTTGACCAGTTGCAAGGGGAACAATTTTTTTCAAAGATCGATCTTCGTTCTGGATATCATCAGCTGAAGATTAGAACTGAGGATATTCCAAAGACTGCCTTCAGAACTCGGTACGGGCATTATGAATTCTTAGTCATATCTTTCGGATTGACTAATGCTCCTGCGGCTTTCATGGATATGAGGAACCAAGTATTCAACGAATATTTGGATCAGTTCATTGTTGTCTTTATTGATGACATCCTCATATATTCCAAAAGTCGTGAAGATCATGAGCACCATTTGAAGCTGGTACTCCAAAGGCTTCGTGAAAACAAACTATATGTCAAATTGAAGAAATGCGAGTTCTGGCTTGAGGAAGTAGCATTTCTTGGGCACGTGGTGTCAAAACATTGAGTATCCGTGGACCCGGCGAAGATTGAAGCAATACAAAGTTGGGAGCAACCGAAGTCGGTGACCGAAGTACGTAGCTTTCTGGGCTTAGCTGGTTATTATCGGAGATTCGTGGAAGGATTTTCTCGAATCTCTACTCCATTAACTCAGCTGACTCGGAAAGATATAAAATTCGCATGTAACGAGGAGTGCGAGAAGAGTTTCCAAGAGCTCAAGAGGAGACTCATTTCGGCACCTGTTCTAATAATATCATCTGGTACGGATGGCTTTGTTATCTACAGCGATGCTTCAGGCAAAGGGTTAGGATGTGTTCTCATGCAATGTGGGAAAGTCATAGCCTATGCCTCGCGACAACTTAAAGAGTATGAGAGGAATTATCCTACTCATGATCTAGAGTTGGCAGCAGTCATTTTTGCGCTAAAGATATGGAGGCACTATTTATATGGGGAGAAAGTGGATATATATTCAGACCATAAAAGCCTTAAATATTTCTTCACTCAAAAAGAACTCAACATGCGGCAGCGACGTTGGCTCGAGGTATTAAAAGACTACGACCACAATATTTAATACCATCCTGGAAAAGCGAACGTGGTAGCTGACGCGTTGAGTAGAAGATCATATGCAGGAATGAGTGCGATGATGTCAAGTATACGCATAGAGCCAACTTTAATAGAAAAAGTTAAGGTTGCTCAAGCCACCGACCTGGAGCTGATGCGTATGAAGAAGAAAGTACAAGAAGGAGCTATTCCGGAAGCGAGAATTGATGAAGAAGGAATACTTCGAGTCCACTCTAGACTTTGTGTTCCTAATGACCCTGATTTCAAGTACAAGATTATGATGGAGGCATACAATACACCATTTGCAATCCATCCTGGAAGTACTAAAATGTATCGTGATCTTCGATATATATTTTGGTGGAACATAATGAAGAGAGAGATTGCAAAGTTTATCTCGATGTGTTTAACTTGTCAACGTGTGAAGGCGGAGCATCTAGTACCTAAGGGTCCGTTGCAACCACTTGAGATTCTGAAATAGAAGTGGGAACAAATTACCATGGATTTCGTTATGGGTCTTCCTACGGTTTCTCAAGGCATCAATGCTATTTGGGTTATTGTTGATAGATTAACCAAATCTGCTCATTTCTTGCCAATACGGGAGACTTATTCCCTTGAACTTCTTGCTAGTATATATGTAAATTAGATTGTGAGGTTGCATGGCATGCCAGTATCCATAGTTTCAGGATCGTGACCCAACATTCACTTCAAGATTTTGGGTTAGCTTGAAAAAAGCTATGGGCACGGATTTACGATTCAGTTCGGCATACCATCCTCAAACGGACGGACAATCAGAGAGGACTATTCAAACTCTTGAAGATTTATTAAGACTCTGTGTCCTAGACTTCAAGGGCAGTTGGGATAAGTATTTATCATTGGTGGAATTCTCCTAAAACAACAGTTATCAGGCAAGTATAAGTGTGGCTCCATTTGAAGCATTATATGGACGAAAGTGTCGCTCTCCAATATGTTGGGATGAGGTGGGTGAAGCAACATTGTTGGGACCCGAGTTAGTACGTATGACTACCGAAAAGATCCATATGATTCGACAACGTATACAAACGGCACAAGATCGACAAAAGAGTTATGCGGATCTTCATCGAAAGGATGTGGAATTTAGTATAGGGGATTATGTATTGTTGCGAGTTGCTCCATGGAAGGGATTTACAAGATTTGGGAAGAGAGGAAAGCTCAATCCACAATTTATTGTTCCATTTCAAATTCTTGACCGAGTAGGAAATGTAGCCTATAGACTCGCGTTACCTCCGAGTATGTCTCGTGTTCATAATGTGTTTTACATATTTGTACTTCGTAAATATGTGAAAGACCCGAACCACGTTATAGAGTTAGAACCGGACGAGATAGCCGAAGACTTAACGTACGAAGAGGTACATGTTAAGATTTTGGATAGGAAGGAGCATGTCCTACGCACAAAGGTCATACCACAAGTTAAAGTTATGTGGAGGAATCATGCTATAGAGGAAATGACCTGGGAATTGGAAACAAAAATGAAAGCGAGGTATCCTCACCTTTTTGAAACACCAGGTACGTACGTCAATTTCGAAAACGAAATTTCATAAGGAGGGGAGGTTGTAAGACCCCAACTTATTATTAATGAAATTTAATTTTCTCTATTTATTATTTTGAAATAGTAAGGGTTGATTTGATTAATGTGGATAGTTATGGGTAAAATACGCAAATATTTCAAAATAAGCAAGTGGTTATAAAATATTCATTGTTGTCGGGGAATATTTGTTTGGTCGTGGAATATTCGTACTGTCGGGGAATATTCGTACGACGGCGCAGCCATGTGTGGGCCCCATAACGGAAAGCGATTGAAGGAAGAAAACGACAAGAATAAGTTGTTTAAAAATAACGGCGTAGTTGTTACCGTTAATACTGTTAAAATACTCGGTGGTTAAAACACAGTAGCACATGGTATTGCACCAATTATTGATTCTTACGTAAGAAGGCACTACTCAATAATTGTTATAAGTAATTACTGTTCAGTATTTTATTTTATTGATTCAATAATTACTGTGTTGATATTTTATATTACTGTTGTTTCAATAATTGTCACTACACAGTATTTTTCATTATCGAAGCAATAATTCATATTATCTGAATAATATTATTGGATAACATTATTCGCAATGTCTAGAAAGTTCTGTATAAGGAGAGGTTTGGTCACCTAATTGCGCGCTAGTAAGGATAAATTCTTATTGGAAAGCCCCCTCTTTCTTGGGAACTGACTGGTTGTCAGTATTGTGATTCTGTAATATTATTCGTGAATAATTAATTATTAATTTATATGATGAGGAAAACATTGATTATATGTGGATATAGATGGAGAAAATATTTTAATGTGACAATTGTTGAAAATTAAAATTTTATCTTTTTCTGATAAAATAATTCATTTAAATATATTATTATATTTTTAATAATATAATAATGGTAATATTTTTATAATGAATGTGTGATATATGAGTATACGAGGAGAAAGAGTATTTTTGTTGCAATAAATGTTTAAAACATGTTAAACATATCGGTGGACCCCATTTCTTGACTGAAATTTGATTATTGCCTATAAAATTGCCCGTTTGTGGATTTCGGTCAAATTTTGTTTGGAATTTGGAAAAACTTCCTTCTGAAAAGTTGTAGAAAATGGAATTTCCTATGAAAAGAGGTGAGTTTCGAATTTTTTCTGATAAAGGGCTATTTATTATGAATTATTGAAGTTCTGAAGCTCCGAAATAATTAATTTTTGGAAGTTTAAATTATTTTAAATTAGAAAAACGTTTTTTTTTGTTGTTAGTCTTGTGTAGTGGGCTGGTTGGTGGCTGATGTTGGGCAAATTAAGTGTGCATTGGAAATATATATATATATATATATTATTAATTTATTAAATTTTCTACTTTGGTGTTCTAAGCATTTTTCTATAAATAGGGTGCTTAGGTTAGAATTGAAAATCACACCAGAAACTGAAGTTTTCTCTCTCTATATTATCAAGCGTATTCTTGTGAGTATTTTGAGTATACTTTGAGTATTGCTATACGGTGCAAGTTCAAGTCATAGCCTATATCCGGTGTTTCAACTAGAAGTACTGTCTTTCAAGGTAAGGGATATTATTTTTTAAAAAATGATATTATTTCTTCTAATATCATTATGCCGAAGTATTGATATGAACTTTTAATCAAATTTGGAACTTTTTGTGTCGGAGTTACTATTCACGTATACGGCACTATTCACGTATACGACACTATTCACGAATACGGCACTATTCATCGAAAAATGAAAATTTTCCTTTTCGTCTAAAATATCTATTGTGGATACTAGCTTTGATTGTATCCATGTTTTGATCATTCTTGAATTTTACACCACTATGATTATTTTTGAGGTATTTTTGGACATGGATAAAACAAAGTACGAATCCTTAATCATTAATCCTTGTCATTTTGTTTCAAAGGATTCGTTTCTTTAAAAATATTTTTCTTCATCCTCAGTCCTAAATGATGATATAATTGAATATCTTTGGCCTGTAGTGCAAAGATAAATGATTTCTGATGAATATCTTTGGCCCGTAGTGCAAAGATGAACAGGTGTTTAGATGAACATGACCAACTGATGAATATCTTTGGCCTGTAATGCAAAGATGAATATTTGATTCCAGATATATATTGATTGATGTTACAAGGACAAAATAATGATGATGGACTGTTAAATTCATAGATATTAGTAGATTTCATCCTCTACGTAACTCTTCTATGAATTAAAATTTTCCTCTGCGATTATTGATTTAAAACTTGTTGTCTATTATATTCTATTAGATTTTTTCCCTATTGAAGACTAACGATAATTTGTTGTATATTATCTTACTCATAATATTCTTTACTGGGCTAGTTGAGCTCACCCTTTTCCTTTTTATTCCATTTTTCTTCTCAGGAGATGAGAATGTAGCGAGTACGAGTCGGGGGATATAATGATGGTTCTAGAGAGAGTTGTTTAGTAGTCCTCACCATTTTTAAAATAATGTATCAATAATTATGATGAGGATTTATTTGTATGTGGATATTGTCTAGATGACAATATCTGTACTTAAACTCACAGTTTGTATGTTGTAATAATAAAGTTGTAGTTATTTCTGTACCATGTATTGACAACTCAAAATGGGTGATGTATACCTATTTTGGGGGCGTCACACCACGCATACAGGGTTACTGTAATATCCTAGATTTTTCCATGTAATTAAATAATTTCAATAAACAAACTTATGTAAAATTCTTACGTGACAATTATTTTTAGATGACAATTTATTTTCAGATGAATTATTTATTTTATTTTTTTATATGTTATGTGATAAGATGCATATTAATGGTTGTTACAGTTAGGCCAATTATTTAAATATGGAATTAATTCTAATTAATTTCGTGGGATGACTTACAAATATGAGTTTAGTTTGACGAAATGGATAGTCCCATGAAGTTCAGGACGTCGACTTTAGTAGGAATCGATATAAGTATCGGACACATTTGACTACGAGGGGTAAAATGGTCAAAATAATTATTTAACTGATTAAATGATTAAAATAATATTTTTAAGTTCATATGAACAATAGCTGGGGCCATGTGACCTACATATTGGGACAAAAAGTAAGGAGTATATACGTATATAGTAAGATAGAAGAGGAGGGAGCTAGTTTATTCTCTAAACTCAAACCTTTTCATTTTCTAAACCCCCTCCATAACTAGGCTAATAATTAGAGGAATGAATGGTAACATAATGATATCTAATCAAGGGGGAGTTACAAGGGGCTAGAGAGTTTAGTTGAATACACCATATATATGTACATTCCATCAAAGTTTTTCTTCCTTTCACAACAAGTTCCAACCGAGAGAGAGAAAAATATTGGGAGTTGAGAGTGGTGCTAGGTGGCCTAAGAATTTTGGAGGTTGCAAAGGAGTTAACAAGCAAAGGGGTGAGACTCTAGCAAGATTAAACCAAGAGAAAATTTCGTCCAAAAGGTAAGCTTCAAACCATTTCTTATGTTATGAGAAAACTAGTAAGAAAATTATTGTATAAGCATGGTAGATGGTTTGTTTTGACTTTGTAATGTCATGCTAGGGTTTGTTTCTGATATGTGGTAGTAGAGAGTGAAAATTCTGGTTTAGTACATGCTCTAATTCATAGAAAGTCAAGAAATCTTGCCATGTATGCTAGCTAATTGATAAAATTCCTCTTAGATGCTAATTTGATAAAAACATGAAAAGTTAGAGAATTGAATGGTTGTAACATGTATATATATGTTATTAGAAGTGGTCTAGATAATAGGAATCAAAACCCATGCATGCTAGAATCAAAATCATGATTTTCTCAAAAGTTGGGTTAAACTAGTTTGCATGATTTTTTTTAGGATTTTTGGTCACTCGAAATCATGTGTTAGATAATCCATTTGGTGCATGTAATAATTTTGTAAAATAGTATGTAGCATGAGGTATAACATGTCCAAATTTCGTTCGGATCGAAGCTATTTTGAGTGAGATATGAAAATTGTAAGCAATCATGTTAGAAACCGAAAAGAAAAAAAAACTGTGAACTGCTGACCCTAAAGACAAAATTCGGTACTAGCTATAGTTTCTAGAAAATTATGGGCTTCTGGATTAGTATAGTACACTGAATAATCTTTCCATAGACTCCAGAACGGACTAATTCCGACTTCGGAGCAAGGAGTTATGACTTTTCAAAGTAGTTGTGTCAAATCTGTCCAACAAATTCGGTGCAGTCCTCTTGCATGGATTTTCTGGAATTTTGAACTTGGAATTTGAAGTTGGTCCATGAACGAAAGTTGTAGCCCCAGAAGTTAGCTTCGCGTGGGCGTAAGAATCGCTCAAAAATGTTTTAAAACGAATTAGTTATGCCTGTTTTAGCGAGATATGGTAAAGCTGAAAAAAATTATATAAAAACTATTATGTTTAGACATCATAGGTAGCCCAAAACAGAAATTAAAATTGCCCAAACATAACAGTTTTTATATAAGGGAAAGTCCAAGATGAAGTGATGCTAATGATTATGTAATAAGTTAATTATTTCCGCATATGTGTAATGTAGCGATAAACGCTAAGACTAAGTTCCAGTATGTTTTAAGGTTGTAAAGACTTGGTATTTTATTTCGACTATTTGTGTAATGGGTAATATAATATTATTATTATTGTTAAAGTTTACTTAAATAGATGATGTTGTATGTTGTATCGTGAGCACCAAGTCCTGTAATCGATGTTACACGGATTTGGGGGCGTCACAGTTACTTAAATAAAAATATTATCTCCCGAGTTCTCTAACCTTTAATACAATCACTCAAGTGCGAAAATAAAATTATTGCATCACATCATTATTAAAAGTCTATCATCAATGATAAAATAAAATTACAAGTCTTCATCACTTGTACAGTTTTTCATTTTGTTTGCTAGTTGTAGGTTTATCTACCTTCTCATTCATAGCTGTAATAAATGTATAAATATGCAAGAGTTAGTAAATAAAGCTCACTTGAGATAAGAATAAATATCTTTACAACATTTGCCTAATAATAGGCTTAATAGAACTGAATGATATATTCTATTAACTTTACAACATTTGCCGAATATTAGGCTCAATAGAACTGAATGATATGTTCTATTAACTTTTCAACATTTGTCAACTCATAGGCTCAATAGAACTGAATAATTTATTCTATTAACATTCTTAAATAAACTACTGAGGGTCAATTGACCATGAACCATGTCCACAGTTATAAGTAATCTTTCAACTTTAACTTTAATAGGTATATGACTATAAGGACTCCACGTACTCAGGGGGATCAATCCTTCGTACAATGTATTGTGCACAACCATTTTAACGCTAAGCGTAAACCCCTAAACATAGGGTTGTTCATCTCAGTATTTAGAGTACAAGTTTGCACCAAATAAAGTTTGGTTTGTATAAGCTTTCAAAGGTAATTGAAGTTTAATGATCATCAACTAGGGAACTAGGTGAATCCACAATTCTTGAACTTTAAGAAACTTGCTTAAATGTAAACAAGTTAGAATGAATCAATCAATTGAGAATTTTCAATAATACTAGAGTTAGAGTTTGCTCAAATGAATTTTGGGAAACAATAACATTTGATATAAAAAGCTTGTTCAATCAAAAGCATGAAGTAATAATAAATGAACTAACTCAACGAAAGTGTAGAGTTAGAAAACTTGAATCAACATAACAAACTAACTCAATGAAAGTATGGAGTTAGAAAACTTGCATCAACATAACAAACTAACTGAATGAAAGTATGGAGTTAGAAAACTTGCCTCGAGCGTAAGCTAAAATATTAAACTCACGTTCACCTAAACACAGTAGTAAAACCACAACATCCATTAGACATACTAATATTCACGTTTCAATATAAAACGCATTACTAGCTAAACTTGATATTTTAACACAAGTCTTGTGTTGCGCTTTACATTTCAGAATTCCCAAGTGTTAATCATCATAACACTTAACTATCGTTCATTGTATAAACTATGTTATCACATAACGCATTTTCAATTTAATAATCATTTTTGCAACTTTGATCATACTAACCACAACTCACTATGTTATGTTAACCTTAACATTACACATTTAACATGCTAACACAATTTCAGACTATGTTGTGACACTTTCCCAAGTCTGCTAAAATAGCAGAAGTTAGAATCTCAAACCAGGGTATGGCGCAGCTGCGCCATACAAAGGCTTGGAACCGGCGTAGCTGCGCCAGTGTTCAGACAGATGCAGAGTCGGCTATGAACAGTAGCCGACATTAGCCCAACAAGCACAAATTTCACCTAATAGACAGTAATATTAACACATATAATAAATACAACAATATCATACACATGATTGCTCACATTTACAACCATCTAGCACAATTTAACACTAAGTACAACTATTTTAATTTCTCAAAACTCATGTTTTCAAAAAAAAACTCCATTTTCGAGTTTCTTCACAAAATTGAACACTTTAATTTCAATTCTTGTCCAATTTACCTCATTCCAATTACGTTATACCCATATCTCATTGAACTAACAAATACAAGCCTCAGTTTACATTTAAATATGAGAATTGCCCATCTAAAATGGTAATTTTCATGAACACATGAAAATATATATATAAGCATACACTGTCAAAACTTTTTCTTCCACTATCAAACGAATTTAGCATGCGATTTCTTGTTTGCACATAAACTCTAGCATCATAAGCACGTATAATCACAATAACTAAATTACATAACAAATTCGGAAGAAAAACAATTCATAGAACATGCAATTTTATTTTGCCGTAATACTCATGATCATAAATAATATCCAATTATGAGCATACCTTTTGTTGCTTGAAAGAAATTCTTGTGTAAACACTGAAATTGTTGTAAAATTCCTAGGTTTCTCTCCAATTCTCTCTCAATTCTCTGTATGTTCTTAGCAACTGACCAAAGCTCAACACTCAACTGAAAACTTTAAGCGTAAAACAAATATAAAACTGATATAGGCCTTAATTTACCTATTAAGTATATCACTTAATACATATAACAGTACATATATTATAATTATATTATACTTATTATTTATATATTATATTTATTTTAAAAATCTAGAAATTCCAAAAGTCATAAGGCTTGTTTGGCAAACCCTTTTATTTTATTAAAGAATTAATATATTAAACTTTGTTTGGTAAACACTAAAATAAATTACTTTAATTTATTTTAATAACTCCTTATAATATAGTTATTTGTCACACTATATTAATCAAGCTTTTATATTGATTTTAATTCATTCAAATAATAATTAATTAAATAAATCCTTTAATCACATAACACAATACAAATAATTAATCATTTAATTGAAATATCAATATAATAATAATTTACTTAATTCATCAATTATTTATTTAACAAAAAAATAATTAAACAAATAAAATTAAATTCATTAAATAAATATTTATTCAACGAAAAATACATCCATTAAATATTTATACAAATCAATAAATATTTAGTATTACATTTAAAATTCTTGAATGTTACATGACCTGGTTCCATTCTTTATTATTCTGTTGGAATATCCTATCTGTGCAGATTACGCATGACTTGGTTTCATTCTTTATTATTCTGTTAGAATAACCTGTCTGTGCGGTCTATCACATGCATGGTGAATTCTTCTGTTATTCCATTCTTTATTATTTTGTTGGAATAACCTGTCTATGTGGATTACCACATGCATGGTGAATGATCCTTCGTATTCATTCCTTATTAAATTGTGGAAATGATCTGTCTACTTGAATTACCGCATGACGGGCTAAAATCCATTCACAGTTTCATATATTCTATTATACTCAGTTGGTTAAAGCTTTGGCTTCTATACTCCATGAAATTAGTGGAATATCCTTGATATTTGCGCTTCATCCAGTATCGTTTCATGGAAATATTCTTCTGAGCGTTCTTGAATTTTACTCTACAAAACAGTATCATGTTGACAATTTGGACGTTATTGGTTCCTGGATAAATTAATTTATAAATCTTTAAAATTTATTCTTGAACTTGTTTTATTAAATTATTATGTCATTGTCATCATCCTCATGCTTATATTGTGATGAAAGTCATCTTTGGCTTACGTGCATATATGGACTTGGTATGATTATGACCAGGATTATTTGGTATAATCATGACTGTAATGTGACGAATGATGTGGTAAAAGTCATCATCGGCGTGTAGTTCATTGGTGGACAGTTGTTGGTATGATTATGACCAGGGATTATTCGGTATAGTCATGATAATTGATGATTACATGAATATCCTTGGCCGTGGAGCAGGGATGATTCGATTTTATTTATTAAGCTGAGTCTCAGCGATAAAGTTGATGAAAAACTTTTTAAATCATAGAAGATATTAGATTTTATACTTTACTTGACTTTTTTAATGGATTGCTTGATCCGCTGCAGTTAAACTTGTTGTCTAACATTGTTGAAGGCTAATGATAATTTATTCTGCATTATCTTAGTCATAATATTTCTTACTGGGCTAGTTGAGCTCACCCTTTCTTTCACTGTTCTCTTCAGGAAATGAGAGCGTAGCTGGGACTAGTCGGGGAACAGAGTGATGGTCCTAGATGGTGCATTAGTAGTCCTCAATATTCTAGTGAAATAGTATGATAATAAATGTAATGAGGACTCCATTGAGTGTTGATATTGTCTAGATGACAATATTTGTATTAAAACTCACAGCCTATGTTTTGTCGTATTTTACACGACTGTTGTATAATTAAGTTGTATTTGTATTCAGTACCTTGTTTCTGGCGACTCAAGATGGGTGATGTATAGATGTTTTGGGGGCGTCACACAATGGTTATATAAAATACCTTCAATATGCTTAATAATCCCTTGCTAACCACTTAAATTGCTTAGGTTTTCTCTAAATCTCTCAAGTTCTCACTCTTAATCCCCTATATGTTTATCTTCTTCTCTCAAACCTTCTCTGTGTTTTCTATACTGTCTAGCCTTAGGAAAAAATAAGACGCGTAGGAAAATATACTAACTCCCACTTCCTCACTAACGTCAAGTAAAAACCAACATATAGCGTCAGTTGAAAAAACCAAAGGCCACAAGGCCATGTTTAGCTAACCACATAATTCTCAAACCAAATTATTATTATATTATTTATATTATATAGTTACTTTGTGTCACACGCTATTTAAATAATTTTAGTTTAGCTAATTTAAATAACTTATAATAATAATGAAAACCTTATTATCATTATACTTATAATTAATAAATAATTATATATATCTAATTTAATTAATAAATTAGAAACATCACTTTATTTGATTTATTTATTTCCTTTAAATTAAACAATTTATTTAATTTAATTATTTTCTTAAATCTTAAGCAATTAATTTAATTTAAATATTTCGTTAAATTAAATCCTTAAGATAAAATTATTAATACACAATTTAATTAACATTAATCAATTTAGTTACTAAATTAATTCACCACAATTCATTAATTATTTATTTTCCTCAATAAATAAATTATTTAAAATATTTATTTAATTCAATAAATATTTAAATTAAATTACAAATTTCTCGATCGTTACATCCTTCTCTCCTTGAAAGGATTTTGTCCCCAGAATCATAACTTGACAAATTCATTCGTCACAGTCAATCTGTGATAGTTACTCGAAAAGAGAATTTCAAGATCCTTTGTGGTCATTTGGCATAAAATTTTGAAAGTAATTATATCTTGTTATTCAATAGAATATCAAAGAAACTTTGAAAGCGTTTTACTCTTTCATTATCAAATTATTGTGTTGCATAGGTTGCGAGAAGACTTGTTAGTGATTAACGAATTGTTCAGCTATTTCAAAGTTCCCTGAACTTTGGTGACATTCTATCAAAATAGATAGTCTGTTATTCTTGATTATTATACATCCATTGTATGTCTAACTTCCAAGGCAAATTTGTTGCTCACCCTTGCTAAATAAAATATTTCAGCTAGGAACGAAGAAGCCGGATGGGCAGAGAAGAACAAGGGCAAAAGTGTTTTGCTTGATTAGTTTTAATGAACATTACTTATTATGTTGTATTTGTAAACCCTTTTGTATATCTAAGGGGTATGTTTGTAAAGTCATGGTTAGATAACCTGGGACAATGTATTAACTATATATGTTAATGAGATGTGTATTGCTATTCATCAATGAATGAGTAGTTAGATGTTATTTATATGTTGGATCGTGAGCACCAAACTCTTGGGTCAGGTAACCCAGATTTGGGGGCGTCACAACTATTCTAGGCTACGGCGACGGGTGACCGTCGCCATAGCCCAAAAAATCCGTCACTATAGTCCAACTGTGTAATACACAACTGTGTGTGTATATATATATATATATATATATATATATATATATATATATATATATATATATATATATATATATATATATATATGGGAGTGATCCATGACACACGTTAGCTATGGGAACTATTCCAGCTAACTGTTATCCAGCCGTCCAAAATTAGATCGAATGGCTAAGATGAGGGCCCAACCGTTACTCTCTTTAGCGGCTAGAGAATTTGTTTTTGCTGGTGGCTACTCCCTCTAGCGGCCAAGAGAATTTTTTTTTTGCTGGCCATAAGAGAGAGTAGAGGTCAAGAGAAATTTCTAAAATACCCTTACCCATAGTTAGATTTAAATAGTTTCAATGTACAAAATAGTTGTATAAATTTTTTTTTAAGTAATAAAAACTAACATTATCAACTATATATAATGTGTTTATTTCTAAAAATAATTTTTATAAATATTAAAATTTAAAATTATTAATTATATTCAATGTATTTATTTGTATGAATAAATTTTTTAAGTATAATTATTAAAATATAAATACATTAAAAATTATTACTTCAGAAATTTTTCATACACATATTCAATATAATTAATATTTTTAAATTTTAATATTTTTAAAAAATATTTACTGAAATAAAAACATTATATATAGGTGATAATGGTAATTTTTATTACTTAAGAAATTATACATACAAATAAATACATTGAATATAATTAATATTTTTAAATTTTAATATTTATAAAAAATATTTATAGAAACAAATACATTATATATAGTTGATAATGTTAATTTCTGTTACTTAAGAAATTATTCATATAAATAAATACATTGAATATAATTAATAATTTTAAATTTTAATATTTATAAAAGTTATTTATAGAGATAAATACTTTATATATAGTTGATAATGTTAGTTTTTATCACTTAAGAAATTATTTATACAACTATTTTGTACATTGAAACTATTTAAATTTAACTAAGGGTGGGGGTATTTTAGAAATTACTCATGGCCTCTACTCCCTCTTGTGGCCAGCAAAATTTTTTTCTCCTGGTCGTTAGAAGGAGAAGCGGCCAGCAAAAAAATATTCTTTCTAGCCGCTAGAGGGAGTAGCGGCTGGGCTCTCACCTTAGCTATTCGATCAAATTTTGGATTGCTGGATAACAGTTAGCTGAAACAAAAAAGACACACGGGTTGCATTTGAGTTGGGTAGGGTGTCCTAGCTATATAAACAAAATAAAACCCATCCCAACTCAGATGTTTTCACTGGTTTCTATCTCTAACTCTTCCCCCTCTCTCTCACTACGAACCATAGCAAATGAAAGGTAAAACTTCGGATGCGACTTTGGCCAACGGAAGGTAAAGCTCCGGCCAACGGAACCATAACAAACCGAAGGTAAAGCTCCATAACTGTATTAATTTTTTAATTTTTGTCTGTCGCTTAAGAAATATAAGGTTTATTAGGTGGTTTTGAACTGGTGTTTCTTCTGCCTTTTTTCTTTCTTCTTGGCTGATCTTCAGCGCCTGAACCCTCTATCGTAGAAGATGTTATTTACAATTTGTTAATTTATCATCAATTCAAATTGGATGAGATTTTTTGTTTGTTTGTGATCATCAATTTGGGAAATATCATGTTTCGTTTCTAAAATGAAAACTAGACATGCACCTGTAAACTTCATTTTTTCCATATGTATATACATTCCTTCATACCCTGCCTTGCTTTGCTCTGCCCTACTATATTACTTTATTCAACTAATAATCAATTAGAAATCTTCATTTTCTCAGTCAGTGCCCCAAATTGAGTTGGTCTTGTTGAAATTGACTTCTAAATACATCACAAAAAGTACTCCTACTTAAAAATTAGAAATACTCTTGTTTTTCATTAACTTATTATATACTATTCCCCGTTCCTAATTATAAGATTAATATTAATTTTTAAAAAATTAATTTTAAACATCTTGAAGCTTTCTATACCTAAAACAAGACACACCATCACCCCACCATTAACTCAATTGTTTCTCTCTTTCTGCATCCCTCTAAAAAAGATTCAACATTAGAAAGAATATATGGTAAATTTTGTAAAGGAAAAATCAAATGGATCAAAAGATTCAATTTTAGAAACAATATATGGTAAATTTTGTAAAGGAAAAATCAAATGGATTAAAAGATTCAATTTTAGAAACAATATATGGTAAACAAAACCCACTACTCATCCCCTATATTACTCCAACTGTCGGGCAAATATGTCATCCTCTACTTTTGGTATATACCTGCCCAAGCCCAATAATACACGTCGTTATAAATGTAAGACCCAAATTTTTTATGAATAAAGATTTAATTTTCTCTAAATATTATTTTGAATAATAAGGTGTTGATTTCATATAATGCTATAGTTATGGGTGATATGTGCAAATTTTCCAAAGTAAGAAAGTTGTAATAAAATATTTGTTTTGTCTGGGAATATTCGTATGACGGCATAATCCTTCGTGGACCCCACAACAAAATAACTGTCCGATATAGAAAGCGATAAAAATAACCTTTTCATAGAATAACGACAAAACTTTTACCGTTAAACTACTGAAATACCCGGTGATAAATTTACAGTAATACACGTTATTGCGTAGTAGCATACGATATTGCACAGTATCTCTGATTATTGATGCTTACGTAAAAGTCACTCAGTTTCATTCAATAATTATTACAGTAGTTGCTGCATATTATCTCATATTATTGATTCAATTATTGTTACAGTATCATCTGTATAATATTTATATTATTAAATAAATAATTGAGACGACACAGTTATTCATATTATTATTTTCATTATTGACGATGTTTAGAAAGTTCTATCAAGGAAAGTGGTTAGGTTATTTAATTGATCGCCAAAAAGGATAAATCCTTATCGGAAAGCCCCCTCTTTCTTGGGAATGATCTGGTTGTCTGTATTGTGAGTTATAATATTATTGATGAAGAATTGTTGAAAGATTAAAAATGTGTTGATTGAAGATAAAGTGATTTGTGGTAAATATTTATTCAATTTTTGATATACATAAGAGGTTTGTCATGAGATGTTTGTTGTAAGTTTTTTTATTCTATGGGACCCATATGTCAACATCTAAGAGTCACTTTCACCAATAGTACTTGCCTTTATCAGACGTCAAACCACTTGTCGTTTCACATTACAAGCGTCAAACCACTTGCCTTTTCACATTACCAGTCGTCAAACCATTTACCTCTTCACATTGCAAGGGCTAAGCTAGAAATATTCTATAAATAGAAGCTTATTTTTTCTTTCATTCTCACCAATTCACTAAGACTCACAAGAGAAAACTATAGAGAGAGAATAAGAGAGAAAGAAAAAGAGTATTCTGCAACTACACTATTGTAGTATCCAATCTCCTACTAAGGTAAGGGATATTATTTATTTCGTATTCGTAAAAGATGTTAATTTATTTCGTATTCGTTTGTGATATTACTTCATACTCGTAAGGGTAATCATTCTATTCCTTATTATTATTTGGGTATAACATGTCTACGCGGATTATCGCATGCCTGGTGAATAACCCGTTGTATTAATTCTTTAATCTGTGGGAATAACCTATCTACGCGGATTACCACATGCATGATGAATAACCCTTCGTACTCATTCTTTAATTATGGAAAAAGATCTGTCTACGCAGATTACTGCATAACGGGTGAAAATCCTTTTGCAGTTTCGTATATTATTATTTTTTCATATTCTTAAATCTAAACTTACTATGGTAAGTATTGATTTCATAATTCCTGAAATGATTATAAATTCCTTGAGGTTTACCCTTCATCTAATATCATTTCATTGGAATATTGGTATAAACTTTCTTATTAAATTTCAATATTTTCATTCGGGGTACTATTCACTCGGGGTATTATTCATTCGGGTACTATTCATAGGATACTATTCACGTCAAAATTGGTTTCTTTTCTGTCCAAATTATTTTTGATACATGAATATCATTCCTAAATTTTACTCCACAATTACTTATCATGTTACAATTTGGACATTCTTGAACTATGGATAAATTGAATTATAAATCTCAAATATTTATCCTTGATCTCACATGATTGATTCCTTATATCATTGTCATCATCCTCATGCTTATATTGTGGTGAACGTCATCTTTGGCCCGTAAAGCATAGATAGACTGTTGATTTGAATGATTATGACAGGAAATTGTGTATTGGTATAATCATGACCTGTAATGTTACAAACAAATATTGTGGTGAAAGTCCTCTTTGGCCTGTAGTGCATAGATAGACAGTTGTTTGGCATGATCATGACCACTGGTGATACTAACGAATATCCTTGGCCTATTGTGCATGGATAATTCGTTGATTTGAAATATTTATTGATTGGTATTACAAGGATAAAATATTGATGATGGAATTTTAAATCACAGAAGATAATAGACATCATGCTCTACTTGACTTGTGACGCCCCTAAATCCGGGTACTTTTTACCTCAGATGTGGTACATCATTTCTATAACTATTGCGAAAGATATAAATATAAATTGTTTACACAACATTCCAAAAGTCTACAACATTAACTAAATACATGCATTTAATATCTAAAAAGGTTTACAATACTATTTTCGTCAGAAAATTTAATAGATCTAACTGCGCCATAATTTAATCTTTCACTCTATCTTTGCTTCTGTCTTTACTCGAACTTTCATCTTAATCTGAAAATTTTTATCATTATATAGCAAGGGTGAGTAACAATTTTGCCCAACAGTTTTAAATACAATGAAGATATATCATGATTGAAAAGAATGAATAAGCTTTCAAGTTTCCAACAATATTATAATTGTGAAATAACATGAATCAAGTTTCAATAATTGCATGACTGAATCAATAATGTTTGAAGGTCAACAATGACCCAGAATAATTTAACTGAACCTTATAGTAATGAAGGTGATCAGCCTTTCATACATGATGAACATATACAACATGCACTAAGTGCGAATCAATAATCAGTATAGACGTGAATAATCAACAACAATTATTCACTAACATGATTTGAATATACAACTCAAGTTTGAGTTAGGGAAACTTGCATGAACCGTTGATTACTGCTACGCAATCTAATTTATTCTTTTTATTGAAAAGACCTATCAGATATAAGATTGATCTTTTAATTAGCATATCATACCTTATTCAATAATACTATCTAACACTTAATCACATAGAAAAATATTAGATAATCTTAACACCATATTCATTTACTTACTTATAATCTCACCATCTTTTATTAACTTGTCTAACCTTCAATCACAAAGTTAAGTATTAGACATTACACTATAACATTAGTATTATCATTACACGTTGATAATCTTTTCATCACTTATAACTTATACTTATAAGTTTCCCCTTTATATGTTATCTTAGTAAGCTAGATAACCTTTCAGTAAACTGAAATATCATTTCAGTAAATCAGATTACATTTCTGCATCCTGAAATTACTATTTCAGCATACCACAAAATATTTCAGCAGACTGAAACCACCCATTCAGCAGACTATAATCAGTCTTAGTAAATCAAAATCATTTCAGCAATCCAAAATTCCAATTCAGCACCCTGAATTCTCATTTTAGTCTATTACAAGCATAATATAGTTCATTGAATACCAAATATAATAATTTTATTAAAAAATAACAAAAATCTTGTAGACACTCAAAATTTTTCTGTACTACTGCCACTGACATTGCAGGAGGACAGATTCGTCTTTTAAGAGGGAACCCTGAAAGACAATCCATATCCATATCGGATACTACCAGAAGTTTAGCATCAACCCCGAAACACACACTGGGAGTAACAATTCCAACCTCAGAGATAACCCCGAGGCGTGCAGATCCAATACCGGAACACACAAACCGGAGAAGAATGATTAATCTCGGAGATAACTCCGATGTATCCAGTCTCAGTCCCAACCATGGGAATAGCCACCAGCTTTAGTGATAACCCCAAGGAAAGCAGTTTCGGCGTTAACCCCAGAAATTCTTGTTTCAAATGCAACCAACTTCAATCTCGGCGCTCACAATGATATACTATGTACCAACCCAGAGATAACACTGGGAGGACAGGCACACCTTAAAGATTACAATGAGGACCTTCGACAATTGCAGTAGTCCAATCTCAGTGAAGCTCTGAGCAACGTCTGCTTTATCAACCCAATCCAGCGATAACACCAGTGAGGGGCAACATCATCATCTCGCCAACACGATTCCACGCCACGTCGTCTCAACATTTCATACACATCTCTACGCAACGATGTCCCACAAGAATCAATGATAACCAATCCCGAGTGACTATTGTGCAAGGTAACGGATGGAATTTGAAGCTTGAAGACCGGAGGGCATCATCGCATCTTCAATGACTTCGTACAAACTCTAATCCCATGCCATTGTACAACTCTCGACAACGGCGGTCCGAAATAGGTCTTGTATACCTCAATCGGATGCCCGGATTACACTTCTGAAATTCGAGTGGACATTACAATGCCTGAGTACACGTACTACGAGACGACCCTACCCGAGAAACCCGGGCCCACCCGGGTTGCCTCTTGTACACCTGCGGCTCAGCCGCAGGTGTACCTGCGGCTGTACCCTCTATAAATAGAGGGCTTGGGGTGGCCATTTTGCAAGAGAAAACGGCGAGGAAGCCCTGCCCAATTTGCTCTGCACTCACCCCATGAAGTGTACTTTCTCATTTTAAACACATGTGAGCTCATATATAGCTACTTTTGTACCTACAAAAGCCAATGTTTTCCCACTTTAAAGATATAGAAGTCTTCTTTGGCAGTAAATTGTAAGCCTTCTCACACACTTTAGAGTCTTTCTCTTCATCTCTGCACACACCCTTCTTCACGTTGATAGTCGTGTTGCACGTATAACGCCCCCGAAATAGGTCAAATCCAACCAACCTATTTTGAGTCATCAAAAACATGGTACAGAAAACAACTACAACTTTATTACTACAATTGTCGTGCAAAATGCAACAACACATATGTTGTGAGTTTTGATAAAAATATATACCAACTGTGACTCATGTCCCAACCTTGGATACTACGTCACAATGGCACCTTACATAAAGGTACAATTTTAATAACTATTTTAGAAATTAAAATTTTTGGGAAGTGCTTAAGAAAACCTTCATACATGGGAGGCCATGCGTCTAGGTTATGATAGATATTATATGCCCACAGAATTATCCTTGGTTGACCCAATAAACCCCAAAGAAAAATGAGAAGGCTACTATCATATTCTTTCCAATAGTGAGTCTTCTCTTGACATATCATTATCTCCACCGTCTCTAATTGAGAATTATTCTTTAACCAAACTGCAAGATCACATAGGTAGTGCTTGTAGATATACTCAGCAAGTGGATGTGCACAACCTTATCTTATGATAACACGAAGTCGCATGTCATTAGACATCTTGTATGATAGTGGCAAAACACCCTTCCAACGTTGGGTTCGCCTCACCCTATTTGGTTCACCAAATATAACTACTAAATGATGTATAAAATACAACACACTTTTCTATACTATTTAGGGAGAACCATCACAGCTACAGACCACCGTTCTATTCCCCTGTTACCCCCGCTCGACCCAGCTACACTCTTATTACCTGAAAGAAATTGTGAAGCAAAAGGTTGAGCACAACTAGCTCAGTAAAGAATATTATGACTAAAGATAATTAAATTTTCAATAGCCTTCATCAATAATAAATCAGAGATTTAGAACATATGGTAAATGATAAAACTTTTCAACCATAGTTGCAGCGGAACGAGCAATCCATTAGAAGAGTCAAATAGACCATAAGATCTATTATCTTCTCCATGTTAAAAGTCCACCAACAATGTTTTAACCATGTAACATCAATCAACAGTTCCTGTCCACAATCATGTGAATAACTCATAATCATAATTGTAGTTCTAAATTCCTTTTCGCATTCAGGACGAAGATAATTTTCATCACTGTCTTTACCTAAAACATCAAAGTTTATGGTTATACCAATTCACAGTTCATGTTCATAATTTATACTAATAAATTCATCTTTGCACTACGGGCCAAAGATATTCAACATATCATCTTTGCACTACAGGCCAAAGATATTCATATCTCAAAGAAATACATAATCATTTCAGAATTTATATAAATCATAATTATAACCATGTTGATCAATTCACCTTGCACTTAAGCTAAAAATATTCCATTGTAAATTCAATGGTCATGATCATACTAGTCAACAATTCAACTTTGCACTACTGGACAAAAAGAACTCATAGTTACGATCATACCAATACTTTACCCATCTCTACACTCAAGTCAAAGAGAAATTTCATCACCAGGGTTATAAAAATGTTATATATGATAATAAAAACAATAGGATCAACAACTACATTTAATTTCAAGAGCAATATTCATAAATCAACGATAATTTGGTCGAAAAAAGAAACCAATTTTATCGTGAATAATACCCATGAATAGTACCCGTGAATAGTAACTCGTGAATAGTAACTCATGAATAGTAATTCATGAATAGTACTCCGTATTCATACATAGTACCGTATACATAAATAATGTCATATACGTAAATATTGTCATATACATGAATAGTGTCGTATATGTGACTAGTGTCGTATACGTGAATAGTAACCCCGACATGAAAAAGGTAGAAATTCCACAATAAAAACTATACCAATATTTCGGTATAATGATATTGAAAGAATAACATCATTATAAAGAAAATAACATCCCTTAATATCACTTTTCATCCCTTACAATCCCTTACTATCCCTTACCTCAAAAAGACAGTACTTCTGACTGAAATACTAGATATAGTACTGAAGGAACTTGCACCGTATAGCAACACTCAAAATACTCATAAGAATACGCTTGATAATATAGAGAGAGAAAGAGAGAAAACTTTAGTTTCTGGTGTATTTTTCAATTCTAACCTAAGCACCCTATTTATAGAAAAATGCTTAGAACACCAAAGCAGAAAATTTAATATAATAATAATATAAATTTTCCAAATCTTCCTACGCACACCTCCAGCTGAATTCAACCACTAACACATGTCCCACAAATGAAAAAAAACGTTTTTCTTAATTAAAATATTTTAAACTTCAAAAATTAATTATTTTGGAACTTCGGAACTTTAATAATTCATAATAAATAGCCCTTTTATCAGAAAAATTCAAAACTCATGTATTTTCCATAGGAAATTTCATTATCTACAACTTTACAGAAGAAAATTTTTCCAAATTCCAAATAGAAATTGACCGAAATCTACAAACGAACGATTTTACAAGCTATAATCAAATTTCAGTCAAGAAATGGGGTCCACCGACACACAAAATATGTGTTAATCATTTAATGCAACAAAAATACTCTTTCTCCTCATATACTCATATATCCCACATTCATTGTAAAAAATATCACAATTATTATATTATTAAAATATAATAATATATTTGAATGAATTATTTTATCAGAAAAAGATAAAATATTAATTTTCAACAATTGTCACATTAAAATTTTTTTTTCCATCTATATCCACATAAAATCAATATTTTTCTCATCATATAAATTAATAATTAATTATTCATAAATAATATTACAAAATCACAATAATGACAACCAGGTCGTTCCCAAGAAAGAGGGGGCTTTCCAATAAGGATTTCTCCTTATTGACGTGCAATTAGGTGACCAAACCTCTCATTAGCCAGAAATTTCTAGACATTGCCAATAATGTTATCTAGTAATATTATTAAAATAATATGAATCATTGATCTGATAATGGAAAATATTGTATAATGACAATTATTAAAACAACAATAATATAAAATATCAACATAGTAATTATTGAATCAATAAAATAAAATATTAAACAGTAATTATTGTAACAATTATTGAGTAGTGCCTTCTTACGTAAGAATAAATAATTCAAAAATAATGTGCAATTTCGTGTGCTACTGTACAACGACGCGTATTATTGTATTTTAACCACGGGGTATTCCAAAAGTGTTAACGGTAACAACTACGCTGTTATTTATAAAAACTCATACTTGTCATTTTCTTCATCCAATCGCTTTCCGTTATGTGGCCCACAAAAGGCTGCGCCGTTGTACGAATATTCCCCGACAAGAAGAATATTCCACTACCAAACGAATATTTCCCGACAACAATGAGTATTTTATAACCACTTGCTTATTTAAAATATTTACATATATCACCTTTAACTTTAAACTTTTATTAATTTAACCATTTACTAAATAGTAATTCTAAGAAAATTGAATTCTTTTATTTCATAAAATTCGGGGCCTTACAGCGCGCATTTGCCCGGAATTTGGTCCGTGGTTTTATTTCAGTTTATATATATATATATATATATATATATATATATATATATATATATATATATATATATTCGTCCCACGTGGAGTTCACTTCGTGGCGGTTGATCGCTTTTACAACTTTCTTTACGTTTCGTCCTGCTTGGGGTTTACTTCGTGGCAGTTGATCAGCTTTGTACAACTTTCTTTATATTTTGTCCCGCCTGGAGTTTCTTTTGTGGTGGTTGACCGTATTTACAGCTTTATTTACCTTTCGTCCCGCCTGGAGTTTCCTCCGCGGTGGTTGATAGCTTTTACAGCTTTATTTACATTTCTGATCCCCCATGGAGGTGCTTTGTGGTTGGTGATCCTGTCTGTATATATATTTACAGCTTTTATATATATACATGCTTACTGCTTTCATACAAATTGTGGTATCTTTTGCGCCTATGAATCATGTGATCACAGATTCAACCTATTAGATCTAGATTCGGTTCCCGTGATGGATATTTTCAGCGCTAAGCAGCTTGTAAATTATTCTGCGGTGTTTGAATTTCCTCAGATGGTTTACATACCCACGAAGAAGTCGGCATTATTTTGTACATTATTTTCGTACGGATGCCTCGCATCTGTAAAATAAAATCAATCAAGCCGAACACTTAATAGAATGGGAGTGTAAAAGGTCTCAATTACTATTGAGCATCAGGGTTTGAATAACCTCTTTTATAAAACATCACTGCCATATCTTGCTTAAAATTGAATTTTTACATAAATTCAAACCCTGTGTATATAGGTGCGAACGAGGCCTCACACTACTTCCAAATAAATATCACATTGACCCACACACACACACACACACACACATTCAGATAATAGTTTCTTGAAAAGAGGCAGTCACCGTGGTAACACGGATGTCGGGGAGTGCCTAACACCTTCCCTCCGCATAACTAAGTCTCCGGACCCTAATGAATCTCGGTTTCACGGACCTGTTTAGCAGTGTCACATGACTGGGTCAATGTGCAAACCTTTTTTCGATTGTGTTGCTGTTGGGGTTTCGGCACAGAAACGCACAGCGAAAATAAATTTTTTAAAGAAATTTCCAAAACCCTAAAACAGGATCCTTGCGAAAAATTCAATTAATTCATAGGGTAGAAATTATACCGATTAAGAAACTGAAATTTATACGATCGAATCTCCAATGCAATCCACGAATTAAGAAAGTGGAATTGATACGATCGAATCTCCAACGCAATCCAAACGAGCTGCGTCTCTACGGTATCCACACGAACGCTCTGCGAATAGTCCTACGATCTGCAGAAGAAGGAACCGCGGTACTAGCCACCAAGGATGAGGATTTTCGAAGCTGTTTTCCCTAGTCTCTCTCTAACAGCGGCTACGGTTTTGTATTTTGACGTAAAACTTAAAGTGACTGATATATATCATACATATAGCAGTTAGGAGGAATTAATCAAAACCTAATATTATTAAAATCCGAATTTATATATATCTTAATTAAGTCTTACTTAATTAATATATCTATATATAAATTATACTATTAATTTAAATTTGTAATTTAAAATTCTATCAATCATATTGACATATTTAAATCTTTACAATTTAAATTAATTTCCTTTTAATTATTTTCTTTGTGTGTGACCCTATAAGTTATTATTACGTTGGCAATAATTTAAAAATCATATTATAAAATGATAAATAGTGAGCGGCATCTAGTAATGCATCGCTGCTACCCAAATAATAATAAGATCGATGATTCGATGCAACCTTTTCGTGACCAATGTTTCAATGTAATTTAATCCTTTTAACCTTAATATCCTAGATTAAACTCGAGTCATGGAATGTGTCATACTCTTTATAATTTAATCTGAGTTTTCTTGATCAATGAGTAGACTATATGAAACAAATCACTATTTGAGGGTGGCCATGCATTTCATAGTCCTACTCAATCAAGAGGCCCCTGGATATCACCCATAATATATAGGATGGTTAAATTCCATCTAGATAACTCATATTTCTTACATGATTCACGATGAACCCAATAATCACCTTTATAGTCCACCCTATTAAAGGTGACATTTGATGATATCAAAGTATATAAATTCTCGTGTAGTAATATAGTGATTTCAGGTCGGAGGACCATTACATCATTGTCACTATGAGAATTGCTAATGACACTTTGCATAGTGCTCCATATAGAATTCTCATGGTGGGTCTGTCCAGTACATCGTTCTCTAACATGTACCTATGCATTGACTTAATATCTCATATATTTATGAGCAATGAGATTTGGTCATCAGTCAATCCACATACTATTCTCAATGCATCATTGTTGTCCCATCAACAATGATACTCGACTAGGGACATTTAAGAATAATGATACTAATTGTAATTATATAATCTCATGTTCAAGTCACATATTTGAAACTATATAATTTGTATCACTATTCTAAGGAATTTTATTATGTTAAAAATTATATTACGCAGTAAATAAAACCATAATAAAATCATATATTTATTCAATCAAATATAATATCAAAACGTTAAGCAATTATATCAAATAATTGGCCTCTAGGGCATAAACTCTAACAGTATCCCACTTGCACTAGAGCCAATCACTCATGTATCTAATACCCATGGAACTAGTGTAACCGTCGTTCTTCTGCTACGACAAAGCCTTGGTCTGTGGATCTGCAATATTATCATCTGTTGGCACTCTTCCTATATGTACATCTCCTCTATCAATGATTTCACGGATGAGATGGTACCGCCTAAGTATATGCTTGGATTGTTGGTGAGATCTGGGTTCCTTAGCCTGTGCAATGGCTCCATTATTATCACAGTATAGAGCAACCGGATCAACAATGGTTGGAACAACCCCAAGTTCAGTGATGATCTTTTTAATCTATACAGCCTCCTTGGCAGCACTAGAAGCAGCAATATACTCAGCCTCTGTTGTAGAATCAGCTACTGTCTCTTGCTTCGAACTTTTCCAGCTAACAGTGCCACCATTAAGGCAAAACACAAAACCTAACTGAGACTTTATAGTCATCATTGTCAGTCTGGAAACTAGAATCTGTGTAACCCTTTACTTCCAGTTCGTCTTCACATCCATATACCAAGAATGAATCCTTAGTCCTTTTCAGGTACTTGAGGATATTCTTGACTGCTGTCTAGTGACCTTCACCTGGATTCGACTGGTATCTGCTCGTCATGCTCAAAGCGTACGAGACATCCGGACGAGTACATATCATTGCATACATGATAGATCCAATTGCCAAAGCATAAGGGATATTTCTCATACGCTCCTCATCATCTTGTGATTTAGGACATTGGGCCTTAGAGATCTTTACACCATGAGTCACGGGTAAGTTTCCTCTTTTATGCCTCTTACATGCTGAACCGTTTCAACACTTTATCAATATATGTACTTTGACTTACGTCGAGCATTTTTCTCGATCTATCTCTATAGATCCGAATACCTAAAATGTAGGCAGCATCGCCCAAATATTTCATGGAGAAACATTTTCCTAACCATGTTTTTACAGCCTGTAAGAAAGGAATGTTATTCCCAATAATTAATATGTCATCAACATATAATACTAGGAATACAATGTGACTCCCACTAACCTTCTTATATACACAAGGTTCATCTTCATTTTTAATAAAGTCAAATTCTTTGACTGCTTCATCAAATCGAAGATTTTAACTCCGAGAGGCTTGCTTCAATCCATAAATGGATCGCTGCAGCTTACATACCTTTCCAGCATTCTTTGGAGTGACAAAACCCTCAGGTTGTGTCATATACACATCCTCAAGGAGATTTCTGTTAAGGAAAGCAGTTTTGACATCCATCTGCCAGATTTCGTAATCATAAAAAGCTGTAATAGCAAGTAAGATCCTGATGGATTTAACCATTGCCACTGGAGAGAAGGTTTCATCATAGTCAACACCTTGAATTTGTTTGAAACCTTTTGCTACCAGTCAGCCTTTATAGGTTTGTACATTACCATCTATATCGGTTTTCTTCTTGAAAACTCACTTGCACCCGATTGGTTTTACTCCTTCGGGTGGATCAACCAGAGTCCATACTTGGTTATTATACATGGAGTCTATCTCAGATTTCATGGCTTCAAGCCATTACTTAGAATCTGGTCCATTCATAGCTTCTTGGTAGGAAGCAGGCTCATCTTGATCTATGAGCATCACATCGCCGTTTTGAGTCACAAGATATCCATAATATCTCTCAGGCTCTTGGCGTGTCCTACCAGATCTACGAATGACTTGTGTAATTTGAGCAGGTTCACTTTCCACAATTTCTTGTGGTTCCTGCTCACGTTCCAACTCCGGTTCAATGATATTTTGTGGTTCTCGAATTTCTTCGAGTGTTACTTTCCTCCCACTATTTCCTTTAGAGACAAATTTTCTTTCTAGAAAAATACCAGTTCGAGCAACAACCACTTTGTTCTCAGAAAGTTTGTAAAAATAATACCGTTTTGTTTTCTTTGGGTATCCCACAAAATTACATTTGTCAGATTTGGGTCCGAGCTTGTCAAAATCCAGACTTTTTATGAATGCCTCGCAACCCCAAATCTTCATGAACGACATACTAGGATGTTTCCTAGTCCACATCTCAAATGGTGTCTTCTGAACCGTCTTTATAGGAACACGGTTAAGTGTGAATGCAGCTGTCTCTAGGGCATGACCCCATAAGCTTATTAGAAGATCTGCATGACTCATCATTGATCGTACCATGTCCAACAAGGTTCGATTCCTCCTCTCAGATACACCATTCCATTGCGGTGTTCCAGGTGGAGTGAGTTGTGATATAATACCACACTCCTTTAGAAGGTCATTAAAGTCTTGGCTTTAGTATTCACCTCCTCGATCGGATCGAAGGGCTTTTATGATTTTGCCAAATTGGTTTTGAACTTCATTCTTGAATTCCTTGAACTTTTCAAAGGATTCGGATTTGTCTCATAAGATACACATATCCATATCTACTAAAGTCGTCAGCAAATGTAATGAAGTAATAAAACCTACCTCTTGCTAACGAACTAATGGGTCCACATACATCACTATGTATAAGTCCAAATACATCGCTAGCCCGTTCACTGTGTCCAGTGAAAGGGGCTTTAGTCATCTTGCCTAATAAACAAGACTCGCATTTCTCATATGATTCAAAATCAAATGAATCCAAGAACCCATCTTTATGGAGTTTGGATATGCGTTTCTCATTTATATGGCCTAAACGACAGTGCCAGAGATATGTCGGATTTGAATCATTTGATTTAAATCGTTTTGTATTTATGTTATAGATAGGCATTTCTAAATCAAGAATATAGAGACCGTTAAACAATTGTGCAACACCATAACAAATATCATTTAAGTAAAACAAACAACGATTGTTCTTTATTATAAATGAAAAACCTTTCTTGTCCAAACAAGAAACAGAAATAATATTTTTGCTTATAGCAGGCACAAAATAACAATATTCTAATTCTAAAACTAGCCCAGTGGGCAAAGATAAATGATAAGTTCCTACGGCCAGTGCAAGCAACTTTTGCTCCATTCCCAACTCGTAGGTCAACCTCTCCTTTCGCCAAAGTCCTACTCCTTCGGAGTCCCTGCACATTAGCACAAATGTGAGAACCACATCCAATATCCAATACCCATGATGTAGAAGTAGACAAGTTGACTTTTATAACATATATAACTGAATCAGAAGTCGTACTTCTTTTCTTTTTCTTCACTTCTTCCAGATAAGCATGACAGTTCCTTTTCCAGTGTCCAGGTTTTCCACAGAAGTGACATTCACCTTCTTTAGCCACCCCACCTTTAGGTTTTAAAGCCTGTTTGGTTTTGGAATTGGGTTTGGCAAAAGATTTAGAACCTATCTTCTTCTTGCCTTTCCAATTTCCCTTAGCATTCCCCGTTTGCACCATCATTATGGGAGCGGGTCCCGCCTTTTTCATGTTGTTCTCGGCAGTTCTTAACATGCTCAACAACTCAGTAAAGAGTTTCTCAATTTCATTCATAAGATAGTTCATAACAAATTGAGAGTAGCTGCTGTTCAAAGATTGCAAAACAAGGTCAGTTTGGGCTTCTGGAGTGATTGGAAAACACAACCTATCAAGGTACTCAATATACCCAATCATTTTCAGCACATGTGGACCAATTGGATCACTTTCACCCATTTTGCAGTGATACAACGCCTTGCTTGTATCATACCTCTCCTGTCGAGCATGCCCTTCGAACAATTTCTTGAGATGCTCAATCATCTCATAAGCATCCATCAACTCATGTTGCTTCTGAAGCTCAGCGTTCATGGTTGCTAGCATAACACAACTCACGTCCACAGCATCATCTTGAAGCTTCTTGTAAGCATTATGCTCCGCACGTGGTGCAGTGACAGCTGGTGCTGCAGGAATGGGCCCATCAAGGACATATAGCTTGCGCTCTTGTTTGAGGACAATCCTCAAGTTCCTATGCCAGTCAAGGAAATTAATTCCACTCAGCTTGTCCTTTTCAAGGACTGATCGTAATGAAAGACTATTTGTGTTGTTGTTTACCATTTGATATCTATAATTTATAAGTGCAAAAATAATAAGTCAAATTGCAGAGTTGATATTATATAATTGATAATAGTACATTCAAAATATACCTCCCACTATTTTATTCAAATTAATAGCCCTCACTATTAATTCGGAGATCATTATCTATTAAATCTTTCTAATGAGCCTAAGATTCATATTTCATTATGCCTTAAGTTAGCTTTGGATAATCTCTTAAAACACAATTATTTAGGTAGACAACCATTTGTCAATTATATCATATATAACTCCTTGATAGTTTGGTAAACAACAATTATTTCTAGTCCATCTAATGCTACCTACCAAACTCTAAGCCTCTAAGTCCACAATCCTATTGAGATAACTTAGTTAAGTGGGGCCCAATGATTTTAACAGTTTAGATATCACAATTATCCTATCGCATCTTACCTAGATAAATAGGGTACTTTGCTTTGGCAAACCTACATCTATTGATCATGGTCTTGATGAGTGTTATTCATTGGAAGGCATCTGATTTAGACTTAATAATTTAATGAGGGATTTTATTAATTAATTTAGATCTCACCAATTTTAATCTTATTAAGCATGCACATTATTTATCATATCGCATAGAAGCATAAATAAAGTGCAAAATTAAATGTGTCACAGTTATGGCCCAATCCACTGTTAATCTTTTCAAGCTAATGAAAGATTGAAGGTCAATCTAAAGTGGTAAAAGATCTTAAGATAAATAGCTTCCTTGGATCTTCCTCAAGCATGTGCCTCCTCTCCATCATCATCTTTCCATTGTGTTCTCCATCTTGACATCTTCATTAATTACAGAATATTACATGACATAAAGAAACCTCGAGTTACATTCGATGGGATTTAGATGAGAAGAGAATATTACATTAGAATTTATAGAAAGGCGCGACATGCAAGTCGTATTTCAAAACCAAAACCACTAACCTATGGGTCAAAAGGCTATAACTGTGCACCATGCATATCACAATAAGCACATAACAATTTATATATAATTAATACAAACTATATATAACATATAGGAGACACGACCATCGTGCGCTACGACGTGGGGGTCCAAGGGGGGGTCTCCCCCCTAGCGGTGGTCCGGCTGATCGGTATTGCAGAATTTTTCCATACGAATCTCTGAAACAGTTTCAGAATCATACATTTTAATCCACCAAAACACCCATAATAACAAATCATATATTTCCAGTTTCGATTTAATCATATTAAAACGAATAACAGTACACCCAGAGTTTATCACATATGTCAAGTTTCGATTAATCATATTAAAACGATTCTTCATGCTTCAAATTCGATTAGAACAGTTATATTGTTATTCCACCGATTAAAGATACGATTAACAGTATCATCATATATATTACCAGAATACACATACAACGGAATATCATATATTCAATTTCATATTGGTAAATATGCATCATCATATATCATATATATCGAATACAATTAAAACACGTAATCTGAATTAATCTTTTCGCAAGTAGCTCTGATACCACTATTGGGGTTTCGGCACAGAAATGTACATCGGAAATAAAAATTTTAAAGCAATTTCCGAAACCCTAAAACAGGATCCATGCAAAAAATTCAATTAATTCAGAGGTTAGAAATTATACCGATTAAGAAACTGAAATTTATACGATCGAATCTCCAACCCAATCCACGAATTAAGAAACTAGAATTGATACGATCGAATCTCCAACGCAATCCAAACGAGTTGCGTCTCTATGGTATCCACACGAACGCTCCGCGAATCGTCCTACGATCTGTAGAAGAAGGAACCGCGGTACTATCCACCAAAGATGAGGATTTTCGAAGTTGTTTTCTCTAGTCTCTCTCTAAGAGCGGCTAGGGTTTTGTATTTTGACGTAAAACCTAAAGTGAGTGATATATATCACATATATAGCAGTTAGGAGGAATTAATCAAAACCTAATATTATTAAAATCCAAATTTATATATATCTTAATTAAGTATTACTTATGTGTGTGACCCTATATGTTATTATTACGTTGGCAATAATTTTAAAATCATATTATAAAATTATAAACAGTGAGCGGCATCTAGTAATGCATCACTGCTACCCAAGTAATAATAAGATCGATGATTCGATGCAACCTTTTCGTGGCCAATGTTTCAATGTAATTTAATCTTTTTAACCTTAATATCCTATATTAAACTCGAGTCATGGAATGTGTCATACTCTTCATAATTTAATCTGAGTTTTCTTGATCAATGAGTAAACTATATGAAACAAATCACTATTTGAGCATGGCCATGCATTTCATAGTCCTACTCAATCAAGAGGCCTATGGATATCTCCCATAATATATAGGATGGTTAAATTCCATCTAGATCACTCATATTTCTCACACGATTCATGATGAACCCAATAATCACCTTTATAGTCCACCCTATTAAAGGTGACATTTAATGATATCAAAGTACATAAATTCCCGTGTAGTAATATAGCGATTTCAGGTCGGAGGACCATTACATCATTGTCACTATGAGAATTGCTAATGACACTTCGCATAATGCTCCATATAGAATTCTCATGGTGGGTCTGTCCAGTACATCGTTCTCTAACATGTACCTATGCATTGACTTAATATCTCATATATTTATGACCAATGAGATTTGGTCATCAATCAATCCACATACTAGTCTCAATGCATCATTGTGGTCCCATCAACAATGATACTCGACTAGGGACATTTAAGAACAATGATACTAATTGTAATTATATAATCTCATGTTCAAGCCACGTACTTGAAACTATATAATTTGTATCACTATTCTAAGGAATTTTATTATGTTAATAATTATATTACACAGTAAATAAAACCATAATAAAATCATATATTTATACAATCAAATATAATATCCAAACGTTTAGCAATTATATCAAATAATTGGCCTCTAGGGCATAAACTCTAACAGGTACAACCATTTAAAAAACCAACTGGCGACACTTAACAGTCCATCGTCGACATTATACATGTCGGACCTTTTTCACTTGTTTTTTCAAACAAATCTCACCTAAAATGAGAACACCGAAGAACAAGTAACGGAAAGGGACAATCAAAAATCCCGACATCGACAGGTGGCGACTCTGCTGGGGACACCAGTAAGAGGACTTAAGCCGCTATTACAATTTTTTCAAAACTGTTATCTGCTTGTGTGTGGATGTTGCATTTATATTTCTGATGAATGTGTACGAATGCATTTCCTTATTGCACTTAGTGCCTCGCACCATAACTGCTTGTGATATTAGTTCTTCGCACATGTCATCATTTTTATACGGTGAGACGCGATGTATGTGAATGTATGTTGTGTGGTCCCTCTACCAGGAGGCTATCCTGTTGGTGTTTGATTACTGGACTTGTGAGAAGACTAATTCTCCGAGGCTCAGGAAAGGCACCACTCAAATTCGCTCCAGTTGAAAGATCCGATTAATTTTCCATTGAGTAAATTGCGATGATTTGGGAACCTTCATGCCAAAAAGCCGCGAGAGTATCCTAAGATAGGTCAGCCTCTGATAAACCCAAAATGGAGGAAAGTCTCTTCGTGCTCTTATTTTAATTACTTTTAAACACAATTACTTGTAATTACATTCCATATATATCTCCATGTAATGAGAAATATAAAGAAATGTGTACACATACATATTTTTAACATGCTAAAATAGCTGACATCTATTTTGCAGGATAAAATTCCTAAAATGGACACATCACATAGCATGTTAATTTACATTCCCTAAAGACTAAACTATGCAAGTCTTTCGCAGGAAACCAATCGAACCTACTACCCAGTTAAAGTCTAAAAAAGGCAACAAGCCTACAATCAATCATGTCGTCATCCGACCAGACTGAACTTAATACAGTTTCTCGCAAAGAATTCGATGGATTAATCAAACAAATTATAGATTTGGCTGTTCTACTCAAAGAATTACACCAGTCTAATCAAGGTCCAAAAATACCCCTACATGATGAATCCTCCACACAAGGGGGAACAAGTCATTACAATACCTGAACTGCAGTTGGATACGACCAACAAAACTCATGATGCTGCCCATCCCACTGAAGACCCAGACACTGGTGACATCAAAAAGAAAGTTCTCCATATGGAAGAGACCCTTCGTGCTATCAAAGGAATTGGAACACACGGAAGTGTTTCGTATACTTATCTTTGCATTTTCCCTGGTGTTCATTATCCAGAAAAGTTTTAAACTCCTGACTTTGAAAAGTATGACGGGTTAGGAGATCCTTACACACATTTAAAGGTGTTTATTAGAGAACTTAGATCTTATACAGAGGATGAAAATCCCAGAATGCAATTATTCCAAAAGAGTCTAACTGGAGAAGCCCGTTCGTGGTACACAAGATTAGATAATTCAAAGATCCATAGCTGGGAAGAGCTAACACATGCTTTCCTCACTCAATACAGCTTTCAGTCTCAGATGACTCTTAATCGGTATCAAATTACCAAGATTAAGAAACAGTCTAACGAGTCTTTAAGAGAGTATGCTCAAAGGTGGAGACGCCTGGCTGCCCAAGTTAGTCCTTCCATGACAGAATTAGAGATGGTCATGACTTTCATAGACATACAAGAAGCGCCTTTCTATGAAAGGGTTTTAGCTAGCATCGGCAAACCATTTTCTGAAATGGTCAAACATGGGGAGATGGCTGAAATAGGATTGAAGTATGGAAAGATTCAAGACCTTGCTGCACTCAAAGTTGTTGCTGATCACATCTAATCTGGAAATTATGGGAACAACCACCGGAGGGTCCATAAAAAGAAAGAGGAAAATGTTTCCCTGATACTACAGGGTCAAAAAGGTAATCAAAACATGCCTATTCAAAGGAGAAACTACACTCCCTTTCAAGCACAGTCTGCGAACCCTCCAATACCAAAAGGTGGAGAAGTCAAACTCCCTCGAGTGTTTACACCCTTAGGGGATACCCTCGAGAACATTCTCAATCTTCTGACAACAAAGAAGAAAATTACGCATCTTCTTCCACCAGCCAACCCTAATGGATGGGGTTTCAATGCTGCTCAGAAATATGCTTATCATGCCAGGGCACCTGGACATGATACTCAGGATTGTTGGGCCTTAAAACACAAGATCCAGGACCTGATAGACAACGAGGAGATCGTGCTAACCAAACCAGATCAGCCTCACGTTCAAGACAACCCTCTTCCTCAACACAAAGAATAAGATGTCAACATGATAAATTGGAGTAACGGACATAATTCCAATTTCAACTGTGATTCCTCCCAGACCCTCAAAGACGGTGATGACAAATGGGATTATGCCAAGTTCCAGTTCGTAATGGAACAAAAGTTGAAAGCTCTATGCAAGCAAATTGAGCAATTGGCAGAACTGGTGACTTATTAGCATCAAGTAACACGTCAATTAATCAACCAGGAGCATGCTAGTCTCCTACCCCTTGTCATAAATATTCCCACGTCACTTTCAAAAAATGAAATGCTGGAAGACAAAGTGACGAAGAGAGCAAATGCCAAGGCCCGTCGGGATTTTACCAACAAAAGGGAATTCACATATTTGAGCCAACCTATGGAGGAAATCCTTCATATGTTAATCAATGAAGGAAGGATCAGTTCCCTTCTACCACCCATCAACCCCCGTTCAGGACGGTACAACTTTGATGGAGTATGTCAATATCACTCCCAGTCTCGCGGTCACATCACAGAAGAATGTTGGGCACTCTGCCACCTGATCCAGAATCTAATTGACAGTGGTGTCATGCACTTAGTAGACGATGATATTGTGTTACGTGCAAGTGAGAATATAGGTCCTACTAAGTGGAAGAGTGTAGTAGCAGTCATATCCAGTAAAACTGATGGGGTTAACAAATCACTCTCAATGCCAACAATTCCACTCATAGGAAGCAACAATCCTTTGAAAGTGGTTGCTCCTGAGTCAATCAACTTGCCGTGTAGAGAACAATATCCTAAAATTAGCTTGCGCAAAGTTCTATATCTTCCCCAACAGGTGATGGATCCACCTCATATACAACTGCTACAGAGTCGATGGAAAATCCACTGTATCTTCCCCAACAGGTGATGAAGTCTACCATCAAATCAAAGGGGAAAATACCCATGGAGAAGATTGAAAAATTCCTCCGTACTATGGGTCATAACGAAGCCACGGTGGTTTTAAGCTTAAAAGAAGCTCCACAAAAAATATCAATTTTGGACTTGGTCCTAACTTTCGAGAATCACAAGAAGATCTTGTTGAAGGTTTTAAAAGAAGCCTATCTACCAACATCAGTTGATACAGAAAAATTTCAACATCTGGTTGATCACATTTTTAACAACAATGTGATATCCTTCACTGATGATGACATACCGACCGAGGGGACCGATCATTGCAAGCCGTTGCAAATTACGATCTTGTCCTCTGGATATATGCTAGCTAGAGTCTTGATAGATAGAGGTTCATCTCTAAATTTCTAGTCCATACGCTACCTTGGTGAAGATGAATATCAATCTCAACCGAATTCGAAGTAGCCATACTATCATCAAAGCTTTTGATGGAGCCCATCGAAATTCGGTCGGAGTAATTGAACTGCCAATCGAAATTGGTCCTCATAAATTCTGCGTATCTTTCCATGTGCTCAAGATAGAGTCAGGATATAACCTGCTCTTGGGACGACTATGGATTCACATGGCAGGGGCAGTCCCCTCCCCTCTTCATCAATAGTTGAAATACATTATCAACAATAGCCTGGTCACAGTCAACGTTAAACCATAGATTCCTCAACACGGGGACATGCCATTCATCAATGCCAATACAGACGT
Organism: Panax japonicus; assembly: GCA_020205505.1. Lineage (NCBI taxonomy): Eukaryota > Viridiplantae > Streptophyta > Magnoliopsida > Apiales > Araliaceae > Panax > Panax japonicus. The sequence goes on from CM035091.1 coordinate 63,745,169, forward strand.
TGAACCGGTCAGTTTTTATGCCTTAGAAGTAAGTAATACCATGTTATTGGAATGCCATTGCCCGAACCCAAGATTTCTGTCGAGGTAATGTCGGCTACTCAAGAAATGATGTCGTTGGGTCATAAACCTGGGACAAGGGTTAGGTAAAGATTGAAAGGGTATCAAGTACCCAATTCGATTAACCAAGCAAACTGAAATAGCTGGACTAGGAAATTCTACCAGTTCTGGTCACAGGAATCCAGATAAGCATCCGCAGATTCCTTCAGCTTCAACCATGCAGCGTTTATCTTCGCCTTCAAACTCTGGGTCCGCACAACCTCCTGTAAAGGTGCCAGCCAATGTAATGGCTATGTTATTTCCCAAGCCGGTACCGGTGAAGGAGAAAGAAGTCTTTGTTCCAATTCCGACAGTGGAAGAAGAGGAACGAAGAATCAAGCAAGACGTCATCCGAATGATGTCAGGCATACGCCTCATCATTCATGATGAACATAGTAACAGATACACCCCAGACGATGATTGCCCAGACATAATGGCCATCATTCAGGACAGGGAGGATAATGATAATCCCTCCATCACAGCGGTCCACCTGGACTTTGCCCTATAGATATAATAACTGCTTACTTTTAATTGGTCGTCAAGGGTAAAGCGGGCAGAAACTATTTCTGCCCTATAGATATAATAACTGCTTACTTTTTTTTACAATATTAGTAGTTTATTTTGCCAGTATATGCTAACACTGTGATCAACACATTTTATATATACTTAGTGAAAGAATATTTTGTTTAAAGACTCTGAATTTAGATGTGCCTGTACTTGCTGATACGGTGCGTCTTCTCCACAAGGATTGTACCTTTGATGTAGAGATGAATTCAGCCTTGGTGGAAATACAGGATGGCATTGAGGTGCCTCCAGAAATTTAAGAATGGGTCAGAGACAAACCTAAACCCAACCTTGATCAAACCACTTCTTTCAATCTCGGAACCTTAGAAAGCCCTAAGCTAATCCAAATTGGTTCAGACCTTACCCCAAACCAACGGAATGACATGGTTACGCTATTAACCCAATTCGAGGATGTGTTTGTATGGTCTCATGAAGACATGGTGGGTTTGTGACGCCCCCAAATCCGGGACTCTTCCAACCCGACATATGGTACTCCACGGTGCTACCGTTCACACAACCATTCAATTGAAATGCCTCAAAAGAACGAATATGTCTTATATATATATTCAAAAATAATACTACCATTCCCCAGGTTCTTTATAACCGTTACATTTGTTCTTATCATAATATCAAATATTATCATTACAAACCTATACTATTACATAGGTAATCTACACATTCTCTTACGCCTTCACTTTAACCTTGACGAATCCTTCGGTCCATTCGGTCTAAGTTGCATTCATATGGTTCAAACAAGAGTGAGCATAACAAGCTCAGAAAGTACAACAATTTCATTTTAAAAGCATGTTTAAAACATATGAATTGTATATCTTCAATAATTGGATGATAGTTACGAAGTACTATCAATAACTTAAAATAGTGTTTCTTTTCCTTCAAAACATTTTACCATAACCATATTCAGTAATACATCAATTCTGGTTCAAGACGTGAGTGTTATATAGTTTCTTTGAAAAGGACAACCTGGCACGAAGTCCGTAAGTTCGACATATCTTACGAGCACTTCTAGGTGATCAGCCTATAGTAGTCTATGTTGATCAACACTACATCCATTAAACGTGTGTATGTTTAAGTTGTGGCAACCTCACGTGCCCATTGAATACTCAATGAAAATTTATTTGTTTATTCATATTAAGACTTACCTTGAATCCATACTAAATAGTTCGCGTAGGATAGCGTTAGTAATTCTATATTGAAAGACTTGTAAACAGTTCAATCAATCTATCAAGATTAGTCTAGCCAAGCTAAAACTGGCATCGACTCTTTCTTTAAAACAATACATGCATCTCATAATTTGAATCATTTGAAAACCTGACTAACACCAAGGTTAGACAAGTGTTTAAGAAAAACTTGCCTTTAGCGTCTGCTATAGTATAATTACGTTTCCTTTGACTCTTTACAGTCTCTACAACACATAACTACATAACATACCACATTAGGTCATGAATGAACATACACAGTTCCTAAAGAATCTTACCCTTCTTCTCAATCTAATCATGTATTAGATTTTTTATTATTGGTTCCGGCTTTCCGTCATTCTTTTACATCATTCTTACCAACTTCGTTCCTTTCTATAACTTAATTGAAATTATTACATCATTATAACTCAATTCGAGTTAATTATCCTTCCTCGTGGCTTACTAACGTCCTTACGTTATTAATTGACACTTAATCGGCATTGGTTATGTACACTTATTGTACATCGTTCTTGTTTACCTTTATTTAACTCTAAGTGTTCACACTTGAGTTTTAATTATGACCTAACAATGTTTTATTAAGTCCCTTAGTTCGTTACTAAGCAATTTCCATTCATGCTCCACTTGTAACCATTCTTGTCTGCCTATGTTTTAAGGCTGGCGCTGCAGCGCCAGTGTTCCTTTGTTATGCCGCGCTGCGGTGTCGCCCATTATGGCTTGAAGACCGGACTCGGCGTTGTGGCGTGAGACTCCAGGGGCTGAAGCTCACTTTGGCGCTGCGGCATGACTTATTTTTCCTTGACTAGCGTCGCGGCGCCAGTACTCAGCACCAGAAAACTTTTAACAGTTTATTTTTTATCATAACTTCTTCGTTATAAGTCCGAATTGGCTCGTTCAAGATCCTACGGTTCACAAACTACATACTCTATGCGTTCAAGCAAGAATTTTATCTATTCGACTTCGTTTACTAAAAATTCACCTATTAGTCCATTTTTAACGAAAACGATAAACGTTCGTGAACGTTCAACGCTCGTTTCTTCGTTCTAAAGTCGGAATCCGGCCATTTTCGAGTCCGTAACTCTATAATTCCAAATAAGACTTGTTTCCATTGAAAACCAACGTTTCCAATCACAATATCAAAATTCGACTTCCATTCCGAGAATTTCACGAATTTGATGATTATCGTCCAATCGTTTGAATTTTGGCAAAACTTCATTACTTAATATTTGTTCATCGTTCTAAATGGATTCCTTCCAACATACCTACATCTTGACATACATGCTTCATTAACTTATAAACATGATAAGTTATTACTAGTTCATTGTGAGTTTATAACTTATTAAAGTATAAAAATACTTATGTTTCCATTTCTCATGACTTATGTCTTCTTTTCATATGAATTATTATGGCTAATGACTTTTAACCATTCTTTTTACTTCTTATTATCGTACTAACTTTATTTGTATAACCATGTTACAATTTCATATCCGTTCATTATAAGTTCATAACTTATATAAGTATAAATGACCTACTCATGACTTATTACAGCTTAAGTCCATTAACCATTCATTCTTATCATTCCTTAGAATGCTTGTTCTACCAATACCCCCTTCTCTAATAATGGAAGAGAAAGAGATTCATGGTTCAAGGTTACTTACCCTTTGATGATTACTTGCTTAATCTTTAATCTCCTTCTTGATTCTTGAACTTTAAAGACTAGCTTCCTAGATTTTTCTCCCAAGCCACTGAGCTATAAGTTGTTGGTGGAAAATCTAATTGAAGGAAGTCTAACTTATATGTGCTTATTCTCTCAACCAAATAAGCTCTCAACTTATATGTGGGATGAAAAGAACAACACATAAAATGAAAGGCAAGCTTGCTATTTATAGAAATCCTAGATGAGGGTATAGTGGTCATTAAACCACCTACACCTCCTTAATCCACCTCCTTACTATTCATTACTTAGCCCATAAGTAAACTTGCTCCCTGCACAAAATACTTGGCCATCACAACATCTATCCTTTGCTTGCCCATCACATTAATTAAGCATTAAGTTTACTATGTCATCACACTTACTTAGCCTCTAAGTACTTGTTTATTACTTTGGATCAGCCACACCAGTACAAAGTACCTAATAGACAACACTTAAACCACAACGTTTTTTATAAAAACGTTGTGGTATTTTTTTTTACAGCGTTTTTAAGAAAAACGTTATAGATATATATGTAAAAATGTTATCTATTTAAAATGGCAATTTTTTAGTTTTAATTAGATAACGTTTTTTTAAAAAACGTTGTCTATCAAGAAAAACACGGAGCATGAACTGAACACTTAAAATTAAAACATACCGTCTTTTTCTCTCCAAGGCTCGTCAGTGCTCGTCAGTGCAGAGCTTCGGTTTCCTTCGTGTAGTCTCTCTCTCTTCTCTCTTTCGCTCATAAAACCAAAACCCTAGTTATTCCTCCCTTTGAAGTTCCTTTCTCTGCTCTCTTTTGGTCTATTTTCCAGTACAAGTTCGGTCCTTACGCTATTAGGTCTTTCTAAGCAAGGAAAGGAGTTTATTGAGTGCTTGTTGTACGCCTTTCACCAAAAGGCAGATAGAGCTAGAGAGCGACAGAGAGAGAGAGAGAGTGAGCAACGAGCGATCGATTGCATCAGGCAGCCATTCTAGGGTTTTCTTCAACAAATCTCTGTCTTAAATCTTCATTGGTACAAAGGTATATATGATTATTAAGGGTATTTGTGCGATTGATTGTGATGGGTACATTTTTTTGTTTAATTCTAGGTTTTGAAATTCCACAACTCTCTCGTTCTCCCTCCTTCTGTCTCTGGTATTTTTGATTTGGGGATTTTCATAAGCAGTGATGCAATTCTCTCAACTTGAATCTATCATCAATCTATGTCAGATAAGGAGATTGATTAGACCAAAATCAAAAGGAAAAATTTGTTTGATTTATTGCACGAAAGAGTGCTTTTAATCAGGTATCTATTTTTTAAATTAAGAATGTTTTTTGACTTTTTTTTCCTAATTTGTTTTTATAAATTTGTGTTTTTGTTTGTAGGGTTCTAGTGCAATCTGTGTAAGATTATGCTTGTTTGCTTGGAAATTCTGAGATAGCTGAATTCATGTTCAACTATCATATTCTGACTATGTTTATTCAATTGCTTGACATTTTTATAATAAAAGAGCATTACTTTAATTTAGATGAGGTTCACAGTTCATAGCCATGTTTATGTTTATTGGCATGACATTTATAGCTCCTTCAAGAGGATATAAAGTCATCTAAACTATGCCAGCATCAATGAGTCTGGAAAGAAGGGTTATTTTGAAAGCATTTGAAGCTGAGCTTGTTTTAACTAAATCTGCAAAAGGCATGAAGGGAGAAGTTCAGAAGGCTGAAGAAATTGTAAATAGCACAGAACATGCTTATATGCTTTTACAATTTGACAACCTTGTAAATCCCAAGGTTCGTGTTTCAATTTATAACAGCATACCTTGTTGAGGCATTTTACCTATTCTAATGTTTATCAGTAACATATTTGTTCTCTGTTGCAATGTTGTACATGGATCCAGTTTTCCAAAGGTACCAAAATTGACCAGAGTAGTCATGGTAGGAAGTAACTTCCCACCTGTCTCATACTAATGGTTGAAATACATATTTATATTATATGGTGGGCAAGTTCTTTGTTGGAATTTGTTATTATCTTAATTAGTAACATAGAATGCTCTTTTGTTGTCCCTGATAGGATAATGGGTGTCTTGCTTTTGTGTCTCTATTATACCCTGCATGAAACATGGTACCTGTGTGATATGTTCAATGAATTGAACTTGGTTGGCTTCAACAAGCATTTCTAACTACTTTGAAGCTCTACAATACTTAATGATCTTGTCTTCAGGTACCATCCAAGATCATGCACTATTATCATCAACACTGATCTTGTCTTAGTTGCATATAGTATTTCCTCTATATTAAAGCCTTGAGTTTGTACAAAATTTAACCTTTTCACATCGGCAATTGTCCGTGTGGTTATGCAGGATGTACCCACTGCTTTGCTCGTCCGTTTCCTAAGGGAGCACCGTTCAAAGTAGGCTGACTATGGGATTGATGCTTACTCTGCTGCATCTCTGAAAGCAAGTCCTTATGTTGTTCCTTGTGCAAGACCCGGTGGCTTCCCTGGTAGCCAGGTCATATTGCCTCTTGCACATACTGTGGAGCACGAGGAGGTTAACAACTCACCTGTCTTGTGTTAATCTCGCATTTGAGTATTTTTCATTGTGCTATTATTAAATTGAAAATTATTTTGATTATTTGTTTTCCTGTTAGTTTTTTGGAGGTTGTTCGGCTAGAGAGTCATGCATTTTCTCCAGAGGACGTGGCTTTGTCGCGTGATATGTACTTATTACAGGTTGGGCTTATTTGTCAAATCTAAATGTGAAAATAGATCCTTAGTGTGGTCTTCTAATATATAGTTTTTTGCATATTTTTTGTTTGTGTGGATATTTTACTTCAAACTACTGTGACAACTTTGCAGTGGGATTGACGGGAATACTGTAGGTGCCTGTGCTCAGCTCGTCTTTGCGCCAATTGACTAATCTTGTGCTGATGATGCTCCCTTGCTGCCTTCTGGTTTTCGTGTGATACCATTGGATCCTAAATCAGTTCAGTGACATCTCTGAATCTGCTCTAGTAGTTAGTACAATAGAATATTTTAAAGAACATGTTATCAAAAGCATGCCACTCAGATGCAATACTGTGCTGCTCAGTGAAAACAAATGTAATGACATCACATTTCGTTCTTGTATGACATTAGCATATTGCAGGTGCATTTGTAATATAGGTGAACCACATCCTTTTTTTTCTTTTTTCTTTTTTATCTACAACATTTAAAAAACGTTGTCTGATATACTAAACAACAACATTTTTTTTATTCTGCAACATTTAAAAAACGTTGTCTTATATACTAAAAAACAACATTTTTAACCAAAAAACGTTGTGGAATCACACTTTCTACAACGTTTTTAAGCATCTGCTAATTTTTTAAAAACAAATCTACAACGTTTTTTCCTAAAAAAACGTTGTTTATTGTGCTTAACTACAACGTTTTAAAAACGTTGTGTAAGGGTGTCAAATAGACAACACCCTTAACCACTACGTTTTTCTAACATAAACCACAACATTTTTTCCGCGTTGTCTATTTACTGTTTTGTAGTAGTGCCATGGGTTTAAACCATTCTCTAACCCCATTGGTTATTTACCCTGGGCTTTAGATTAATTAACTTAGCTTAATCATTTGGGCTTGCACATTAAATTGCTTTGGGCTTTACATTACAAATATTTAGGCTTAATATTAATAAACACTTGGGCTAAAAATTAATCTATCTTGGGCTTGCCCTTAAAGTTTATGGACTTGCATTTCATACACAATCCACAATTCTATTCATAAATGGCTTAAAGCTTTATAACGCATAATTTACGTATTAATCTCATATTCTAACTCATATACTTATTAAATACATACAACATACCATCATTCATACGTACTCGTATAATATCCTGTATCATACTCGTATTCATTAATTCGTATAATACCTACGTATTATACGATTATTGTTTAATTCATTAATCGCATTACATTTCCTTCCCGTAAATCATGTTCCTTTAACATTAGGTTTTAAGTCCACAGGTGATATATTACGTTTTCCATAACTGAAATATTATTTGATATTCCATCTCACCTCGATATTCTATCATTACGTCTTTCTCAGAAGTTCAAAAATAATTCCCGAGCAGAAACGCGTGAATAATATTTTTTGAAAAATTTCTCGGAAAGCTTTTATTTTCGTCTTGGAAATTCAAACACTTTCATTCTACTATGTAGCCAAAATCCTACGATGTTCTGACATATCTAGGTCATATAACGACCTTCAATTAGCTTGCTCCATAAATAATCAATTAAATTCATTTAATCATTATAATTAAATAAAATTTTAATTCATCTAAAAACTCAATTTTTCTCGGGCGTTACAGGGTTTGTCCACTGACATTGTCCTTCATCGCCTTCCCATTAAAGAGGGATTTAAGCCAGTCAAGCAAAAGCTCAGGCGATTGAAACCTGAGTGGAGTTTAAAGGTACACTACAAGAAAAAGGTCTATCAGCGACCAATTATATCAGCGACCTGGTAACTATTACTTTTGTAAGAAAATGGTGAAGAAGTTGGGTCTTGGATACCAAAATATCGATGCATGTCCCAATGATTGCATGTTGTTTTATAAGGAAAATGAACAGATGACAAGGTGCACGTTTTGCAGTCACGATCGGTGTAGGCCTAATAAAGAGGGTGTGACTACAAAAAAATAAGTATACCGTTTAAGATTCTAAGGTATTTTCCAATAACACATCGACTAAAAAGATTGTACACGTCTTCAAGAACAGCTGAACATATGAGTTGGCATGTAAAATCTCCAGCTAAAGATGGAGAACTAAATCATCCCACAGATGGGCAGGCTTGGAAAAATTTCAACTTAGCACATCTTTGATTTGCATTGGAACCTAGAAATGTGAGGCTTGGATTGTCCACCGATGGTTTCAATCCGTTTGGCCACTCAGCTGTTCCGTACTCATGTTGGCCTGTGATTGTTACTCCGTACAACTTGCCTCCTTGGATGTGTATGAAACAGCCATACTTGTTTCTTTCACTTGTGTTCCTGGTCCTAAGAGTCCTGGAAAGAACATAGATGTTTACTTGAGACCTCTTATAGACGAGTTGAAGGTATTGTGGGAGGATGGAGTACAGACTTGGGATGTTGCAACAAAAACAAATTTCAACCTTAGGCCAGCGGTTATGTGGACTATAAGTGACTTCCCAGCTTATGGTATGTTAGCTGGATGGAGTACACACGGGAAGTTGGCTTGTCCGTATTGTATAGAGCATACAAAGTCGTTTAATCTATCAAAAGGTCGAAAGCCTTGTTGGTTTGACTATCATCGTCGGTTCTTACCGGTAGATCACCCATTTCGAAGAAATAGAGAACACTTCAGGAAAGGGAAAGTAGACAATGATATGCCTGCACCGCGATTGTCGGGAACGAAGATACAAGATCATGTGATGAGATTTCCGATTATCCCATTTGGAAAGGTTGATGCCACAAACATAATCAATGGGTTTGGCGAATCTCATAACTGGGTTCTGTGATAGCCCCGAATCCGGGCCCCAAATCGCCGCGGATTCGGTACACTAATTCTTTCACTAATTGCGAAAGATATAAACATAAATTGTTTATACATTAAACTTTACACATTACCCCAAGGTCGAGTAACCTTAACTTATACACAATTCATAAACTTTCTAACATATAACAGTTTATCAAACTATACTACTACAAAATAGCCGCACATTTTATCCCAAGCTGAACTTTGCATAAATCTTTTTCTGTATCCGAACGCATTCGCCTTATCTGCAATGTTTTATCATGATATAGCAAGGGTGAGCATGAAAGTTGCCCAACAAGTTTATATACAAACAATATAACGATATATCATGATTGAAGAGTATGAATAATGAGCTTGCTATAATTCATCAATATAATTGAGAACTAGCACGAACAAATTTTTGACTGAACAAGTTTTAAACATGAACAAACATTTCTGAACCAACTGGTAATGAAGGTGATCAACCTTTCATATCTGACTTATACATGCAAGATGTACAGAGTACAATTTTCATGACAATCAGCAATGATTAACCATAAGCTTGAATAAAATACTCTTATTAGAGTTAAGTACAAAGAAACTTGCCTGAACTGTTGATTACCGCAACGCAATTTATAACGCTTTACCCGAAGACCTAATATTAATAATATAGATCTCCAATATTAGAATAATATCATCACAATATAATACTGTTATATATATATATATATATATATATATATATATATATATATATATATATATATATATATATACAGGATAACCTAAACACATAACACATAATCTTATAAGTCTATACAGCACATAAAACTTCGTATCGGGTTAGACTATTATGTTTGAAGTTGAAACTGACACAATTTTATCATCCCGATGGTCTATTCGGACAAATATCGAGTTTAAGTTCAATTAAACTCTTCCTAAGCGCTTAATCATGCCATAGAGTCACATTTATATGATTTAACACTCGCTTTTTCATTTCATAAGTTATTCGTTAACACCTAGTAAGTTAAATACTAATCCAGCAACCTGGATTCTAAATCTAGCAACCAAATTTTTAATTCAGCAACCTGGATTCCAAATCCAGCAACCTAAACTGCAATCCAGTAAACTGGATTCAACAAATTTTCAATTCAACAAACTGTATTTCAATCCAGCAAACTGGAATCACAATTATATAATTCAGCAAGCTGTATTCTAAATTCGTATCACGAAAATACCAAATCAGTGTATTATTCTCCTATCCTTTGGTCAAACATATATACATATATTTCATACACAAAAAGTATTTTTTTCATAATTTTCTAACTTCCTTTAGTATTTTTTCAAAAATCATTTCTAGTGCGTAGCTTAAGAAATTAGCTACCTTGTGCTTAACTCCAGTAATGCCCATCTTTTTGCATAACCTTATATATGTTAATGTGATGCTCCATTTTAAATTTCGTGGCAATCGGAGTTGTAGAACTCCGTTTATAGCGATTTCCGTCGGAAAATCACAAAAATTGTAATGGTCATAACTTGGCCGTTTTAACTTGGAATTAGTTCATTTTTGGACAAGAGCTACATAATGTCATATATTTTCATTTCCCAAAAGGTCGGAATTTTTCTCACACTTTAAGTTGCCAAAACAGTCCCTACAATATTTTTGAACAGCAACTTTTTGATGTAAAACAGTTTTAGAGTCCTTTGCCAAAACTTGAATAAAATGAAATCTATAACTCTGATTAATGATCCGTCAATTTTGTTGGGTTCCTATCTTTCCAAACTACAGTTTTCATCTATCACAATCCATATTGGATATGTTAAGCTCCCAGAAGTTAGCCCGGAAGTGGCTGTTCAAAACTGTCCTTCTAACAGTTTTCTTAACTTTGAGTAGTTTGGGAGAAATCCCGTAACTTGCTCATTTTTCAACCTATTTGAGAGATTCCAAAGGGATTTTACCCTTAACACATAGATCTAGCATCCCAAGAACATAAATCACAAATATCCATCATATATTCCAAGAAAAATCAAAACCTAGCTCACACTTTAAAAGTTTAAACTTTTCCGGAAAAATTCTATTTTTCTCTTCCTTTGATTCCAACCAAAATCAACACCCATTATGAGTAGATCCAAACAATAAACACTTATTAATATGTATATGCATAGTTTTTTGAGTTTAGAAACAAAGTTTCTTATTTCATCAAACAAGCATCAACCACAAGATTAAATAATATCAAGACTAAGAAAATTAGGATTTTCTACACTTTGAAAACCTAGCTTCACTTTTCTTGTTTTTGATCTAACTTCTAACACACAAGATAGATAGATCCACACATAAAACACTCTAAATCATGTAGATCTAAGATTTTTGAGTTTAGGAAATTTTTACCTTTAGCTATAATCCTCTTGCTTTTGATGGCCCTCTTTCTTTGCTTTCCAAAGTAGAAGATTAGGTTATTGGACATCAAAGAATACTCTCTTATCCCTCCATGGAAATGGCCGAACACCACCCCTTCCTCTCTCTCTCTTTAGTTCTTAGTTCTTGAAGAAAATAGAAAAGATGAAAGAGAAATGATATATAATTTTTTTTATTATTAAGTTTGGATTATAATCTTCCAAACTCACTCCCTTTTTCTCTCCTCAATATCCGGCCATGCCTTATTTTGATCCACCAATTCTCTCTTTCTCCCTTAGCAATTGTCAAGTGGTTGCTTGCAAGAATAAGCCTAAGTGTTGGTCAAATAACTAAGTGACACAAGGGAGAAGTAGGTGGGAGTTGGTTACCAACTAAAGCAAGTAATCCTTACATTCATCCCCTCTTATTTCCTCATCCAATGACCGGCCATGTGGCCTTAGAATGCTCCAAGTTTGGCTTTTTGATTTATCAAATATCTAGTATATCCAAGTTTGACTAAAATGTCCCTCCTTACTTGAATCAAATTTTGGGTCATTCCTTTAATGTTTTAGGCTTTCCAAAATAAATCTATTGGACATAAAAATTTAATTCTTTGGGCCATGAAAATCAATCATAGTCCAACACTATTAATAATACCAAATTTCCATCATGCCCTTCCTTCAATTGGGCTTATCAATAAAAATATTTGAGCCACTCAATTAATGTATTGCTTGGGCCTCTAACTAATTTCATTGGCCAATACTTGGGCTATAAATTATACATAGTTCAATACCTTAATTCTTATCCAACCCAATTCATTTAATTAGGGTTTTTACTTCCTCAATTATAACACAAATCCTGGCCTAATTGCAACTATAGCTATACATTCCTTTGCAGCAACTGTTTGTCTTTTCTAATTTAAATATTTTTGGTATTCCCTGTGCAATAAAAGTTTGATGAAGCTTAATAGTCCATGACCTAATATTTAAATTAGGAAGCTTAATTGTTGAAGCTTAATGTTCCATAATGTTTTCCAGATTTATGTTGAGTGATCTATTAGATCTTGAACTTCTCTTCTCGGGTATATATCAAAGTTTTACATTGACATATACGAAGGTGTATCAGATAACCATAAAGATTAAATCATATCCATCTTCAAGTACCTAGAGTCGGCCAACTCCTTGTACCCTATATTATGCATAATACTTAATCGCGCGCAAAGGCCGAATATATGACCAATAAAATGTTCCCTTTATATAAAAGGTTGTTCTTCTCAGTCTCAGAATCAAGATTTGATTTAACAACGAAATACTATGATTTTAATTTCTATTTACTTATCGATCTATCCGAAATAATTTGCGTCGATCTGTCAATAACAATTGAATTCTCTTCTCAAATCTATCAAGTTCTAACAAATGTTCGTCTAGCCAGAATAATTAGCTAAGAAATTTCTCAACATAATTTTATAATAAATAGGAATTATCTGTACTGTCAATATTAGCTTCTACGGATATAAATATCCAATAACAGTTATTCTACGAATGTATATTTTCCAAATCGGTAATTCAATTTGAATTATTAAACATGCACTAACTGCGAATAATCAACAATAAATTCTTGGACATGGTATAATTAACAATAATTAACCACTATAATAATTGAATGAATATAACTCAATGTTGAGTTAGGAAACTTACGTCTTCCGCTGTTTACATCTACACAATATACTTATCTGCTTTTGAAAGCCCTATAACCAATAATATCAGTATCACAATTAGCACAATAATTTACAACACACAATACTATAATTTACAGTCAATCTGTCTCCTAGACTCATTACCACATAATCACATTAGTGTTCATAACCTATATAAAAACTTATCAAGTCTAACTAGTTCAGTCCGGTTGGACTTCGGTCTCATCTCAGTACTTTGGTCTCCTTATCCGATAATTTACACCTTTATTGTTTATTAAACTTGGTCTCTAAGCTTCAATATTATTTTAGATAAGTCAAATATCGTTTATAATATTTTTCAGAAGCTTTTAATAATTTATAAATAATTATTATAATATATAATAATTTTTCAAACACTGAAATCATTTTTAAATGATTTAATTATCAAATAATCGTATCATCATTAATATTTAATAATATAAAAATATTAATGTTGTACTTGTCAAAATATTAAAGTTATTGTTAATAACTTCAAAATATTTTCAAATCATCAATATTCTACTTAAATGATTTTTAAAATAATTAAAATCATTTTTAAATCATCACCATTAATATTTAAATATTAATGAAATTATTATCAATATATTAAAAGTCATTAATTATAACTTAACATATTTTAAAATCATTTTTCTTATTTTTAAATGATTTTTAAATCAATAAAACAATTTTTAATTCATTTATTTAATATCATAATTAAATAAATCTAATATCATTCATATTAATTTCTTAATGAGAATTCTCCAAAAATATTGAAAATTATCTTTTATAATTCAAAATATTTTCTAACACTTTATTCTCATTTAAAATGATTTTTAAATCAATAAAATCATTTTAACTTGTTTGTTTAGTTTAATAATTAAATAAATCTAATATCATTAGTATTAAATTATTAATGAAAATTCTCCAAAAATATTAAAAGTTACATTTTATAACTCAAAACATTTTGAAACTCTTTATTCTTATTTAAAATGATTTTTATATAATTAAAAATATTTTTCTCTAATTTATTTAACACACTAATTAAATAAATTAAATATCATTAATATCCAAATAATTATAAATATTAATGAAAAATGTCCCAAATAATTAAAAGTTATTTTTCATAATTTAAAATAATTTTTAAAACATTTTTGTAATTTTTTAGAATTTATTTCTATTTTTAATCATTTTCTAGAAATTAGGAAAATAAAATTAAATAAACCGTCGTTAAAGCCCTTTAGTGAAGCTTTCTGTCGTCTTAGGTCTTCTTGTGCTCAAGAACACTGTCAAACCCTAGTTCAAGGGTCATGGTTTGACCGACTATAAATCACAATCTGATCATGATCTAGGCTATCTCAAGCATTGATATTGTAGTCAGTATGTAGTACTACAACTATAAACAAATACTTAGGTTATACATCAACACAACAAAAAGATCTGGACTAGCAAACCTAATGTCAGAGCATTCCTGGGTTTTCTAGAAACCCAGGTAGTCGACCAGTCACTTTCATGCTCCATTTAATCTAGGTTCCAGTCATGATTCAAGTGATATAATGGTTCAAATATGGAGTCCTTATGTCAAGGAACAATAATATAACAATAGATCAGTCAAAACATAACACAATCACAAGTTATAAACTGGTCAAAGTCTGTCAGAGGGCTATTCATCCGATTTTTTTGGAATTTCTAGAAAACAACTATCATGGTCGAGTAGGCTACTTTGACCACTTGCTACATTCGATCTATTTACTGTTTGAATGTTCTAAAAGCACTAATCTATAGTCCACTCAACAAGCTACAAAGTGGTTACAAATACATCATCAAACGATATCAAATCTATCAGATCTGGGCCGTTCAAAAGGTTATTAGACACAATTTTATACTTTCTGGGTTGCCCAGATTTTGACCGATCATGCCCGGTCAACGGGTATTGACCGATTATATCTTATCATCTGGACATCCTATGACCCTGTTTTCACTTGCAGAACAAAGACCACATAACAAGCTACAGATTTAAACTTTAAAATAACAAAAATCATTAACAGACAAAGATTTAAAGCCCTGACATTTCGTTGTCAGACTACATTTTAAGCTCAAGAAAAGTTTTGAAAAATCATCCTTTTAAGGCACATTGATGCTATGGATCTATGATGGATCAACATAGATCATCTAAAAACATCATATAACACATGATTAAACACTTAAACAATGTTTTTTTTACAAACATACAAGATCAAAGGGCTATCTAGGGTTTATATCTTCATGCTAAATCTTAGATCTTAGATCTTAGATCTTAGATCTTAGATCTCCTTATCTGATATTGGTGTTTCTAAAGCTGATTTAGTGATTGATATACTTGCTATATTCGGAGGTTTGGTTGAGAGAACTAGTTGGTGAGAGCTTGTATGAAAAATGGGCAAGTTATGTGATTTTTTCTCTCCCAAATCTATATATATGATAATAGGTTGCTTAGATCTAATATAAGAAACTGATATTGCTGGAGATTTATGTCACAAAGTCAAGATAGTGGTTCACCAACTAAAGGTCTTGGCAAATATTGCAAGTTACATAATAAAGAATATAAAAGGGCATTTTAATCATTTGCAAGATACGTGAAATTTTCCAAATCCTTAGGGTGTAACCCTAAGGTTCTAACCCTTAGGTTTTAGAACTTTAGTTTCTAAAATTTCTAAATTAGGGGTTTAATATAGAAAAATAAGATTTCTAAATTATAATTAGTATTTCCTAATTAAATTAGGGTTTTCTAATCATATTAAAGTTTAGTAATCACAATAGGCTTGCTAATTAGGATTAGGGTTTATGATTCCCGAATATGAAATTAGGGTTTCCCGACTTTCGTTTACGGTTTCTAACTTACGTTAGGTTTTCTAAATCTGAGATTTGGGTTTCTAATCTCTTATTAGGGTTTATAAATTATAAACCTTATCCGATCAATCACTGATTAAAATTCTAAACAGTACAAATACGTACTTATCATTATAATTCACTACTAGAAATTCAACATATAACGACGAGATATAGCGACGGTTGGGGCGAAAGCGTCACTATAGGTAATATATAGCGACGGTCAATATCTGATTGTCGGTGTAGGGAGTTTTTATTGGATGAGTCATTATCGGGTCTTAATTAGCTTGGGCACGAGGATCTAATTTCCCCCAAATCATTATTTTGCCCCAATTTTCAGTCGATCGAGCTCTCATCTCTAACCCTTTCTCCTTTCTCTCTCCCCCTCACCATTTCTCAGTTGATCGAACTGACGCCGGCGGCTAGAGGTGCATCGGTAGTAGGCCATCGTGTTCTCCGATCTAAGCCGTACAACATTAGGTACATCTCTCTTATATCTTATTTCGTCTTCATCTTATTTTTATCATCATTATAGATCTCTCTCATATATTTGATGTCTTCACCCTTTTTTTTTCAGGTTTGTTAGATTTGTTGTGACGCCCCCAAAAATAGGTATACATCACCCATCCTGAGTCGCCAGATACATGGTACAGAATTCAAATACAACTTAATAATACAACTGTCATTTATAATACGACAAAACATAAACTGTGAGTTTGAATACAAATATTGTCTACTAGAGACTATACAAACTCAAAAGAAGTCCTCATTACAATTATTGTCACACTATTTAACAGAAAAGTGAGGACTACTAATATTATCATCTAGTCCATCACTCCATTCCCCGACTCGTCCCAGCTATATTCTCATTTCCTGAAGAGAACAGTGAAAGAAAGAGTGAGCTCAACTAGCCCAGTAAGAAATATTATGACTAAGATGATGCAGAATAAATTATCATTAGCCTTCAACAGTGTTAAACTTATAAAATATAACAAACATCAAGTTTAACTGCAGCAGAACAAGCAATCCATTAGAAGAGTCAAGTAGAGAATAAAATCTACTATCTTCTATTGTTTAAAAGGTTTTTCATGACTTTTATCGCTAAGACTCAGCTTAATAAATAATCAACATCATCGAATCACCCCCTGCACTATGACCAAGGATATTCTTTAGTATCACGACCACAAATTATCCATGCACAACAGCCAAGGACATTCGTGTATTCATTAATGGTTATGATCATGCCAACAACTGTCCATCAATACGCTACAGGCCAATGAAGACTATTACCACTTCATTTGTAACATTACGGTCATGATTACACTGAATAATCCCTGGTCATAATCATACTAAGTCCATCTATGCACTACAGGCCACAGATGACTTTCAACATAATATGAACATGAGGATGATGACAATAATATAAGAATTCAATAAAACAAGTTCAAGAATTAATTTATCTAGGAACTGATAACGTCCAAAATTTCAACATGATACTGCTTTGTAGAGTCAAATTCAAGAATGATCAGAAGAATATTTCCATGAAAAGATACTGGATGAAGCGCAAATATTAAGGATATTCCACTAATTTCATGGAGTATAGAAGTCAAAACTTTAACCAACTGAGTATAATAACGAATGAAATAACAAAAGAAATCACCATGCATGCGGTACTTCGCATAGACAGGTTATTCCAACATATTAATAAGTAACGGAACCAGGTCAGGCAAAATTTGCACCGACAGGATGTTCCAACAGAATAATAATAAAGACGGAACTAGGTCCGGCGTAAACGCACAGACATGATATTCCAACAGAATAATAATAAAGATGGAACCAGGTCCGGCGTAAACGCACATACATGATATTCTAACAGAATAATAATAAAGACAGAACCAGGTCTGACGTAAAAGCACAGACATGATATTCCAACAGAATAATAATAAAGACGGAATATTAGAAGAATGTCACCAAGTATAGGGTAGTCCGCGTATACTGGTTATTCCAGTAGAATAATAAAGAAATGAATAACAGAAGTATTTCACCAATAAGAAAGAAGGAATACCCCTAATGAGTACAAAAAATAATATCTCTTACCGTAAAAGAAACTGAATATAAAAGTAGGGAAGGAGCAGAATACTTTTCTATAGCTTCTCTATAATTTCTCTCTCTAGAGTTTCAGTGAATTCGTAAGAAATAATGAAGTAAGGAGCTTCTATTTATAGAAAAATGGACTGCATAGTAACTAACTTATGAACGATCCAGATTGATTTACTTTAATCTGACTGTCCATATTTAAAGCAAAATCTTTTAAATAAAATATAATATATTCTATTTATAGTCTAATAAAACAAAATTTATAATATATATATATATATATATATATATATATATATATATATAATATCAGTACCCGTGATATATATAATACTGAGCACAACTTAATTTTACAAGCACCAAAACATTTTCTCAACTTGTCTTGACAAGCTATGCAACCTTCCAGTCTTTTCATAATATGGCCAATGAGAAAAACTAACACATGTCATTATAAAAGCGTTGACCAATATGGAGACACCCTAGTGCACAAATTATTAATAATATTGCCTAATTGGAAAAGTTTGGCCAAAATGTCAAGCTTGAGCAAATAATCACATAACTTGCTAAATAAAGCTACCGAATGGCATTCTTTGAAAATGATTGAGGGTCCCCTTCATAATTTAATCTTTATACTAAAAAATCAAATAGAACTAATACCAGTTTAACAAAATAATTAAATAAAACAGAGTGACTTCTCACGTAAGCATCAATAATCAATACCGTGTGCTATTGTACAACTACGTGTATTACTGTACTTTTAACACCAGGTATTTCAACAGTTAACGGTAAATTTTCAACCTTTATTTTCATAAAGTATTTTTATCGTTTTCTCAATCCGACAATAATTCCGTTGTGGGGTCCACCAATGATTGTGCCGTTGTACGAATATTCCTTGTTAAAATGAATATTTCCCGACCAATCGAATATTATATAACAACTTGCGTACTTTGCAAAATTTTATAAATATTACCAACAACTTTAACATTATATCAAATTCATTCCATAATATTCAAAAATGATATTTATAGAAAATTCATCTTTTATTCATAAAAGTTGGGGTCTTACAACCTCCCATTCTTTTGAAATTTCACCCTCGAAATTAGGGTCCATACCTGGTATGTCGAAGAGGTAAGGATACCTTGATTTCATTTCAGATTCTAACTCC
Source organism: Panax japonicus (assembly GCA_020205505.1). Classification (NCBI taxonomy): domain Eukaryota; kingdom Viridiplantae; phylum Streptophyta; class Magnoliopsida; order Apiales; family Araliaceae; genus Panax; species Panax japonicus. Next base: position 63,764,470 of record CM035091.1, read on the forward strand.
CAAGTCATTTCCTCAACAACGTGGTTTCTCCACAAAACTTTAACTTAAGGTATAACCTTGGAGCGTAGAATATGTTCCTTCTTATCCAAGATTTGAACAGGAACCCCTTCAAACGTCAAATCTTCCGCTATTTCGTCTGATTCTAACTCAATAATATGGTTCGGGTCTTTCACATTTTTACGTAACATGGATATGTTAAAAATGTTATGAACACGAGACATACTTGGTGGTAAAGCGAGTCTATAGGCCACAGTTCCTACTTGATCGAAGATTAAAAATGGGCCGATGAATCGAGGATTGAGCTTTCCTCTCTTTTCAAATCTCGTAACTCCTTTCAATGGAGCAACATGTAACAACACATGATCTCCTATATCGAATTCCACATCCTTTCGATGAAGATCAGCATAACTCTTTTGTCGATCTTGTGAGATTTTTATACGTTGCCGGATCGTTTGAATCTTTTCTGTAGTCATACGTACCAACTCTGGTCCCAACAACGTTGCTTCTCCCACCTCATCCCAGCATACTAAAGAACAACACTTTCTTCCATACAATGCTTCGAATGGAGCCATGCCAATACTTGCTTGATAACTGTTGTTGTAGGAAAACTCCACCAATGGTAAGAACTTGTCCCAACTTACCTTGAAATCAAGGACACAGAGTCTTAATAGATCTTCAAGAGTTTGAATAGTCCTCTCCGACTGTCCGTCCGTCTGAGGATGATATGCCGAGATAAATCATAAATCTGTGCCCATAGCTTTCTGCAAACTAACCCAAAATCGTGAAGTGAATCTTGGGTCTCAATCAGAAACTATGGATACTGGCATACCATGCAGTCTTACCATCTCGTTTATGTACATACGAGCAAGACGTTCAAGTGTATATGTTTCTCATATTGGTAAGAAATGAGCAGACTTGGTCAATCTATCGTTAATGACCCAAATCGCATCTATGCCTTGAGAAAACCTTAGGAAGACCAGTAACAAAATCCAAGGTAATTTGCTTCAACTTCCATTCTGGAATTTCAAATGGTTGCAATGGACCTTTTGAAACTTGATGCTCCGCTTTAACTCGTTGACAAGTTAGACACCTTGAGATAAACATCGCTATCTCTCTCTTCATATTGCTCCACCAAAATGTATGACGAATATCATGATACATTTTGGTACTCCCAGGATGGATTGCAAACGGTGTGTTATGCGCCTCCATCATGATTTTATACTTTAAATCAGGGTCGTTAGGAACACAAAGTCTGGAGTTGACTCGAAGTATTCCTTTTTCATCGATTCTTGATTCCGGCATAACACCTTTTTTGCACTTTCTTTACGCATCAGCTCCAGGTTTGTAGCTTGAGCAGCTTTAACTTTATAAATTAAAGTCGGTTCTACTCGTATATTCGCCATCATCACATGGGGTCGCTGAAGTCTTTAACTCTATCTCCATCCTTTGCAAGTCACACAAAATAGGCCTTTGGGTTGACAATATCGCACTCGTACTTGCATATGATCTTCTACTCAATGCGTCAGCTACCACGTTCGCTTTTCCAGGATGGTATTGGATGGTATGCTCATAATCTTTCAACAGTTCAAGCCAACATCGTTGTCACATGTTGAGTTCCTTTTGTGTGAAGAAATATTTGAGACTTTTATGATCCGTAAAGATCTCCACTTTCTACCCATACAAGTAATGCCTCCAAATCTTTAGTGCGAAGACAACAATTGCCAACTCTAGATCTTGAGTAGGATAATTCCTTTTATATTCTTTGAGTTGTCTTGAGGCATAGGCTATGACTTTTCCATGTTGCATGAGAACACATCCCAACCCTTTTCCCGAAGCATCACTGTGGATGACAAATCCCTCCAAGCCAGATGGTATTGTCAGAACAGGTGCTGAAATGAGTCTCCTCTTGAGTTCTTGAAAACTCTTCTCACATTCTTCGCTCCAATTGAACTTTGTATCTTTTCGAGTCAGCTGAGTTAATGGATTAGCGATTCGAGAAAATCCTTCCACGAATCTCCGATAATAACCAGCTAAACCGAGAAAGCTACGTACTTCGGTCACTGCTTTAGGTTGCTCCCAGCTTTGAATAGCTTCAATCTTTGCTGGGTCAATAGATATTTCATGACTTGATACCACGTGTCCAAGGAATGCTACTTCCTCAAGCCAGAACTCGCATTTCTTCAACTTGGCATAAAGCTTATATTCATGAAGCTTTTGGAGTGTCAGCCTCAAGTGTTGTTCATGATCTTCACGGCTTTTGGAATAAATAAGGATGTCATCAATAAAGACGACCACAAAGTGATCCAAATATTCCTTGAATACTCGGTTCATCATATCCATGAAGGAAGCAGGAGCATTATTCAATCCAAAGGACATGACTAGGAATTTATAATGCCCGTACCGAGTTCTGAAAGCCATTTTTGGAATGTCATCGGTTCTAATCTTCAATTGGTGATATCCGAAACGAAGATCAATCTTTGAAAAGAATTTGGCTCCTTGTAACTGGTTAAACAGGTCATCAATACAAGGCAATGGGTACCTATTTTTGATGGTGACATGATTCAACTCTCGATAATTAATACAAAGTCGCATACTCCCATCTTTCTTCTTCACGAATAGAACAGGAGCACCCCAAGGAGAAGTACTAGGACGAATAAAGCCAATGTCTAACAATTCCTGCAGTTGGGTCTTTAACTCCCGAAGTTCAATAGGAGCCATTCGATATGGGGCTTTGGAAATGGGTTTTGTACCGGGTTCAAGGTCGATACAAAATTCAATTTCACGCTCTGGGGGTAGGCCAGGAAGTTCTTCAGGGAATACGTCAGGGAATTCATTAACAATAGAAATATCATTCAAAACTGACGTATTTTTGTTTAGATCCGTGACATGTGCTAAGAAAGCTTGACATCTGTTTTTCAATAAACGAATAGCTTTATGGCTTGAGATGATCGTGATTGATTTTAATGGTTTGGTCGCCTGAATTTGCATAATAGGCTGATTAGGAATATGAAAGCTAACAACCTTACGAAAATAATCAATTTTAGCATGATGACTAGTTAACCAATCAATTCCTAGAATCACGTCAAATGCAAGTATTTTCAATAAAATAAGATCGACAGGTAATGTGAGGGTACCGATTTGAACCAAACAAGACTTATAAACAGCGGATGTAATGAAGGTTTCTCCCAATGGAGTTTCCTCAGATAAGTCAAAGTCTAATTTCTCCGGAGTCAAATTTATTCATTGAGCGCAAGTAGGAAAAATAAAAGAATGGGTAGAACCGGTATCAAATAAAGTATAGACTTAGCTAGAGTTTATGATAAGCTTACCCATGATGACCTCATTCGGTTTCCTTGCTTTCTGGGAGGTCACAACAAACGCTCTCCCTTGCACTACCAGCTATGACTTTTTTGGGACGGCCTTTGGTGCCTCCATCCTAGCTGAACTTGTCTTCGGTGAATGACAAAATTGGGCTAAGTGACATTCTCTTCCCCAATTATAACATGCTTTGGACGGCATCGCGAAGTTTGGACTGATGTTTCCCTCCCCTCCGTATTTGAATCATAAGATAGGTGGCCGTTCTCCTTCCTTAACAACGGGAGCTGGTGCTGACGTCTTTCCATCATTATTGAATCTCCTCTTCTTGAAATGTCCATTCTTATTGCTTTGGCCCTGATTACCACCGAAGTGGTTACCATTTTTGGCCTGTTGATTCTCTCCACGCTTGTTGTCACCGCTTCGATGACTGCTCTCACTAGTATTATCATTTTGCGGGCTGCTCTCTTTTGGTTGCATTGACTCATTATCGCGCTCCACTAATTGAGCCCTATTTACAACATCTGAATACAAACACAGTTTATTAGAAATAAAATGTTGATGTATCTCCGGCTTCAAACCTCTTAAAAACATACGCGTCAATCTCTCTTCATTATCCACCAAGTGGGATGCAAACCGGGACAACTAGGCAAACTTTGCTTTGTATTGCGACACGGTCATATTATTATGTTCCAACTTGATGAACTCCACCTCCTTCATGTGACGAATACTTTTGGGAAAGTACTTGTTGTTGAATAGTTCTTGGAACTTCTCCCAAGACATTTTCAGTGCGGTAGGTTGAGTACGCTTTATTGATTCCCACTTGTAATCTGCCTCTCCTAGTAACATAAAGACGGCAAAGGGAACCTTTTGCTCCTCGAAGCATCCCAAGACATCAAATATCTTGGTGATCTGCTTTATCCATGCTTCCGCCTTAAGTGGTTTTGGCTCTCCAATAAACTCCGGTGGTCCCAGCTCCTTGAACTGTTTAGCGGTGATCGTCCGATAGTTTCCAGTGGTTCCATCTACATCTTGGACAGGAGCCACTCTCGTCTGCTGTTGCATGAATTGCATAAAGCCTTTGAACATTCCATCATTCATTATTTGGTCAGTGTTGTTGTTTTCCTGAGGATTGACGCCTTCCTAATGCATATTATCCTGAATATTTATATGTGGTGAATCAACGGTCGCCTGTGCTCCATTATTATTGTTAACATTCTCGGATGTCATTTTCAAATACTGCCAGAAAACAAAATGTTAATGGAGGAATAATGAAGGAATTCGTAAGAAATAATGAAGGAATGAGCTTCTATTTATAGAAAAATGGACTGCATACTAACTAACTCATGAACGGTCCAGATTGATTTACTTTAATCTGACGGTCCATATTTAAAGCAAAATCTTTTAAATAAATATAATATATTCTATTTATAGTCTAATAAAACAAAATTCATATATATATATATATATATATATATATATAATATCAGTACCCGTGATATATATAATACTGAGCACATCTTAATTTTACAAGCACCAAAACATTTTCTCAACTTGTCTTGACAAGCTACACAACCTTCCAGTCTTTTCATAATATGGCCAATGAGAAAAACTAACACATGACACTATAAAAGCCTTGACTAATAAGGAGACACCCTAGTGCACAGGATATTAATAATAATGCCTAATTGGAAAAGTTTGGCCAAAATGTCAAGCTTGAGCAAATAATCACATAATCTGCAAAATAAAGCTACCGAATGGCATTCTTTGAAAATGATTGAGGGTCTCCCTTCATAAATTAATCTGTATACTAAAAAATCATATAGAACTAATACCAGTTTAATAAAATAATTGAACAAAATTAAGTGACTTTTCACGTAAGCATCAATAATCAATACCGTGTGCTACTGTACAACTATGCATATTACTGTACTTTTAACACCGGGTGTTTCAACAGTTAACGGTAAAACTTCCGTTGTTATTTTCATAAAGTATTTTTATCGTTTTCTCAATCTGAAAATAATTCCCTTGTGGGGTCCACTAATGATTGTGCCGTTGTACGAATATTCCCTGTTAAAACGAATATTCCCCGACCAATAGAATATTATATTACAACTTGCGTACTTTGTAAAATTTTATAAATATTACCCACAACTATAACATTATATCAAATTCATTCCATAATATTCAAAAATGATATTTATAGAAAATTCATCTTTTATTCATAAAAGTTGGGGTCTTACATTTGTCGGCACACCTGAATTTCTTGAGAGATTTGTTACATTAGAGCGTGAGATTGCTTAGATCGAAACTTCTGTTCAACCAAGTGGACCGACAACAGATACAGATGGTATGTCCTTAATTTCATTGACAAGTAGATTTCATATTTGCATAAGATGAATTTAGCATTTGCTTAGTGCCTTAATATATTAGAGAGGGTTGTAATATGACATAATTAGTAATAGTAGTGTCAATTTTTAGGATTTTATTCATGTCAAAGTGTTGCACGTCAATGTAAAAATAGAATACACTTGTAACTAGATAATAATTCTTTTTTTTCTTCTTTTTCTTTTGGTAGGTGATTTTAAAGCTTCTTTTTTTTTCCTTCTTGAACTATTTCATTTCATGCTTAAATTTTGAAGTTAATATATGACTATTTCCAGTTATTCAATTTTTTTTTAAATTTTTTTGTTTGTAAATTTGAAAAGTTGTTAAACGATTTAGATGTTTATGGGAGACCTAACATACTTTTTTTTTCCTAACATTTAGCAATTTGAAGTAATTAGGAGAATTTTGGGCAATCTTCACATAAAAGTTTTCATATTTTAAATAGTCTCTCAAGTATACTTTATTATTCAATTTTCTTCTTTCATTAATAAAGGGAATCTTTTGAAAAAAAATTGAAATTGAGAAATATGTTTGATACACCACATGATTGTTCTTTCTAACTAAATTGGAATTAGCAGGGAACGTATTGGCTACTGATGGAAATACAAAAAATTCAGCTTCTTCCTCTAAGGTATATCATAATTTTTGCACCCACATATATTTCTAATTTCTAATTTCTTCTGGAAGCTTACTAAATCATTTTCAATCTTCTTTGTTATGCTGAACTTTAGTCAAATGGTGAATTCAATGGAACCAATAATAATGAAACTTTCAAGTAAGAATATCTTCATTCATGCTTGGCCTAATTGCAACTATAGCTATACATTCCTTTGCAGTAACTGTTTGTCTTTTCTAATTTAAATATTTTTGGTATTCCTCGTGCAATAAAAGTTTGATGAAGCTTAATGGTCCATGACCTAATATTTAAATTAGGAAGCTTAATTGTTGAAGCTTAATGGTCTATAATATTTTCCAGATTTATGCTGAGTGATCCATTAGATCTTGAACTTCTCTTCTCGGGTATATATCAAAGTTTTACTTTGACATATACGCAGGTGTATCAGATAACCATAAAGATTAAATGTCACCAAGTATAGGGTAGTCCGCGTATACTGGTTATTCTAGCAGAATAATAAAGAATGGAATAACAGAAGTATTTCACCAATAAGAAAGAAGAAATACCCCTAACGAGTACAACAAATAAAACTGAATATAAGAGTAGGGAAGGAGCATAATACTTTTCTATAGCTTATCTATGATTTCTCTCTCTAGAGTTTCAGTGAATTCGTAAGAAATAATGAAGGAATTAGCTTCTATTTATAAAAAAATGGATTGCATAGTAACTAACTCATGAACGATCCAGATTGATTAACTTTAATTTGACGGTCCATATTTAAAGCAAAATCTTTTAAATAAAATATATTATATTCTATTTATAGTCTAATAAAACAAAATTCATAATATATATATATATATATATATATATATATATATAATATCAGTACCCGTGATATATATAATACTGAGCACATCTTAATTTTACAAGCACCAAAACATTTTCTCAACTTGTCTTGACAAGCTACGCAACCTTCCAGTCTTTTCATAATATGGCCAATGAGAAAAACTAACACATGACACTATAAAAGCCTTGACTAATAAGGAGACACCCTAGTGCACAGGATATTAATAATAATGCCTAATTGGAAAAGTTTGGCCAAAATGTCAAGCTTGAGCAAATAATCACATAATCTGCCAAATAAAGCTACCGAATGGCATTCTTTGAAAATGATTGAGGGTCTCCCTTCATTCATGCTTGGCCTAATTGCAACTATAGCTATACATTCCTTTGCAGTAACTGTTTGTCTTTTCTAATTTAAATATTTTTGGTATTCCTCGTGCAATAAAAGTTTGATGAAGCTTAATGGTCCATGACCTAATATTTAAATTACAAAGCTTAATTGTTGAAGCTTAATGGTCCATAATATTTTCCAGATTTATGCTGAGTGAACCATTAGATCTTGAACTTCTCTTCTCGGGTATATATCAAAGTTTTACTTTGTCATATACGCAGGTGTATCAGATAACCATAAAGATTAAATCATACCCCTCTTCAAGTACCTAGAGTCGGCCAACTCCTTGTACCCTATATTATGCATAATACTTAATCGCGCGCAAATGCCGAATATACGACCAATAAAATGTTCCCTTTATATAAAAGGTTGTTCTTCTCAGTCTCAGAATCAAGATTTGATTTAAAAACAAAATACTATGATTTTAATTTCTATTTACTTATCGATCTATCCGAAATAATTAGCGTCGATCTGTCAATAACAATTGAATTCTCTTCTCGAATCTATCAAGTTCTAACAAATGTTCGTCTAGCCAGAATAATTAGCTAAGACATTTCTCAATATAATTTTATAATAAACAGGAATTATCTGTACTGTCAATATTAGCTTCTACGGATATAAATATCCAACAACAATTATTCTACGAATGTATATTTTCTGAATCAGTAATTCAATTTGAATTATTAAACATGCACTAACTGCGAATAATCAACAATAAATTTTTGGACATGGTATAATTAACAATAATTAACTACTATAATAATTGAATGAATATAACTCAATGTTGAGTTAGAAAACTTGCATCTTCCACTGTTTACATCTACACAATATACTTATCTGCTTTCGAAAGACCTATAACCAATAATATTGGTCTCACAATTAGCACAATAATTCACAACACACAATACTATAATTTATAGTCAATCTGTCTCCTAGACTCATTACCACATAGTCACATTAGTGTTCATAACCTATATAAACACTTATCAAGTCTAACTAGTTCAGTCTGGTTGGACTTCGGTCTCATCTCGATACTTTGGTCACCTTATCTGATAATTTACACCTTTATTGTCAATTAAACTTGGTCTCTAAGCTTCAATATTATTTTAGATAAGTCAAATATCATTTATAATATTTTTCGAAAGCTTTTAATAATTTATAAATAATTATTATAATTAATAATAATTTTTCAAACACTGAAATCATTTTTAAATGATTTAATTATCAAATAATCTTATCATCATTAATATTTAACAATATAAAAATATTAATGTTGTACATGTCAAAATATTAAAGTTATTGTTAATAACTTCAAAATATTTTCAAATCATCAATATTCTACTTAAATGATTTTTAAAATAATTAAAATCATTTTTAAATCAACACCATTAGTATTTAAATATTAATGAAATTATTATAAAATTATTAAAAGTAATTAATTATAACATATAATAATTTTAAATCATTTTTCTCATTTTAAATGATTTTTAAATCAATAAAACCATTTTTATTTCATTTATTTAATATCATAATTAAATAAATCTAATATCATTAATATTAATTTTTTAATTAGAATTCTCCAAAAATATTGAAAATTATATTCTATAATTCAAAATATTTTCCAACACTTTATTCTCATTTAAAATAATTTTTAAATCAATAAAATCATTTTTAACTTGTTTATTTAATTTAATAATTAAATAAATCTAATATCATTAATATTAAATTATTAATGAAAACTCTCCAAAAATATTAAAAGTCACATTTTATAACTCAAAATATTTTGAAACTCTTTATTCTTATTTAAAATTATTTTTATATAATTAAAATCATTTTTCTCTAATTTATTTAACACACAAGTTAAATAAATTAAATATCATTAATATCCAAATAATTATAAATATTAATGAAAAAGGTCCCAAATAATTAAAAGTTATTTTTCATAATTTAAAATAATTTTTAAAACTATTTTTGTAATTTTTTAGAATTTATTTCTATTATTAATCATTTTCGGGAAATTAGGAAAATAAAATTAAATAAATCGTCACTATAGCCCTTTAGCGACGATTTCTGTTGTCTTAGGTGTTCTTGAGCTCAAGAACACTGTTAGACCCGAGTTCAAGGGTCATGGTTTGATCGGCTATAAATCACAATCTGATATTGTAGTCAGTATGTAGTACTAAAACTATAAACAAATATTTAGGTCATACATCAACACAACAAAAAGATCTGGACTAGCAAACCTACTGTCAGAGCATTTCCGGGTTTTCTAGAAACCCAGGTAGTTGACCAGTCACTTTCATGCTCCATTTAATCTAGGTTCCAGTCATGATTCAAGTGATATAATGGTTCAAATATGGAGTTCGTATGTCAAGGAACAATCAAAACAATAGATCAGTTATAAATTGGTCAAAGTCTTTTAGAGGGATGTTCATTCGGTTTTCTAGAATTTCCAAAAAACAACTATCATGGTCGAGTAGGCTACAAAGTGGTTACAAATACATCATCATATCAAATCTGTCAGATCTGGGCCGTTCAAAAGGTTATCAGACATAGTTTTATACTTTCTGGGTTACCCAGATTTCGACCGGTCATGTTAGGTCAACGGGTTTTGACTGATTATATCTTATAATATGGACATCCAATGACCCTGTTTTCACTTGCAGAACAAAGATCACATAACAAGCTACAGATTCAAACTTTAAAACAACAAAAATCATTAACAGACAAAGATTTAAAGCCCCTAACATTTCGTTGGCAGACTACATTTCAAGCTCAAGAACAGTTTTGAAAAATCATCATTTTAAGGCACTTTGATGCTATGGATCCATGATGGATCAACATAGATCATCTAAAAACATCATATAACACATGATTAAACACTTAAACAAAGTTTTTTTTACAAGCATACAAGATCAAAGGGCTATCTAAGGTTTATACCTTCTTGCTAAATATTTGATCTTAGATCTCCTTATCTGATATTGGTGTTTCTAGAGGTTATTTAGTGACTGATATACTTGCTATATTCAGAGGTTTGGTTGAGAGAAAAAGTTGGTGAGAACTTGTATGAAAAATGGGCAAGTTATGTGATTTTCTCTCTCCCAAATCTATATATATGATAAAAGGTTGCTTAGATCTGATATAAGAAACTGATATTACTGGAGATTTATGTCACAAAGTTAAGATATTGGTTCACTAACTAAAGGTCTTGGCAAATATTGCAAGTTACATAATAAAGAATATGAAAGGGCATTTTGTCATTTGCAAAATGATTTTAAGGGCATAATTGACATTTTCCAAACCCTTAGGGTTTAACCCTAAGGTTCTAACTCTAAGGTTCTAACCCTTGGGTTTTAAAACTTTAGTTTCTAAACCTTCCAAATTAGGGTTTTAATATAGAAAAATAAGATTTCTAAAATATAATTAGTATTTCCTAATTAAATTAGGGTTTTCTAATCATATTAATGTTTAGTAATCACATTAGGCTTGCTAATTAGGATTATGGTTTCCTAATTAGGTTTTAGGATTCCCGAATATGAAATTAGGATTTCTCGGCTTTTATTTAGGGTTTCTAACTGTACGTTAGGTTTTCTAAATATGAGATTAGGAGTTCTATTCTCTTATTAGGGTTTATAAATTTTAAACCTTATCCGATCAATCAATGATCAAAATTCTAAACAGTACAAACACATACTTATCAATATAATTATTTTAATTATATTTTCTATCGAATCCCTATCCGAGCTTAGAGTTTGGGTTTTCTAAAGTTGTTAAGCATAATTCTACTCTTATTTTTCAGTCAATACTCAAATTGAATAATCTCGAGACTCGTATCACAGATACACAACACAATATTGATATTTAATTAAAAAAATATTCGTAAATTCAGATTATTCGAAATCCTGGGTTATTAATTATAGGGACGGGGTAGCCTCTCATGTCAAAGGTGAAGGATACGTTCCACCTACTAAACCACCTCATACGGCAGAGCCCGAGACCTTCCAGCTACCAGATGCAGGCTCAGCTTCACAGGGAGTACTGGCAAAGATCATGGCATCCCTCACTTTGATGCATCAGAAACACGACGTCGAGGCTTAGAGGCAATATATGTACATTGCAGCAGTGGCCCAGAGGCAGGACATAGCTATGTAGTATCAGGCTGAGCTGGTCAACACGATGCAGATCATATACACTGTGCAATCATTTTGAACTGTGGGATTATATTTTGGATTTTTATTATTATGGATGCCATGAACTGTGTTTGGTTATTATTTATTAATGCTTTGATTTTTATTAGTATGCTTGTGGTTTATAGACATCTTTTTGGGGCTTATACATATTTTTATGCTTGTGCCATGCTGTTGGCTTTATTACCCTATTTTGAGCTGTTATTAAGCAAGGGTGATATATTTATCATTAATTTTTGATTGTGGCTAATGACAAGCGCTAAGTAATTATGTCTATCTCTTAGAGTCGTGTCTAGCATGTATGAGCTAAGGGTTTGTTCAATCGATAAGTTTGGACTATTATTGATCCGTCCTTCTTAGCAAGCACTGACCAACTGTGTTAACTAGTTATTTTTCAAATTTAGTTCGCGTGTTTATTGCTTTGAGAGTTTGTTCACTCCTATAAACTTTCATTTTTACAAGGTAATAAAAGACTTAGACGTTTATACAGTTTTGGATCTTGGATTCTGGCATGCTGACATATAAAAAAATGAGAATAAAAAGAAAAGTAGATTTAATATCGAAAGTCATGCGGTGGGTCGAGATGGAGCGTAAAACGCACTCGCCCATAAACGCATGACTGATGTTGAGATGGAGCATAAAATTCACTCGCCTAATAATCTTCGATTTTTGTCGTAAAGTCTCAGTTGGCTTATGTTGATTACGTGACCTTTATTTCTGGAGTGATTAGATTCATAGGGGTGTTCTATACCTAGTGCCCTAAAGTCATCTGGCTTCGAAGTCACTAATCAAAAGTTCATTATTTGTTAGTTCTGATTAGCCTAAAGTAATTAAGGACTCTCTGAGTCAGATTTTACTGTCTTCATGCTAGAGTCTTTTGATCCTTTCCTGCATTTGCGTCTTATTCTTAATGCTTATTGAATGTTTAAGTTGTGAAGTTTGCATATTGGTATTAACAATCGACTGTGCGAACTTATTTGCGCTATGCTTAGTTAGGACGGTTGGTCTGCATACACATACACACACATAAAATGGATCGAATACAGTCTTATGCTCGAAATTGAATGAATCCTTACTCATATATATGTTTGCCATGTTCTCTGGGAGTAGCTATGATCGAACTTAGAAGCCATGATACAAGTATAAATTTATATTTTTCTTTTTCCTGTGTTTTACTATTGTTAGTTTTGTGTTAGATAGTTTGCTCGAGGATAAGCAAAGACTTAAGTTTGGGGGTATTTGATGAGTTGTATTTACACCTGCAAATCAGATACTTTATGGCTTAAATAGTTGCTTGATCTTCGTAGATTTGATATAGTTTTATATGATTATTGTATTATTATGCTTAACGGACGTATTGCAGGGCTTTACAGAACTTTTCTAGCTTTCAGGGACAAAACATTCATTTTGCATACACTCGCGTCGCGACGCCAATTCCATGCCTTACTCTCGCGCCGCAGCGCCAACCACCTGTCCAACCTGATGTCACCTTGGCGCCGCAACACAACTGATCCTTTATGGGCTCGCGTTGCAGCGTGACCACCGGTCCTTTGGTGCTGACGTGGTGCTGCAGCGCCATCCTTAGCCTTAGACTTCGCGCCGCAGCGTGACCTCCGGTTCCCAGGTAGAGAAGGCTTGCTTTTGACCTAGAAAAAGAGGGAAACTGATATATATATATATATATATATATATATATATATATATATATATATATATATATATCAAGCGAGCGTAATCGAATAGTTTAGCTTAGGATATAATAGTTTTCTCTTTTCTTCTATAATTTCTCTCTCATTCTCTTAGATAATCTCTGTAAATATAGATTAGGTAGATTAGGGAGAAGTCTGAGATTTCCTAGGAGCATCAAGAGTAGTGAGCTACACGAATTGGAAAGCTTGAAAGGAGCGGAATGCTTGGAGACTAAAGAGCCTTGACAAAGTTTATTCTTATACATTTATTTCCTCTGATTTTGTAATCTATAAATGTTGTCTTTATTGCTACTTATATTTTGTTCAATAGCTATGAACTGAGTATTGGCTCTAAGGTTATAATGGAACCATTTATTAGTTAAATTGACTGTCTTATCTCTTTGGTTGGCACCATATGGTTTGGTTTAATATATTCATGCTTTATGATTCTCGCTAAGACATTAGTGATGATTTTGGTAATCTACATGATATTGAAAGAAGGATTATAGATTTACACCTAAATATATTGGCATGTGATTATGGGGTTCGACTGCATAAGTTGTGCATAGAATAGACATATATATGTGCGCTGCGTGCGATCTAATTGAGAACTTATGCTTAAATCCTTGTTAGGTTAATTCACATAGACATGTGTAGGATTACCGCCTAGCTTGGACATTTTTTTTCTGTTCTGTTCCCTATCGGGTGGATCTGGAGAGGATATGTTTGTTCATACCTCGAAAGAGGTGCATGAGCACTTGTGTGTTCTCGGTCGACAAACTGTCATGACCATTAAGACCAAAGAGAGAAGGGTAAGAAGTTTGATGATGCATAGCATGCCAGGTCTTCAACAGAACGCCTGTGTGGGGGTGAAGTTGTGACCTTAGTGATAAGTGGGTTTTACACCTACTTATTGGATATCAATTCACACGAACTACGCTTATCTTAAGTACATTTTAGTGTGTTTTTAGTTGCATTTTGCTTATTTTGCATTGCATGTACTTAGAACTCCCTTTGGTGTAAAAGTGCAGGATATGTCATAATTTGATGGTATTAGATGGCATGAGGCTATGGACGCATGGTGTGAGGATCAAGTGGAGCAAAGAAACTAACCATGGATGATAAAGAAGAATGAGCAGCATGACAGAAGCAGTAGCAGTAGCAAAGCTAGAGTGCAGACTACAGAAGTCGCGCGGCCGCGCGACTGTTAGGCTTGAGGACGCGCGCCTGCGCGAGCACCCAGCTGGACCAGATTTTGCAGACGCGCGCCCACGCGAGGATTACGAAGGAAGGACGCGTGGCCGCGCGCGATGTCTGATGCTACTGAGCTGTTTTACTTTAATTTTTAATTTTAATGGTTGGAATCAATTAAAAATAATTCTAACTGGTGTCAGATGCATCATTCATTAGTTTTACATGTTTTTCATATTCGTAACTAGGGTTTACACTTGGAGAGTATTCCAACTTGAAACCAATCATAGATTTCGTATCTTTTACTCCTTTAGATTTCAGTAATTGTGGATGCTTTACATTAGTTTTGCTGGATATTATAGATGACGTGCATGTTACATTGGGTTTGCAATAAGCAATTGGGTTTGATCAATTCTTTCTTCTCTCTTTCAATTGTTTTGGTTCAGTCATGAACTAAAATCCATTATGGGATTCTAACGGATTTTAATATGTAGTTTAATTGCTTGCTTGAGTGCTGGACTGTTTTGCATGTCATAAGGAATTTCTATCACGGTTGTTTTGCACACATGAATGCTTTATCACCATTTGTTTTCAGTAGTTATATGGAGTTGAAAAATAACATATGAGTATGGACTGTAATCTTGATAGCATGTGTATATAGGGCTGTTTTGCATAGCTTTGTATTTCGTGAACTAGATAGACATATAATGTTTCACCGTGTGAGTTAAAATAAGGGTTTGTGCTTAAATTCAATATGGTTGCAATTTCACATAGACATATAGTGATTTTGGTTATATTGATGATTACACGTTGTCTATCACATGTGGATACTGTGTAAGTAGGCCATAATACATTGAAAAATGGCTATGTTTATATTAGTGCTCTTGGCTAATTTTCTGTGATATGTAAACAATCTTGCATGATGGTGATAATTAGATGAAGTATTAAATGAAGTTAGGATCCCATTATTTCCAGATTTGATTTATTATCTTATTATTTGCAATTAGAGTAATTCACAATTATAATCATTAGTTAAGCATATAAAATATAGTGATTTAATTAATGAATAATGTTTAAATTAGACAACTTTCCCTGTGGATCGATACTCGACTTACTCTGTATTTCTTGTTGACGCATGTATACTTGAATGAGTTAGAGCTCTTTTGTTATAACTAAAATAGAGGTAACATGTTTTTGGCGCCGTTGCCGGGGAAAGACGTTTAAATTTTTATTATTATTATTAGTTTTAAGCTATATTGTATGACTTAGACAAATCTAATTTTATCTCATTTCCATTTTTGTTTTTGTTTTTGTTTCAGGAACTTGTATAAATTTTTATGCGCACGCGGTCATCCAACCCCGACTTAACACCTGCTCAGGACAACATAAACGGGAGAGGTTGGAAAGCGAGTGTTCCTAGAAATTTACAAGCACAGTTAGAAGGTACTACATCTAATATGGAAGCCGAGGCACAAGGAGAAGAGCATAGGGCTCTGAAAGAATATTCCATGCCTAATGTTAATGGACTACAGTCTAGCATAGTCAGACCAGCGATAGCAACTAATACATTCGAGATAAAAATGGGCACTATTCTGATGGTACAAAATTCGGTACAATTTGGGGGTGCCGCTACAGATGATCCGAATGAACACCTGTTCAGTTTCATTGAGATATGTGACACATTTAGATATAACGGGGTGATAGAGGATGCTATCAGACTTAGGCTGTTTCCATTCTCATTGAGGGATAAAGCAAGAAGTTGGCTTCATTCTTTGCCAGCAGGATCTATAACTATATGGGAGGACTTAGCACAGAAGTTTTTAGCCAAGTTTTTCCAATTGGCTAAGACTGCGAAAATGAGGACAATAATCTTTTAGTTTGAGCAACAGCAGGGTGAATCCTTATATGAGGCATGGGAGAGATACAAAGAGATGTTATGGAAGTGTCCTCACCATGGAATGCCAGATTGGATGGTGATCTACACATTCTATAATGGATTGGGATGGCAGTCTAGACCGATTATAGATGCAGCTGCAGGAGGGGCATTATGGGAAAAGAACTATGAGGAAGACTATAACCTCATTGAGATAATGACATCAAACGATTTTCAAAATCCTACATCTGGGATGCCACAATCTAAAGTTGCAGGTTTGTTGGAAGTGGATGCTATCACACAATTTTTAGCACAAGTGGCAGCCATGGAGAAGGAAATAGATACATTAACAGAAGGTAAAACGAAGACGGTTGCATTTTTATGTGAGATCTGTGCGGGGTCGCACTCAACAAATCAATGTGCTATCAGCTCAGAGTCGGTACAGTATGTGAACAATTATAGAAAAGACCAAGGAAGGCTTCAGAACACATACAACCCCAACAACCGTAATCATCCAAACTTCAGTTGGTCAAATAACCAAGGGAATCAGCAGAATCAGTTTCAACCACAACCAGCGCAGCCACAGTTTAATCGTAGACCACCTTTTCTGCCGAGATTTTCTCAACAACAACAACATCACACTCCAGCTTCACCTCAACAAGAAAAGAAATCAGAAATGGAGGAGATGATGATGAAATATAGGGCGGATACAGAGGTTATGATCAAAACGCAAGCAGTGGCTATTAAGAATCTAGAAACTCAGATGGGGCAAATGGCAAACGTGCTTAACAACAGACCCAAGGGTTCATTGCCGAGTAATACAGAGACAAATCCATGAAGAGATAGGAAGGAGCAGTGCCAAACGATCACATTGTAGTCTAGAAAAAATATTGCAGACACTGCAAGTCGCGCGCCCGTGTCCAATTATACTAAGGAGGTCGCGCGGCCGCGCGAGGCAGAGCAGGCAAATGCTGAGAAAGAAAATCTAGAAAATTCTGAAGTATAGCATGAAGATAAAGATAAATCAGGTTCAGTGGAGAAGCCTAGGAGTTCAGTACCAATAGTTTACCCTTCGGTTCCGTATCCGCAGAGTTTGAATACGTAGAGGGAGGATAAACAGTTCAGTAAGTTCTTGGAGGTTTTTAAGAAAATGCAGATGAATATACCATTCATGGAGGCATTGGAACAAATGCCAAGTTATGCAAAGTTCATGAACGGTATATTGTCAAGGAAGATGAGATTAGATGAGTTTGAGACAATAGCCTTGACAGAGGAGTGCAGTGCAGTACTTCAGCAGAAGTTACCTCTGAAGCTGAAGGATCAAGGAAGTTTCATAATTCCATGCATGATCGAAATGATGAACTTTGATAAATGTTTGTGTGATCTTGGGCCAAGTATCAATCTGATGCCCTTGTCATTGTTCAATCAGTTGGAATTACCGGCTCCAAGGCCGACGAACATTTCGTTGTAGTTAGCTGATAGATCCATCTCATATCCACGGGGAATTATTGAAGATGTATTAGTGAAAGTGGACAAATTTATCTTTCTGGCTGACTTCATCATTTTGGATTATGAGGAAGATAAAAATATACCACTCATACTGGGGAGAAAATTCTTAGCCACAGGAAAGACTTTGATAGATGTACAGTAGGGGGAACTCACTATGCGTGTTCATAATCAAGAGGTCACCTTCAATATCTTCAAAGCCGTGAAGTTTCTAGCAGATGAAAAGGAATGTTTTCGAGTTGATTTGGTGGATCGGTTCTTAAATGATAAAATAGAGAGTCTGATTGAGTATGAACCTTTGAAAAGTACAATTACTAAAAATTCAGAGTTGGAGGAATTCATATTACAGGCGTATGAGAATTCAAAGCTGTATAAAGAGAAGGTGAAGCAATGACATGACCGAAAGACATTCGATAGGACATTTGAACCGGGACAAAGGGTTCTACTTTATAAACCCAAATTTAAATTTCTTCCCGAGAAAATGAAATCAAGATGGTCAGGGCCATTTATAGTGAAGACTGTCTTTCCACATGGTGCAATTGAAGTATTTGATATGTTTCTGGACAAGCCTTTCAAGGTGAATAGACATCGATTGAAGCATTACTGGAGTAGTGAGGTGGACAGACAAAAAGTCACCTCAAATCTGTCTTCAAAATGAGATTTCGAGACAGTCAAGCTAGTTGACTATAACATAGCGTTTGATGGGAGGCAACCCATTATTTTTATCTTTTATCTCTATTTATTCAGTTCAAGTTGTCTTGTCAGCTCATTTTCATCCTTATCTAGGATCATGTGATTATCTCGGCATAATTAACATAGTAGCTGAAATTGAGTAGGAGCATGTTTGTGCATTGCATTGAAATGAGGATGCTATAATAGACACTCATGTTTATCTAGTAAATCATGATCTGATAATGTCTATTGGTGTATGCAGGTGAATAAGCAAATGCAGTACTACTCTACAGCATGAAAACCAGCAGTGAAGAATTCAACCCCGCGCGGTCGCGCATGAATACAGTATACAACTCGCGCGCCCGCGCACTCCAAATTTCTGTGCTAAAAATGTTCCTCGCGCACCCACGCTGCACTTGTATCAAAGTGAAACTCAACTCGCGTGCCCGCGCCCAAATTACATGGACAGACCGCGCGAGACATCAGACGTGGAAAATTTTTAAGTTTAAAAAGGAGTTGGAAACCATTTTGGCTCTCATTTGAAAACATAACAGAAGCTAAATCGCCGTGCTTTCTCCAAAACTCACGTCTCTTCCTTTCTATTAGTTACACAATTGAAGCAATTAATCTCTCCACCACATAATCATCCACGATTTCTTCCACGTTCCACATCTACTCAACCTCTACACTGCAGTATAAATCTAGGGTTCTTGAGTTGGTGGTGCAGAAACGAGTTTGGGTTATTCTCCTCAAAGGTTTTTTAGTCATTACTAAGCAAATTATCTTCATTATCTCTATCAATTGCAAATGGGTCGAAAAAGAGCACGCTCTTCTTCTTCATCATCGTCGTCCTCTAGCAGTCAAGGGGAGGATATGGTTGATAACACCAAATTTCTGGATTTGGAAGCCCATCAGGAGTATTACCGAATTGTGATAAAAACCTTTGTGAATGAAAGAGGGTTCAAACCTGAAGGGAAAGATGGTCAGCTGTGTGACATGATTTGCAAAAGGGGATGGCTTGGATTGCCTGCCACACCCATGCCTATCCTAATGGGAATTGTTAGAGAATTCTATGTGAATGCAAAGGCAACAATGAGTGGGTTATCCATGGTGCGCGGTGTGCAAGTGGATTTTAGACCTCCTGCAATCATGGCAGTTTTTAGGTTAACTGAAACACCATCGACTGGGTCTGCGAATTGAGTAACAGGTGCACATATGGAAACAGACTTGGAATTGGTTATTGCTGAATTGTGCGTGTCGGGCACTTAGTGGACTTATAAAGCCGACACGAATCAGCCTCGCATATTTCCCACCGCAACTTTGAATTGATATGCTAAGGCGTGGAATTTTTTCATATGTCCCAAACTAGTTCCTTCATCTCATCATCACGAGATCATAATGGAAAGGGCAATCATTCTATGGGGCATTATCACCGGAAAATATATCGATGTGGGTCATCTTATCCATCAAAATATGTTGCGGTATCTGCGGGGAAGCACTACAGGGAGCATTCCACACGCGTCAGTTGTAGCTATGCTGTGTGCTAATCAGCGCTGCCACTGGGACAATGAGAAAATACAGAACCCAAGCCAGGATATCACCCACGCCACAATTATAAAATTCGAGGATTGGGAATGCGGTGTACCACACCCGCGCGGATGAGGATTTATTATCCAACCCATTTTCCCAGGGCCACCATAGCAGCCCTCTCAGATAGATGAGGCAGGCCCGTCAACCCAAGTTCCATTTGCCACTGGGGATCGACTGCTCCGAAGGTTGGAGCGAAAAATCGATGCCATGTACAACAATTTTTCAGCGTTTGCAACGGGGTTGACGAGGTCATTGGCGAAGGAATTTGCACTACAAGGTACAACGCTTGAGTGGCCTCAGTTCAGGACAGTTGTGCCATATCCACCACCAGATTCACCACCCGTAGAGGGTGGTTCGACAGATCATTAGGGGAGTTTTCTCTAACCCTTTACCTTAATTCACTGGGACATTGAATATTATAAGTTTGGGGGTATTGGGGTAGTAGTATAGTAGCATATAGTTTTTTCATGATTAGTTTAAATTTTTTCATCATATAGTTTATTTTTTCATATAGTTGCATGTTTATTTGCATGTTTATTTGCGTGTTCATGTTTAGTTTGCATGTCTCACAAAGCCTAGCCTTATGGAAATTTTGTCTAGCCGATGATGATAGTGAATTTTGAAGATTTTTGAGTTTTGGGATAACATGAGCTAAGATATAATGTTTTACACAATGCAATTCATAATGCTGTTTAATTGCTTTTGGTTTACACGGACGTGTTCACAATCACTTGTAGGCATAAGAATTATGTGTTGCATTACTCGATAGAAAATGTAGTTTTAAAAAGGGAAATATGTGAAAAGTGAACTTAGACCGTTGAAACCATTGATTGTCAAACTTTGAAAAAACATGGGTATGCTATGTATAAAAAAAAACAAAAACAAAAAACAAATAGCAATAACGTGGCTAGTCTTATTTCGGGGCCCTAGCTACTTGAGTAAGTACGCCCGTAGGGGTGTTTACCTAGCGCCCTAAGGTATTTCATGATCTGGGAGTTGTTGGTTGAAAGCTCGCTAAGGGGTAGCAGTGTTTGCCTAATGGAATGAGGCATTGCACAATCATGTGAAAAAAAAAAGAAAAAGAAAAAGAAAAGAAAAATAGCAATAAACACAACAGGAAAGGGCAAAAATCGCCCTCGTGAGTAAAAATAAAGCAGTTAAGCCCATTGTTGAACCTTAGTTTGTTTTAATATGTTGGAACAATCTTTGTTGCATAAGTATACATGAGTCTTGATTTAGACTGTAATTTTTTATTTTAAGCAATTTAGCATGTGTATTCTATGATTAGATCAAGTTTTGGTGAACACAACACACACACAAAACATCTCTATAGCATTTATGAATTATCTGAGTGTATAACATTATGCCTATAGTTTGGTTTGAATTTATATTCTTGAATCTGGAAAAATTCGCTGAGGCATTTTGGACTCAATTTCTGTGATAGCTGGAACAATATGAGACCAGTTGCATCATAATTTAGTTACATAACATGTAGTTGCATTTTCAGTGTTTTATGTGTATGCATTGCTTGATTGCAAGCAACAGTTCAAGTTTGGGGGTATTTGATAAGTGGGTTTTACACCTACTTATCGAATATCAATTCACGCGAATTGTGTTTATCTTAAGTACGCTTTAGTGTATTTTTAGTTGCATTTTGTTTATTTTGCATTGCATGTACTTAGAACTCCCTTTGCTATAAAAGTGCAGGATATGGCATAATTTGGTGGTATTAGATGGCATGAGGCTATGGACGCATGGTGTGAGGATCAAGTGGAGCAAGGAAACTAAGCATGGATGACAAAGAAGAATTAGCAGCATGACAGAAGCAATAGCAGCAGCAAAGCAAGAAAGTAGACTGCAGAAGTTGCGTGACCGCGCGACAGATTAGGCTTGAGGACGCGCGACCACGCGAGCACACAGCTAGACCAGATTCTGCAGAAGCGCGCCCGCGCAAGGATTACGAAGGAAGGCCGCGCAGCCGCGCGCGATGTATGATGCTGCTGAGTTGTTTTATTTTAATTTTTAATTTTAAGGGTTGGAATCGATTAAAAACAATTTTGACTGGTGTCAGATGTATCATTCATTAGTTTTACGTGTTTTTCATATTCGTAACTAGGGTTTACACTTGGAGAGTATTCCAACGTGAAACCAATCGTAGATTTTTTATTTTCTACTCCTCCTTTAGATTTCAGTAATTGTGGATGCTTTACATTAGTTTTGCTAGATATTATTGAGGACGTGCATGTTACGTTGGGTTTGCAATAAGCAATTAGGTTTGATCGATTCATTCTTCTATCTTTCAATTGTTTGTTTATTATCCATGTTTTGCCTTGATCCCATAACTATTTTTGGTTCAGTCTTGAACTAAACTCCATTATGGGATTCTAACAGATTTTAATATGTAGTTTACTTGATTGCTTGAGTGCTGGACTGTTTTGCATGTCATAAAGAATTTCTATCATGGTTGTTTTGCACGCATGAATGCTTGATCACCATTCGTTTTCAGTACTTGTATTGAGTTGAAAAATAACATATGAGTATGGACTGTAATCATGATATCATGCGTATATAGGGCTGTTTCGCATAGCTTTGTATTTCGTGAACTAGATAGACATATAATGTTTCACCGTGTGAGTTAAAATAAGGGCTTGTGCTTAAATTCAATACGGTTGCAATTTCACATAGACATATAGTGATTTTGGTTATATTGATGATTACACGGTGTCTATCACATGTGGATACTATGTAAGAAAGCCATAGTACATTGAAAAATGGCTATGTCTATATTAGTGCTCTTGGCTAATTTTCTATGATATGTATACAATCTTGTATGATGGTGATAATTAGATGAAGTATTAAATGAAGTTAGGATCCCATTATTTCCAGATTTGATTTATTATCTTATTATTCTTGTTATTTGCAATTAGAGTAATTCATAATTATAATCATTAGTTTAAGCATATAAAATATAGTGATTTAATTAATGCATCGTGTTTAAATTAGACAACTTTCCCTGTGGATCGATACTCGACTTACTTTGTATTACTTGTTGACGCATGTATACTTGCATGAGTTAGAGATCTTTTGTATTAACTAAAAAAGAGGCAACACTTAACTTATAATTCCTTCGATTGCTATTCGTTATCCATTTACTTGCTTTGTTAATTAGTTATATCTTGTTTAACCACACTCCTATTAGTATGCTGTTCGAATAAGACTTTAGCGATACAAAGTCAGTACTTGGTAAATATTAGTGATAATTCCTCATGGGTTCGACACTTTCCTTATCACTATATTACTTGTTAGACCGCGTATACTTGTGCGTGTTTAGTGATCGGTTTTCCGACCAACAAGCATCTATCAACACTATCAAGGATTCCATTTCCACCTATATGGGGATCATTGCTTCCATGCCATAGGTTAATGAGTAGGGGGTTTCCCAGTGGAAGTGCGCATTGATGTTTTGTTGGCTAATAGATTCAGAGGCAACAAGTCAGACTATCTTTTGTGATCGACAAACATCTTTTGAATGATCTTTTTGATATTCTTATTAGACGCTTCAACATCACCATTCATCTTTGGACGATAGATGACGAAGTTGAGATGCTTGATGTGGAATTTACTGCATAATTCCTCCATCATGTGGTTGTTGAGGTTTTTGGCATTGTCTGATACAATCACCTCTGGTTGTACGTATCAAAGAATGACATTATTTATGATGAAACCAATGATCACCTCTTTGTAACTCTGGGGGAAGAGGCTTCTTCCATCCACTTGGTGAAGTAGTCGATCATGGTAAAGATAAACTGATGACCATTGCTGGCTTTAGGCTCGATTGGCCCGATCACGTCCATTCCCCACATTGAGAAGGGCCAGGGTGAACTCATATTGTGGAGTTCCCTTAGAGAGGCGTGGATAACATTTTCATGTATTTGGCATTGATAACATCTCTTGACGTGGTCATCACAGTCAGCTTTAAGAGAGAGCTAGTAATGCCCTATTCTTAAGATTTTCAGGACAAGTAGAGGGCCGCTCATGTGTGGGCCGCATACTCCACCATGGATTTCATCCATGAGTTTCTGAGCTTAGTCTTTGTCTAGACATCTTAGAAGGCCTAGTCACGCATCTCTTTTTTAGAGTGCATCTTCGTTTAGATTGAATTTCATAGTCATTCTATGGATCCGCTTTCTTTCAGCTTGACTCCCCCAGTGGTCGTAGATCCATCTCGTAAATATTCTTTGATAGACTGATACCAAGGGGGTTGGATGGGAGGCATCTCATTCGATACTTCTCCAATGTAATTCCCGTAGGCTAGAGCCTTTTGGCGGGCAAACATGATATTTTGAATGCTTCCCCGTTCAGGAATGCTGATCAAGGAGGCCAAAGTTGCTAGTGTATCCGCAAAGTTATTCCTGTTATGAGGAATGTGGAGGAATGATATTTCTTCAAACTCTGAAACTATTGGATAACTTGCCGATGGTAAGGCATCAAATGTAATTCCTTAGTGTGATAGACCCCAGTGGTTTGTCTGATTACCAGTTCAAAATCTCCAAAGGTAGTTAACTGTTTGACGCCGATGGATTGGGCTAGCTTCAACCCCATTATACAACCTTCATACTCAGCTATGTTGTTGGTGTTGACAACCTGCAATCTGAAGGCAACGAGATAATGCTCTCCCAAAATAA
This sequence comes from Panax japonicus, assembly GCA_020205505.1. Classification (NCBI taxonomy): domain Eukaryota; kingdom Viridiplantae; phylum Streptophyta; class Magnoliopsida; order Apiales; family Araliaceae; genus Panax; species Panax japonicus. The sequence goes on from CM035091.1 coordinate 63,789,415, forward strand.
ATACCAACACTGCTCAAGCTCTGGCACCTTCCATGTTTACAGCTCCATCAAAATACATCCTCCATGATTGGACTGTATTTTCCTTATGGTGTTGCTGAATTATCATTTCCCCTTCATCAGGGAAATATGTTTCCAAGGGTTTGAAATCCCCTGATGGTGCGGCGACTAGTTGATCTGCAATTCCTTGACCTTTGATAGACTTTTAAGTCACATAGATGATATCAAATTACTGGAGGATCAACTTCCATTTGGATAGTCGACAATTCAACATAGGTTTGCTGAATATGTACTTGAGAGGATCCATCTGAGATATGAGATTGGTTGTATGACCATGGAGATAATGATGTAATCTCATGGAAGCCCATACTAATGCATAACAAGTCTTCTCAATCAAGGTATACTTGTGCTCACTAATGCTGAATCTTTTGCTGAGGTAATAGATAACTCTTTCTTGACCTCTATCATCTTTTTGTCCCAACATGCAGCCCATGACATTGTCATTGATTGGCAGATACATAAACAGGAGAACGCCATCCCTGGGGGGGGGGGTACCAAGACAAGAGCTTTGACTAGTTCCTCTTTGATGGAAAGGAAGGCTTTTTAACACTCTTCATTCCATTTTTTGGAGGAGTTCTTCCTTAACAACTTGAAGATGAGCTCACAGGTTGCTGTAAGTTAGGAGATGAATCGGCTTATGAAGTTGATTCTTCCCAAAAATTCCCGTATTTTCCTCTATGTCTGGGGTACGAGCATCTCAATAATAGATTGAATTTTTGCAGGATCTAGCTCAATGCCTTTGTGGATCACTAGAAATCCCAGTTACTTGCCTGACTTAACGCCGAAGGTGTACTTGACTGAATTTAGTTTCAAGTTGTACATACGCAACCGGTAGAAGAGCTTTTTCAGATGGCCTATATGGTTTTCTTCCCTTCGAGATTTGATAATGATGTCATCCATATAGACTTCTATCTCTTTGTGTATTAAATTATGGAAAAGAGCCATCATAGCTCATTGAAAGGTAGCTCCGACATTGATGAGCTTAAATGACAACCGTCTGTAGAAAAAGGTTGCCCAAGGAGTGATGAATGTTGTATTCTCCCGATCCTCTTTAGCAACCATGATTTGGTGGTACCTAGTAAAGCAGTCAACAAAGGAGTACATGAACTAGTGAGCTGTATTGTCAATGAGTAGGTGGGAAAATGGCACCAGGAAGTTGTCTTTGAGACAAGTTTTGTTCAAATCCCTGTAATCCACCCATACTTGTACCTTCCCTCCGGGTTTAGGTATGGGAACTATGTTTGATAGCCACTTAGGGTATGTTGATACCATGATGATGCCGGCTTGAAATTGTTTCACAATTTCTTCCTTGACTTTCAAACTCCACTTAGGTTTTAATCGTCTAAGTTTCTGTTTGACTAGCTTGAATACCTCTTTAATGGGAAGGCGATGAATGACGATGTCAATGGACAAACAAATCATGTCTTCATGAGACCATGTAAATACATCCTACAATTGGGTTAATAATGCAACCATATCATTGCTCTAGCTGGGGGTAAGGTCCATCCCAATCTGGATCTGTTTAGGTTTTTTGAGGTTCCAAGGTTGAAAGAGTTGGTTTGATCAAGGTTTGGCTTGGGTTTGTCTTCGACTCATTCTTTGATCTCCCCAGTCACCTTATAGTCCTCTTGTTAAATCTCTATCAAGTTAGAGTTCAACTTTACATTAAAGTTGCAGTCCTTGAGAAGAATTGGCATCCCATCAGCAAGTTTAGATAAATCTAACTCTAGAGTCCTGAAACAAAATGCTTTCACTTAATATATGAAACTATTTGATAATACATAGTGTTTGCATGACATGACAAAAAATTTCTAATACTATGCAACAAAAGTAAGCAGTTATTGCTATCTATAGGGCAGAGGGATTTTCTTCCCTTTGTTACCCTTTTTGGCAAATGCAAGGAGTGCTGCTCCAATTACCGAGGGTCAAGTCCTAGTGGACAGCTATGATGAAGGGGCAATTTCTTTCCTCCTCCTCTTGAATAATGACCATGACGTCTGGACAGTCATCATCTGGGATGTCCCTATTTATACCCTCTGTATGTATCAGGACGCTCATCTTTGATAAATGTCTCTTTCTGTCTTATTTGTGCCTTTGATTCCTTTCCTCAATGTCTGGGTCTGGAATTAGGACTTCTTTCCCGTTAGCCAATCTGTGCTTAGGAAACAACATACTCGCCACATAGACAAGAATTTTCCTTAGAGGCCATACATAAACTGTATCTGTAGGTTTAGGCAATAACATTGTAGATGAAGGAACCGGTGTAAGCTTGTGCGGGTTCCTGTGACTTAACCTAGAGGAGTAGCCTAATCCACCCTTCCCTGTCTGGCTGGGAATTTGAATTGGGCATTTGATTCCTTACTGATTCTTTCCTAACCCTTGTCCTGGTTAGAAACCCAAGGATATCGTCTCTTGACTGACCGACATTACCTCTAGGGAAATTATAGGTTTTAGAGCTGGAGCCCCGATGGGTTGATATTGAGTGTTGCTCACCTCAAGGGCTTGGAAGCTAACAAGCTCAACTTCTTCCTTGAAATTAATTAAAGGTGTATCACTTTGAATAGGATACTTTGGTTCAGCATTGACAGTGACCAGATTACTATTGATGATATACTTGAGTTGTTGCTGAAGAGTGGATGGGACGACTCCCGCCATATGGACTGAATGTCTTCCCAATAATAAATTATATCTTGTAGTGATTTTGAGCACTTGAAAGGATATGTAGAATGCATTTTGACTGATTTCCACTGCTAATTCAATCTCTCCGACATCATTTCGTAGAGATTCATCAAAAGCTTTGATGATTGTGTGGCTGCTTCGAATTCGGTTGAGATTAATCTTATTTCTTTCCAATTTGGCATAGGGGCAGATGTTTAGGGATGATCCTCCATCTATTAGCACTTCTCCAACCAAATATCCAGAATACATCACTACTATGTGTCGCGGTTTGCAATGACACGTCCCTTCAGAAGGCATGTCATTATCGGTGAAGGATATCACATTACTGTTGAAGATGTGATCTACCAAATGATGAAACTTTTTAACATCCATTGTCTTTGGCAAGTGGGCTTCTTCTAATGTCTTCATTAAGACCTTCTGATGATCATCCGAAGAGAATACCATGTCCAGGATAGATATTCATTGAGGCACTTCTTTCAATATTTGCACGATCTTGGCTTCATTATGTCCCATTTTGTGGAGGAATTCTTCGATTTTTACCTCGGGTACTTTCCCCTTAGATCTCATGATTGTCTTCATCACTCGTTGAGGGAGATATAGCAGTTTTTCTTTGGATACTGCAACAGTGGTGTTAGATGTTTATCCTTCAACCTCTCCATAGTTCCATGGGACTTTCTTAATGCTGATGATAGGATACTGTGGCTTGAATGACAATATTAGTGGTTCTGGTGCAACCACTTTCAAAGGGGTTTCAACTCATTTGAGCATGATGGGTTGAATTGTAAGGGGTGTGGCAGTCAGGTCTCCCTCAGAGGATACGACTGCTATGATTTCCCTCCATCATTGTGATCTTGGAGGAAATGTATTCCCACTCTCAAGTGATACGGTGTCATTGTCTGCCACTTGCAGGTCACCACTGTCAATCATATTTTGGATAAGATGACGAAGTGCCCAGAATTCTTCAGTGCCGTGACCACGAGAATGGGAGGGGTATTGACAGACTCCAGTAGCATCAAATCTTTTTTTAGCGTGGATTGACTGGAGGTAACAGTGCTGTAGTCTTTCCCTCATTGATTAGCATCTACAAGATTTTTTCCATCGGTTGGCCTAAATAGGTTAACTCCCTTTTGTTGGCAAAGTCCTGACGGGCTTGGGCTCTTACTTTTCTTGTAAGCTTTTCCTCCAAAGGTTTTACTCTCTTGGGTTTGTAGTGGATTCTTTGTGATAAGTAAAAGGAGACTATCATGCTCTTGACTGAATAACTTTTGTGTGACTTAGTGTTGATGTATCACCATTTTTCCAGTTGATTGACCTGCTCATCAATAGACTTTAAATCCCGTTCCATCATGAACTGGAACTCCGAATAATCCCACTTGTCAGAATTATCTTTGCTGATTTGGGGAGAACCACCGACGTATTTGAGGTACTTGGAACTCTCTCCACTGTCTCTATTGATCATGTTAACATTCTCTTCCTTGTGTTGAGGGAGAGGTTTTTCTTGAACGTGTGGTTGTTCGGGTTTTGTCACCACGATCTCACCACTGTCTATTAAGTGTTGAATCTTATACTTGAGGACCCTACAATCCCGAGTGTCGTGGTCAGAAGCTCCAGAATGGTTAGCACACTTTTTGCTTGTATTGAAGCCATTTCCACTTGGATTAGCTGGTGGAAGGAGATGAGTGATTTTCTTCTGAGCTGTCAAAAGTTTGAAAATGTTTTTGAGTGAATCCCCTAAGGGTGTGAACACTCTTGAACGTCTGACTTCTCCACTCTTTTGCAAGGGAGGATTTGAGGATTGTGCTTGAAAAGGGGAATAGTTTCTCCTTTGAATAGGTAAGCTTTGATTGCTTTTCTGATTTTGTCCATGCAGTTTCAAGGAGACATTCTTTTCTTTCTTCTTATGGACCCTCTTGGGGTTGTTCTCATAACTTCCAGATTGGATATGCTCAGCTACAAATTTTAAACTGACGAGGTCTTGAATCTTTCCAGATTTCATCCCCATCTCCACCATTTCTCTGTGCTTAATCATCTTTGAGAATTGTTTTCCTATTCCAATTAGGACCCTCTCATAAAATGGACCTTCTTGAATATCTATGAAGGTCATCACCATCTCAGTCTCTGTCATGGATTGAATTACTTGAGAAGCCAGACGCCGCTTCCATCTTTGGGCATACTCTCTGAATGACTCATTGACTTGCTTCTTGACTTTGGTAATCTGATACCTGTCTAGAGCCATCTGACTTTGAAAGCTATATTGACTGAGGAAAGCACGGGCTAACTCCTCCCAACTGTGAATTTTAGAGTTATCCAATCTAGTGTACCATGCTCTGGCTTCTCCAGTTAGACTCTTCTAAAAAAGCTACATTCTCAACTTTTCATTCTTGGCGTAGGATCCGAGTTCTCCAATGAACACTTTTAAGTCAGTGTAGAGATCTCCCAATCCATCATATTTCTTGAAATCGGGAGCCTAGAATTTCTCCGGATAATGAACCCCTGGGAAGATGCAAAGGTTTGAATAGGAAACACCTTCGTGCGTTTTAATCCCTTTGATGGACCGAATGGTTTCTTCCATTTATAGAACCTTCTTCTAAATATCACCGGTGCCTTAATCTTCTTTAAGATGGGTTATTTCAGGGGTTATATTGGACTTCTCAGTCTGAGACTCAGGTATTGGGACTTATCTATCTAGACCCTGGATTCTTCAATGTGTAGAGGGTTCTATTTGAATGGGTATTTGTGGACCCTGAGTTGATTTGTTCAGTTCTTTCAGGATAACAACCAACACTATTATTTGACTCCTTAATCTTTTGAACTACTCGCGAGAGACATGAGTAGGATCAGGTGGGGCACTTGTAGCCATGTCTAACTGTGGGCTTAGTGCCTTTTTGGACTTTGAACGGGACCAATCGTTTCCCTACAAAAAGACTATGTAGTTTAGTCGGGAAAAACGGGGAAATGTTACATGCTATGTAATGTGTCCGTTTTTTAGGAGCATTTTAATGTTCTCATGTAAAACATATGTTATGGTTTTGATGACAGGATAACATGACAGGTCTTGATATAAAAAAGAATTCATATTTACATACTCCTTTATATTTTCCATTAGATTGAGATTGACATGGAAATGAAATTACAGATAATTGAAAGGGGAAGGTATGAAGAGACTTTTCTCTGCGTTTGGTTTATCAAAGGCTGACCTATCTTAGGCTACTCTCGCAACGTTTTGGCATGAAGGTCCCCAGATCATCACAATTTACTAGATGGTAAGTTAATCCGATCTTTCAACTAGATCGAATCTGGGTGGTGCCTTTCCTGAGCCTCGCAGAATTAGGTCCCTTGAGTCCAGTAATCAAACACCGACGGGTTAGCCTCTTGGTGGAGGAATCACACAACATACATTCACATACATCGTGTCTCACCGTATGGAAATGATGACATGTGCGAAGCACTAATATCACAGGCAGATATGGTACAAAGCACTAAGTGCAGTAAAAAAATCATTAGTATATATCTATTTAATGTAAATGCAATATTCACACATAAGCAAATACAAGTTTTTGAAAAGTTTGAATAGCGACTAAAGCCGGAGTCCCCAGTAGAGTCGCCACCTGTCGACGTCGGGATTTTTATTTGTCCCTTTCAGTTCTTGTCTTTTGGTGTTCTCATTTTAAGGTGAGATTTGTTTGAAAAAATAAGTTTGAACAGGTCCGACATGTATATGTCGTCGATTTGACTATTAGAATCACCAGTTGGCATTTTTAAATGGTTGCACCAACTCAACCGAGAAAAGGTTTGCACAAAGACCCAATGGTTTGACACTGTTTAACTAGTCTTGGAACCGAGATTTATTAGGGTTCGGGGGCTTGATTAAGTGGAGGGAAGGTGTTAGGAACCCCCGACTTCTATGATAACACGGTTACCGCCACTTTTCATTAAATTTTATATGTAAATGTGTGTGTAGGGCCTATGTGCAGTTATCTGTAAGTAGTGTTATGCCTTATTTTCACCTATATACAAAGGGTTTGACTTTTTTATAAAAGTTCAGTTTTAACAAGATATAGCAATGATGTTTTACAAAACAGGTTTTTCAAACCCTTATACTCAATAGTAATTGAGGCCCTTGATACTTCCATTTTATTATGTGTTCGGTTTGATTGCTTTTATTTTTGAGATGTGAAGCATCTTCGAGAAAATAAGATACATAGCAGTGCCGAACTCCTTGTGGGAATGAGAGCCAGTATATTCAGACACTGTAGATTATTTACAAGTTGACTGCGGCTGTAAAATGTCCATCTTTCTAAACCAAATCTAGATTTAGAACCTGAATCTGTGATCACATGATTCCTAAGCTCACATGAAAGAGTAATATGTATAAAAGCTAGAAAAAAGAACCAGATTTGAGTAAATCTAAATCATTCTAGCTTCAACGGTTCCGGTTTAGTCACTTTTAATCGGTTAAAGTTAGAAGTAGCCAGATTTAGGCAAATGTAGCCCGCAAGCAAAAAGATTTAATATCTATAATATGAAAGTAAATATTTATATAAAAGCTGTATATATATATATATATATATATATATATATATATATATATATATATATATATATATATATATATATATATAGGATCAGGTCTTGACTCCCGGACCTAATTAAAATCCAGATCCTATTTTATTATATTTTTTGCTTTATTTTTTAAAAAAACAACCAATTTTTTTTTAATATTTTATAGAACTGGAATTATTCAATAATACAGTGTTTTGGGTGTGATTTGGATACATATAACAAAACATGTATGTATAGATATGTTTTGTTATATGTATCCAAATCACACCCAAAATACTATATTATGAAAAAATTCCAGTTCTATAAAATATTAATTTTTTTTCTAGTTTTTTTTTAAAAAGAAAGCTAAAAAAAGGGTTCGCATTTTAACAAAATGCGTTAGTCCAGACATAAAAGCTATAAACGCACCAGATATTATATCCAGGTTCAATCGAATCTAAGTTCGAGGATATATAAGTATATATATATATATATATATATATATATATATATATATATATATATAAGTAGTAGAAAGCTTAAAAATCTGAAAAATCTTATAGTGGGCTACTAATATGACTTTAGATGGCTTTTGACGCCTGAAAACTCGATTTCCACCGGTTAAACTTTAGTATTTTACAAAACGCGAGCTTACAAGTCTTTGGAAAGAAGAATCACTCAGTTTAGAGATATCTAGCAGGGGTTACAGGCTTAAATGGATAAAGTTTTCTCTCCTTTTCCCTTTTTTTTCAAATGAGCTGCCAAGAGCTTATATTTAAAGACCAAGGAGCCGCAGTTTAACCCGCAGTAACTGCGAGTCTACCTATAGCCTCCAGGGTTTCCCCAGGCTTTATGGGTCCCGTCATCTTGAAGTACGTGCACTTGGGCAACGCGTTGTACGCTCAAACCTTCATAACTTTCAATCCAGGCATCCGATAATGGAGTGTTGTACATTTTTAGAATGTTGTTGTTTCGAGATACACAATGACATGGGTTTAGAGGTTGTACGAAGCCGGGAAGATGGGTTCATGACCAAATCTCCAAGTTTTCAAAGTCTATCCGGTATGTTGTCTTGTGCCGTTGTCAGTCAGGATTTGAGCTATGGTTCTTGTGGGATACCTTGGTATGAAATATGGATTTAATTGTGTTGAGACGACGTGAATGTGATGTTGAGGTAGCAAAATGATGATTTTGCCTCCACCAGGGTTATCTCCGGCTTTGCGTAGATGTAGTAGTCGTTTCTCAAGGTTATCTCTGAGATTGGGCTGCTGTGGATGCTGAATGTCCTCAAGGTTATCTCTGAGGTGTGCTTGACCTCCCGAGGTTATCTCCGAGGTTGAACTGAGTATCCCGGTGTAGTCTCCAGGGTTGAAACTGACTTCTCTGGGGTTATCTCCGAAACTTGGACTGCATCCCTCGGGATTATCTCTTAGGTTGGAACTAGATCTCCCAAGGTTGTCTCCGGGATTAAAACTGAGTCTCTCAGGGTTATCTCCAAGATTGAAAACAAGCTCTCTCGGGGTTATCTCTGGGATTTGAAACTGATGTGACTTCCAGGGTTATCTCTAGAAGACGATTCTACCCTCCTGCAGGGTTAGTAACACGAATGAAAATTTCGAGTGTCTACATAAAAGAAACTAAATTCTGTCATGAATAATACTCCGACGTGAATAGTACCCACACATAAATAGTATCCCGAATGAATAGTACCCCGACATAAATAGTACCCCGAATGAATAGATTAAAATTTAATAAGAAAGTTCATACCATTATTCCAGTGAAATGATATTAGATGAAGAGCAAACTATTAATGATATTATACTAATTTCAGGGATTTTCACTATTTAATAATAACGTTATGGATCAAATAGTAATTTCATACCATAAATGGAGAAATATAAAAGAAAATGATAGCCTTTGATGAGTACAAAAGAAATGATATCCTATACGAGTATAAAATAATATATAAAACCATAAATAGATTTTCACCAGTCATGCGATAATCCGCGTAGGCAGATCATTTGTACAACTTAATAAAAAATGAATACGAAGGGTTATTCACTAGGCATGGGGTAATCCGGGTAGACATGTTATGTGAGATCCCAGATTTTATGAATAAATATTTAATTTTCTCAAAATAATTTTTTAAATATTATGGTGTGGATTTGATATAATGTTATAGTTGTGGGTTATATTTATAAATTATGCAAAGTACGTAACTTGTTATATAATATTTGATTGGTCGGGGAATATTCTTTTTGTCGGGGAATATCCGTATGACGGTACAATCATTGGTGGACCCCGCAACAGAATTATTGTCGGATTGAGAAAACGACAAAAATACTTTATGAAAATAACGGCGGAAGTTTTACCGTTAACTGTTGAAACCCCTGGTGTTAAAAGTACAGTAATACGCGTGGTTGCATAGTAGCACACTGTATTGATTATTGATTCTTCAATTATTGTTACAGTAATTGCAGCATCATATCTTTCATATTATTGATTCAAATATTATTACAGTAGCAACTGTATAATATGATATATTATTAAATCAATAATTGAGACGGCAAAGTTATTCATATTATTATTTGCAATATTGACAATGTCTAGAAGTTCTGTCAAGGAGAGATTTGGTCACCTAATTACGCGCCAATAAAGAGAAATCCTTATCGAAAAGCACCCTCTTTCCTGGGAACGACCTGGTTGTTAAATACTGTGAGTTATAATATTAATGATGAATGTTATTAAAATTGAAGTTGTGTTCGGAGTTGAATTTGGAGACGCAGACGTGATATTTGAGTCCGGAACGATGAAATTTATAAAAATAGTCTATAAACACAAAATTTCCCGGAATTCACTATTTGGTCAAAGAGTCAACAATTGATTTTTTTGGGAATAGTCAAACTTCGAAATTTCAAAATTTATATTGTTAATAAAAATAGTTTCATTATGTTAGAATTGTTTGTGTTAGTGAAAATCGACATCTATTCCGATGATAATTGATGTCTGGGGGTTATATTGATAAATCGGGTAATTTATCGAATAAATAAGCAATTAATTGTTACTAATTCACATGCTTATATAACTATTTGTTCACATGCGTGTACTATTGAATCACATTCTTGTACTATTAGGGGAGTTGGTGCAAAATTGATAATACTTGCACGACTAAGTTAAAAATGGAGGTATAGATGAAGGTACTATATTGTAATTATTTTTATCACATGATTAGAACTATTGAGTCACATGATTTATTATTGATTCACATTATTTACTATTAGGGGAGTTGGTGCAAGTTTGATACTACTTGCAGTACTAAATTAAAAATGAAGAAAAAGAGGAAGGTATTATACTATAATATTTCGAGCCCCAAAACGTGCAATTATCGAAAATATATTTTCCTATAAATAGAAGCTCATTCTTCCTTCATTTCTCATCAATTCACAAAAGCTTTAGAGTAATTATTATAGAGAGAAATTATAGAGAAAAAGGAAGAAGAGAAGTTTGCTGCCTCACTATTCTAGTATCTAGTTTTTTTAAGGTTGGGAATATTATTTGTTGGATTCGAAATGGGTATTATTTCTTTATTTCGTCTTCATGAAGAGAACTTCTGTTATTCCATTCTTTGTTATTATGTTAGATTAACCTGTCTATGCGAAGTACTGCATACTTAGTAAAATTCTTCTATTATTCCATTCCTTATTATTCTGTTGGAATATCTTGTCTGTGCGTTCTACGCCGGACATGGTTCCGTCTTTATTATTATATTGGAATATCCTGTCTGTGCGTTTTACGCCGGAGCTGATTCTGTCTTTATTATTCTGTTAGAATATCCTGTCTGTGCGTTTTACGCCGGACCTGATTCCGTCCTTATTAATATTCTATTGGAATAACATGTCTATGTGAAGTACCGCATGTATGATGATTTCTGTTGTTATTTCATTCTTTATTATTCCATTGGAACATCCTGCCCGTGTAAATTTCGCCTGACCTGGTTCCATTATTTAGTATTCTGCTGGAATAACCTGTCTATGCGAAGTACCGCATATATGGTGATTTCTTTTGTTATTCCATACTCAGTTGGTTAAAGTTTTGACTTCTATACTCCATGAAACTAGTGGAATATCCTTTATATTTGCGCTTCATCCAGTATCTTTTCATGGAAATATTCTTCTGAGCATTCTTGAATTTTACTCTACAAAATAGTATTATGTTGATAATGCGGACATTATTAGTTCCTGGATAAATTAATCCTTGAACTTGTTTTATTGAATTCTTATATCATTATCATCATACTCATGTTTATATTTTGTTGAAAGTCATCTGTGGCCTATAGTGCACAGATGGACTTGGTATGATTATGACCAGGGATTATTCTGTGTAATCATGACCGTAATGTTACAAATGATGTGGTAAAAGTCCTCATTGGCCCATAGTTCATTGATGGATAGTTTTTGGTATGATTATGGCTATGGATTCTCTTCGGCCAAGGGTGCAAAGATGAATTGTTTTATGGCATGATCAGGACCGTTGATGAAAACACGATCAACTTTGGCCTGTAGTGCATGGATAATTTGTGACACCCCCAAATCCGAGTTACCTGACTCCCGAGTTTGGTGTTCACGATCCACACTATAATTAACATTTAACTACCCATAATATATATAGATAGTAACTTTCATAATATTTTATCAGAGTTTAATAATAATACATCACTCAGGTTCTCTAACCTTAACTTTACAAACATACCCTTTAGATATACAAAAAGGGTTTACAAATACAACATAATAAATATGTTCATCATAATTAATTTATTACAACGCCTTTGCCTTTATCCTTCACAGCACCTCCTTCCTACTTCGTCCCTAGCTGAAAAGTTTTATTGAGCAAGGGTGAGCAACTAATTTTCCCTGCAAGTTAATACATACAATAAATGTATAAGGATTTAAAACAACAGACTATCTATTTTGATAGAATAGAACCAAAGTTCGGGGAACTTTGATATAGCTGAACAAATCGTTATTCAATAACAAGTTTTCTCGTATTCTATACAACACAATAATTCACTAATGATAGTGTACAACGCTTTCAAAGTTTCTACGATATTCTAATGAATAATCAATAATCAATTCTCCGAAATATCAAAGAGGAATGTTTTCCAGATTTATACTGAGCGATCACACAAGATCTTTGAACTTATTTTTCTCGAGTAGATATCAAAGATTTACTTTGATAAATACTCAGGTGTATCAGATAACCATAAAGATTAAATCATACCCCTCTGCAAGTACAACAAATGATCAGCTTATTATACCCTATATTATGCATAATACTCAAAACGCGCGCAAAGGTCGAATTCACGACCAACAAAATGTTCCCTTTATATAAAAGGTTGTTCTTCTCAGTCTTAGAATCAATATTTTGATTTTACAACGAAATACTATGATTTCAAATTCTATTTGCTTCTCTTCTCAAACCTAACAAGTTTTTACAAATGTTTGTCTAACCAGAATAATTGGCTAAGACATTTCTCAACATAATTCGACAATAAGCAGGAATTATCTGTACTGTCAATTCTAACTTCTACAGATATGAATATCCAACAACAGTAATTCTACGAATATATATTTTCTAATTCGAAAATTTAATTTCAACAATAAATCCCTGGACGTGGCTTAATCAACAATAATTAACCACCAATAATAATTGAATGAAATAATTCAAGGTTGAGTTAGGGAACTTGCCTCTTCCGCTGATTACAGCTACACAATATACTTATTTGATTTCGAAAGACCTATAACCAATAATGTAGGTCTCACAATTAGCACAAACATTTATATCACACAGCACTGTATTCACAGTCAAAATTTTCCTAAGCACATTGGCACACAGTCAAATCAGTGTTTATAACCTATATAAACACATAACAAGTTTAACTATTTCGGTCTGGTTGGACTTCGGTCCATTCTCGGTGTTCTGGTCACCCTATTCGACAATTAACACATTGATTGTCAATTAAACTTGGTCTCTAAGCTTCAATATTAATTTAGATAAGTCAATTATAATATTTTTCGGAAGCTTTTAATAATTATCAAGCAATTATTATAATTTATAATAATTTTTCAAACACTTAAATCATTTTTAAATGATTTAATTATCAAATAATCTTATCATTATTAATATTTAATAATATCAATATATTAATAACATACATTCCAAAATATTAAAGTTATCATCAATAACTTAAAATATTTTTAAATCATCAATATTCTACTTAAATGATTTTTTTAAAATAATTAAAATCATTTTTAAATCATCACCATTAATATATAAATATTAATGAAATTATTATCCAAATATTAAAAGTCATTAATTATAACTTACAATATTTGTAAACCATTTTTCTCATTTTTAAATGATTTTTAAATCAATAAAATCATTTTTAATTTATTTATTTAATATAATAATTAAATAAATCAAATATCATTAATAGTAATTTATTAATGAAAATTCTCCAAAAATATTGAAAATTATATTTTATAATTTAAAATATTTTCTAACACTTTATTCTCAATTAAAATGATTTTTAAAGCATTAAAATCATTTTTATCTTATTTATTTAATTTAATAATCAAATAAATCTAATATCATTAATAATAAATTATTAATGAAAATTCTCCAAAAATATTAAAAGTTACATTTTATAACTCAAAATATTTTTAAATACATTATTCTTATTTAAAATGATTTTTCATAATATAAAATCATTTTTCTCTAATTTATTTAATACACTAATTAAATAAATTAAATACCTTTAATAATTAAATAATTATAAATATTAAAGAAAAATATTCCAATTGGTCATAAATTATGTTTCATAATTTAAAATAATTTTTAAAACCATTTTTGGTAATTTTTAGAATTTATTTCTATTTTTTAATAATTTCCGGAAATTCTGAAAATTAAATTAATTAAAACCGTCGCTATAGACCTTTAGCGACACAAAGCGTCGCTGTAGGTGTTCTTGAGCTCAAGAACACTGACAGCCGGCAGATCTAGGGGTCATGTTTGATCGGCTTTAACTTCCAATCTGCTCATGTTCTGGGCTATCTAAAACTTTGGTATTGTAGTACTAATGTAACACTACAATCCCTAATCGATACTTTGGTTAAACAACATCACAACAAGGAGATCAAAGCCTCCAAAGTTGCTGCCAGAAAACTATCTGGGCTTTCTGGGCTTAAACAGTTCGAGTTGCCATATTCAACCTCAATTTAATCTATGATCTGGTCTCGGTTTAAGTTGTTTTATGGTTCAGAGTTATATTCCATGTATCAGAGAACAACATCAAAGCAACAAATCAAATTAGCATCAACAGAATCATCACAAAACACACGGTCAAACTCTGTCAGACAGCTTGTTCTTAAAAATCTGGAAATTCCTAGAAAGTTTCAGTCTTGATCAAACGACCAAGTTTGACCATTTGTCATGATCGATCTATTGACGTTTTTAGTGTTATATAAGCATGAATATGTAGTCCTACTTATAGGCTACAAGATGGTTACAAACATCACATTAAACAACCTATACACTGTCAGATTCGCTCGCTACAAAACTTGTCAGATGGTGTTTTAAACTTCTGGGCTTGCCCAGATTTGTACTCGGTCATGGTCGGTCAACCGACTTTGACCGAGTATAACTTGCAATCTATACATTGGATTGCTATGATTTCAATTCCAGATCCAAGAAAACATGTCCGGCTACCGATCCAAACAATAAAACATAACAAAACATTTACAGAGCAAGATCTGAGCGGCCTGACATTTGGCTGTCAGAGCACAAATATGCTCAAGAACAGTTTTTGAAAAAAATTATTTTAAGGCACTTTAATGCTATGGATTCATGATAGATCATCATAGATCTTCATATAACATCCAATAGCAATTTTCTAAACACAAAAACACAAAAATGTTTCAAGCATACAAGATCAAAAATTAAAAACTTTGTTATACATTTTTAGCTTTGAATCTTGATCTAATCCTTCCAATATGTTTATGATTGATCTAAGGCTGGTAATATGACTGATTCTACTAGTTATTTTCGGACACCAAGAGAGAAGGAGAGTTTGTAGGAGCAAAGTGAAAGTAGTATGCATACAAGCCAATCATGTTTGATGATAAAGCATATACTTTGTAACAATCTTATTCATTTATTAATAAAAAGTATTCATTTATTAAAGGCTTTTAATTATCTACATGATGCTATTTTATAATATGTGATAAACCCATAGTTTTAAGCAATGCTTTTAGAATAATGATGATGATCATTATAATAAGATCTAAATTCTTAGAAAGCTTAAAACTAAAATAGTTCCCAATCGTTGGATTACTAAATTGGGGATTAGTGAATCCGGATAGATTGGTATATACGTTGCTTGCTCATTGGATGAGGATGATTGATCTCATAATAATTTGTGTGGAGACACTAAAGCAAGTATGTAGGTGCTTATTAGAGAATAAGTTCACTGAACGTGGCTCGCTAAGGAATACCTAACGGAGTTTTACTTGCCTGTCAATAGGAATTCCTGTAGTGATAGTAGTACAAGTGATCCTTGGACTTGAGATTATCATAGTATCTTGTGTATTATGAGTTATACTTTGACTTATTCCTTAAGATCCTTAGGGTATATCAAAGGGTATGCTTGGGTATAATAATTTATACATGGAGATAATGTATTATCAATAAAGAATCTACCACTTCTAGTAAAAGAAGAGAAATGTCCTATGTGATTCGATAAATGACAACTCAGTAGTCCTTGGCCAAGGCAAAATGAAATTAGAAAGGAGTTTCTAATTTGCATTATTTGGAGTTGTGCATTTAAGAGTCGAAATACATATAATTAAATAAAATAAGACTGACAGAAATTTCATGTCTTATATTTAATTGGGACATTGTATGGTGGAAGGATTGAATTGTACGGTAACTATTTACTCAAAGGTTCTTTTATGATTAATGTTGAAATCTGTATTATCTGGAAAGTCGTTGATCGCTAGGGAGACTTATCCCTATTGTAGAATAAATATTATTTATTTAAATAAATTAATAGTTTAATTTATTTATTTAAATAAGATTAGAATTGTTCTAATTAATTTATTCACAACCGGTTTAATATGGAGAACCTAAAGGGTCACACCATAAAAGGAAGAATAATTATTTAAGAAGTTAATGGCATAATCGTAATAATATGTTAAGTATATTTAATTTAATCTATGGTGATAGAATAAATTAAATAGCTTAATATTTATTATTTAATATTTTAGAAATATTAAATAT
This sequence comes from Panax japonicus, assembly GCA_020205505.1. Lineage (NCBI taxonomy): Eukaryota > Viridiplantae > Streptophyta > Magnoliopsida > Apiales > Araliaceae > Panax > Panax japonicus. The sequence goes on from CM035091.1 coordinate 63,806,026, forward strand.
AAATTAATAAGAGGGGTCTTATTAATATTATTACTATTATTATTATTTTAATTTCTAAAAGAGTTTAGGAATTAATTTAATATAAGTACTCTCATTTATTCCTAATAGGATTAGGAGGGAAAATTAGTTAAAAGAGTTTAATTAATTATCCCTAATAAGATTAGGGAGCCCATTTAATTAAAAGAGTTTAATTAAATAAATAATAACTTATTTTAATAGGGTTACTTGATATCTTTATAAGAGGAGTCTTATATCAGATATCTAACTTACGTTATTCCAATGGTTGGAGAGTACGCCTTTTCTATAGAGATAGAAAACTAGGGTTTTGCCAAATATAAATCTTCTTGAATTCTTCTTCTTCCTTGGTGGATCACCTATAGAGGCCAAACACTTGGGTGGCTAACGTTGATCAAAGGAAGGAACCAAACCCGGTGGATTCAAGATAAACGCGAAAAGGATTGGAGGTGAACTTGTACCTGAGGAAGCTTGGATCTTCAAGGGTATGATTTTTATTCATATCTTTTCGTTTAATTAATAATTATGCATAAAGGGTGATCCGGGTATATGGTTTGTAAAATTTTTTAAAACTCTGATTTTCCACGTTTCCGCATATTTTGTGCAATTTGATTGCGTTCATGAATATTACAAACCTAACAGTGACATCAGAGCCAAACCTTTATGCGAATTATTAATTGTTTAATTTGATATGTATATTGATATATGTTTAGAACAATTTAATTGGGTATAATTTGTAGTATAAAATTTAAACAAAAAAAAAATATTCGCTAAACATTTTTTTTAATACCGTGATTTGCGTCGCTGATGGATGTTGGCGTGAATCATTTTTGTTTTGCGAAACTGTTTTTTTTTTTACCAGATTCGCGTGGGTAGGCGTGTTATCCATTGGTGGATCCAAGTTATTTAAAAATAAAAAGAAGCTTCTGGTGTCACTTTTACTAGCTACAGGAGTTTACGTTTTTTATTTTTTATTTTTTTATATAAGCTAATTCGGTAATCATGATTTCATGATAATTCTTCCCACCATCATGTGATTCACGTTAAAAAGGATTCAGTATATTATATATAATCACTGTAATTATATAATTACCGTATTATATATATATATATATATATATATATAATATTCTCAATTATTTTATAATTAAAATAAAAGTTTATTTTATAATTAAAATAAAAGTTTATTTTAATCTTAAAATAAAAGGTTTATTTTAATATTAAAATAAAAGAATTTATTTTAATTTTAAAATTAAATTTCATGTTAACTAATTAGAGTTGGAATTGGATTCCATGATAACTAATTGGAGTTGAAATTGGATTCCATGTTTCCTTAAATAAAAGAGTTTATTTAGATATGAAATAAAATATCATATTATTCAAAATAAAAGAGTTTATTTGTGAATAGGAAAGAGAATCCTAATTTTCTTAAATAAAGGAGTTTGTTTAGATATGAAATAAGATTTCATATTATTCAAAATAAAAGAGTTTATTTGTGAATATGAAAGAGAATCCTAATTTCCTTAAATAAAGGAGTTTATTTAAATATGAAATAAGATTTCATATTATTCAAAATAAAAGAGTTTATTTGTGAATAGGAAAGAGAATCCTAATTTCCTTAAATAAAGGAGTTTATTTAGATATGAAATATGATTTCATATTATTCAAAATAAAGGAGTTTATTTGTGAATAGGAAAGAAAATCCGTATTTCCTTAAATAAAGGAGTTTTTTTTACATGGAATTGGATTCCATAATTAATTAAAATAAAGGAGTTTATTTTGATTAAAGATTTTGATTAAAATAAAATAGTTTATTTTATTCAAAATTGGATAAATTAAAATAAAATAGTTTTATTTTGATTTAAATTTGGATTAAAATAAAGGAGTTTATTTTGATTCAAAATTAGATTTTATACTAACTAAATTTGCCCATTAAATGATATCAATATATATATTAAATGTTTATTATTCATGAGATGAATGTTATTTATTGATACATATGGTGATGTGTATGATAATAAATGGGATTGTATATGGATTATTGACCAATGTGATTGGATTTTATTTTAGTTGGATGCATGAATGTATGAGTTTTATTAAATGGGGTGTGCGTACCTCGTCTTCTCGAAATTTTTTTTAATGTAAATTCTAACTCCATCCTATGTACTTCCCCTTGACTGCTGATCAAGGTTTCTATTTATTTTAAATAGTTTTGTAATAGGAATAGTTAGAATTAATTTTGAAGAATTGGAGATCAAGGAACAAGGAGCGCTTGAAGACCCGTTTGTAATGGAGCCCTAGTTTAAATGTAATAGTTATATTTAAATATTAATTCTTGCACCCCTAGGGTTTGACCTTTTGGTTCACTTGGTGGCTCTAGTGAACCAAACTAGAATAAAAGTCCATAATCAATCCAGGTAGAATATAGTATTCTATATGTGCATGCTTATATTATATATATTATATATTATGCAAACATGCTTCGCATGTTAATTAATATGACGCGTATTTTATATATATATGTGCATGCGCGCTAAACAAGATGAGACAAATTAATAACAAACCCCTCTAATATTTTATATTAAGTTGTAACGTTCAAAGATATTTGGAATATCGAACGTCGCCTTCTAGCATGATAGAAACAATAGAGTATTGAATATTTAATATGAATTTGTTGTGCACACACAAGGCGAGTATTAAATATTTAAGATATTGTTTTTATTACATATGATGTTTATAAGGAATTGAACATTACTACTTTGTTGTGCACACACAAGGGCTATAGTTTTCTCTTCACTTATATAGAAATGCTAGGTCTGACTTAACTTAAATCATTTTAGTTCGGATGTGCACACACTTGACCATTATGATTTAAGAGGCAAAATACAAGGAGTTACATAGTTGATGTAATTGACAAGAGTTGTCTACCTATTTATTTATATATAGTTTGTTGTGCACACACAAGGCTATATACATTTGAAATGGGATCCTTATTCTCACTAGCAAATCTTTAATTAGATTTTGCCGAACTATATAAGTGAGGGTAATATAGTTTGAAGAAAATAGTGGGAGATACCAATTTAAAACAAGACCTAAATTATTTTGGTAATTAATAAAAGAATGTATGTTAAAGTGTTGTTAATTACAAATTCATTTACAGAATTTTACAATGTCTAAAATTACTATCACTGCGTAGCATATTAGATGTTAAATTAACCGGACCGAAATAAACGGATTGGTTAAGGAATTTGAGAATAGTTCTCATGGCTAAAAAGCTATCTTATGTCCTTAATAAGCCTATCCCTGCAATGGTTGCAGACAATGCCTCTGAGGAAGAGATTGCTACTTTTAGAAAGTGGCAAGATGATGCACAGTTGGCTCAATGCATCATGCTCGTATCCATGAGTAACGAGCTTCAACGTCAGCATGAAACTATGGATGCTCCTACTATACTACTGCACATCAAGTAGTTGATGGTGAGGAAAGTAGGACTGATAGATATCAGATATCTAAGGAGCTCTTCCGATCTAGAATGGCCAATGACGCTATAGTACAGACAAAAGTCCTTAACATAATCAATTTGATTGATCAATTAGGACAAATGGGTTTTGTCATGGATGGAGAGTTGAGCCAAGATTTGATCTTGCACTCACTTCCGGAATCCTTTCACAATTGTTGTGAATTTTTCATATGAACGAGCTAGATATCAGCCTCGCTGATTTGCTTAACATGTTGAAAAATGTTGAGAGTCACTTTCCAACCAAGAAAGACCAAGTCTTACTGGTAGGGGCCAAAGGATCTTCTGAAAAGAAGAACGATTCTAAGAAGGTAAATAAAAAGGGCAAAAACAAAGGATAATAAGAACAAAACTGATACGGATATCAAAGGAGTTTGGTTCCACTGCAATAAGCCTGGACACTGGAAGGAAACTGCAAGAAGCATCTTGCAGAGGCTAACCAAAGAAGCTTAGAGAAGTTTCGGTTACAAATACAAATTTGTTCATGATTTAAATAAATTTTTCTTTAAGTCAAGGTTCTACTTGGGTATTGGATACCGACTTTGGTTATCATAAATATAGATTTATGAAGAGACCAAGCAGAAGTAGAAAGCTAAACAAATATAAGTAATCCTATGTGCGGAAAATGTAGCAAAGGTTGCCATATTAGCCATAGAAACTTATAGTTTAGCAATGCCTATGGGCAAATCTATTAAGACAATAAGTTGTTATTGTATTCCAGTTCTTGTTAAAAAATATTATTTCCATTTTATTGTTGGACAATGAAATCTTTGGTATTATAATTAAGAACAATTGTTGTTCTATTTATAATAATAATGTTTTGTATAGAACTGGAATATTACTTAATAAATTTTGTATACTTGACTTACATGAAAATAATTTTTGCATATTGAACAAATTAGTATAAGAAAAGGAGATGATCATTCAAAGAGTTGAATGAGTGTATTTGCTGAAATACAACTATGAATTATTTGAAAGGTTCAAAGAATTCAGAAGTGAAACAAATTGACAATGTATTAAGATTCTTTGATTAGATCAAGGAATAAATACTTGTGCAATAAGTTTCTAGATCATCTTAAATGGTTTTCTCATAATGGACGCCTCCTGATACGCAATAATTGATTGATGTATCTGAATGGAAAAATTGTACCTTGTTGGACATGGTGCGGTCCATAATGATTTTACCGACACTCCAGTATCCCTCTAGGATCATGTCCTAGAAATAGCTACATTTCTACGAAAAGGTAACCTCAAAATCCGGCCCTAAGACTCCATAAAAGTTATGGACAGGAAGGATTCCTAATCTTAAGTATGTTAAGATAAGGGGTTGTCCAACTTATGTGAAACGGTTTCAAAGGATAAGCTTGGGACAAAATTTGACAAGTACAGATTTGTGGGACATCCTAAAGTAAGTTTAGGGCATATGTTCTATAATCCTACTTAGCAAAAGGTGTTTGTTGCGAAACATGCTGCCTTCTAAGATAAAGGTGTTTATCATTGAAGGGGCTAGTGGGAGAATAATACATCTTGAAAAGTTCAAGAACCACAAAATACTACAAGTCAAATAAGAGGAACCTATAGATAGACCTATTGTACCACAACCGAATCGTAAATCTGGAATAGTACCGAAGATACCTAGGAGGTATGGATTCATCATGGATGATGATGATGAGGTACGTATCATAGAAGATGATAATCCAGTTACATACGATGAGGTAAGAGTTGTAGACACTCAGAGAAATGGATTGAAGCAATCTTCTCAAAAATGGAACATTCATTTTGATATGATAATCAAAAGAGTTTGATTTTATCAAAAACAAGAATAAACCTAGTGTGTACAAAAGGGTCAGTGGGAGCGTCGTGACATTTCTGGTATTATATGTTGATATAATAGGGATAAGGAATGACATGCCAATGCTAAAATCAATAAAGATAAAGTTGTCTAAACATTCCTCCATGAATGATTTGGGAAGAGTATCTTAATTGGGGATGCAAATCTATATAGATAGATTTAAAAGAATGCTCGGCTTAACCCAAGGAACGTATATTCATTTGATGCTAAAGTTGTTTAGCATGGCAAACTCCATGGGATGTCTCATGTTGATGAGCCATGTAGTGTATCTCTCTTAATAGTCCCCATAGACTCCTAAAAGAGAGATCGCATGAGTGACGATCATGTATGCAATGAAATATACGCGACCTGATGTTGATCAGTCATATTCTGGAGAAATTCACTGTGAGACAGTGAAAAACATCTTAAAGTACTTAACCAGCACTAAGGATGTGATATAATTCATGGTGGGTCTGAATTAAAACTAGAGGGCTTAACAGACTCAAGTTTTTCAGACGGACCAAGACGACAGAAAATTAACTTTAAGGTAAATCGTTACCTTGAACGGTGGTGCAGTGAATCGGAAAGGTTCCAAACAGCAAAGAGTTGCTGGTTTAGTGGTAAAGACAAAGTATATAGCTGTAAATGAAGCTACAAGTTGATTGTTTGGATGATAAGTTCATTACAGAACTAGGAATAGTTCCTAAGTCTCATCTTGGATCTAAACATGTGTTGTGGCACTTTCATTTGATTATAAGAATCATTGAAAGATGGGAAATCACTATAGAGATAGTGAACTCTCAAGAACAATATTACATATCCATTAACTAAAGCTTATCCAACCGCAGGATAATCGTCACTTAGAGAAGAAGGGTATAAGATACCATGACGATTGGCTTTAGTGCAAGTGGGAGATTGAAAGTAGTATGCATACAAGCCAATCATGGTTGATGATAAATCATATACTTTGTAACAATCTTATTCATTTATTAATAAAAAGTATTCATTTATTAAAGGCTTTTAATTATCTACATGATGCTATTTTATAATATGTGATAAACCCATAGTTTTAAGCAATGCTTTTAGAATAATGATGATGATCATTATAATGAGATCTAAATTCTTAGAAAGCTTAAAAATAAAATAGTTCCCAATCGTTGGATTACTAAATTGGGGATTAGTGAATCCGGATAGATTGGTATATACGTTGCTTGCTCATTGGATGAGGATGATTGATCTCATGATAATTTGTGTGGAGACACTAAAACAAGTATGTAGGTGCTTATTAGAGAATAAGTTCACTGAACGTGGCTCGCTAAGGAATACCTAATGGAGTTTTACTTGCCTGTCAATAGGAATTCCTGTAGTGATAGTAGTACAAGTGATCCTTGGACTTGAGATTATCATAGTATCTTGTGTATGATGAGTTATACTTTGACTTATTCCTTAAGACCCTTAGGGTATATCAAAGGGTATGCTTGGGTATAATAATTTATACATGGAGATAATGTATTATCAATAAAGAATCTACCACTTCTAGTAAAAGAAGAGAAATGTCCTATGTGATTCGATAAATGACAACTCAGTAGTCCTTGGCCAAGGCAGAATGAAATTAGAAAGGAGTTTCTAATTTGGATTATTTGGAGTTGTGCATTTAAGAGTCGAAATACATATAATTAAATAAAATAAGACTTGACAGAAATTCCATGTCTTATATTTAATTGGGACATTGTATGGTGGAAGGATTGAATTGTACGGTAACTATTTACTCAAAGGTTCTTTTATGATTAATGTTGAAATCTGTATTATCTGGAAAGTCGTTGATCGCTAGGGAGGCTTATCCCTATTGTAGAATAAATATTATTTATTTAAATAAATTAATAGTTTAATTTATTTATTTAAATAAGATTAGAATTGTTCTAATTAATTTATTCACAACCGGTTTAATATGGAGAACCTAAAGGGTCACACCATAAAAGGAAGAATAATTATTTAAGAAGTTAATGGCATAATCGTAATAATATGTTAAGTATATTTAATTTAATCTATGGTGATAGAATAAATTAAATAGCTTAATATTTATTATTTAATATTTTAGAAATATTAAATATAAATTAATAAGAGGAGTCTTATTAATATTATTACTATTATTATTATTTTAATTTCTAAAAGAGTTTAGGAATTAATTTAATATAAGTACTCTCATTTATTCCTAATAGGATTAGGAGGAAAAATTAGTTAAAAGAGTTTAATTAATTATCCCTAATAAGATTAGGGAGCCCATTTAATTAAAAGAGTTTAATTAAATAAATAATACCTTATTTTAATAGGGTTACTTGATATCTTTATAAGAGGAGTCTTATATCAGATATCTAACATACGTTATTCCAATGGTTGGAGAGTACGCCTTTTCTATAGAGATAGAAAACTAGGGTTTTGCCAAATACAAATCTTCTTGAATTCTTCTTCTTCCTTGGTGGATCACTTATAGAGGCCAAACACTTGGGTGGCTAACGTTGATCAAAGGAAGGAACCAAACCCGGTGGATTCAAGATGAACGCGAAAAGGATTGGAGGTGAACTTGTACCTGAGAAAGCTTGGATCTTCAAGGGTATGATTCTTATTCATATCTTTTTGTTTAATTAATAATTATGCATAAAGGGTGATCCGAGTATATGGTTTGTAAAATTTTTTAAAACTCTGATTTTTCACGTTTCCGCATATTTTGTGAAATTTGATTGCGTTCATGAATATTACAAACCTAACACAAACTTGCAAAATAATCAAGTTTTATGATTTTTCTCTCTCTAAACTTATATATAATGCTTGATGTTGCTTTGGCTGATCATTTGGACGATTTTGGCTGCTGATTTGCTGGATTTCTAGAGTCACCAAGTCAAATGGTTAGGTGAACAACTAAAGATTTTACCAATTTTACAAGTTAGCTCATTTAAAATGTAAAAAGGGTATTTTTGACATTTGATAAGTATATTTAATGGCATTCTTGTCTAATACACAAACCCTTAGGGTTTAGGGTTTGAATTATGGTTTAAGATTTGAACCCTTTAGGTATCAAAAATTCTAGTTCCCAAAATTTTCAAATTTAGGGTTTACAATTTAGAAAAATAAATTGTCTAAAATAAAATTAGGGTTTCTAAAATAGAAATTTAACTTACAAAAATATAATTAGTGTTTTCTAATCATATTTAAGTTTATCAAACACTTTAGGCATGCTAATAAAAATTAGGGTTGCCTAATTAGGGTTTACAATTCCCGGTTTTTAAATTAGGGTTTCCCGACGTACAATTAGGATTTTTAATTGTACAATTTATTTTCTAAAATTAAGATTAGGGTTTTAAATCCCTTATTAAGGTTTATTAATATTAAACCTTATCCAGTCAACCATTGGTCAACATTTCTGCACAGTACAACCACATAATCAATACAATTATTTTAATTGTATTTTCTATCGAATCCCTATCCAAAAATTAGGGTTAGGGTTTTCTAAGGTTGTTAAGCACAACTCTACTCTATTTTCTCAGTCAAAACACATATTGACTGGTTCTCGAGACTTGTCTCACTAATTCTCAGTACAATATTAACACTCAATGTCAATATTAAATAAAAAAAATTTATTCGTAAAATTTTAATTATTCGAAATTTCGGGTTATCACATTCACCCCTCTTTAAAAGGATTCCGTCCTCAGAATCACCGCTTTCTTATTCTCTACAATCTTTTAAAGTTGTATCATCAATTTATTTTGATTAACACAATATTACTTTGTGTTTCAAATTCTAACATGTGACTTAAATCTATAAAAGAAAACAATTCACAATCATATTTATCCAATATCAATTGCGTAATTTAAGTATTAGGCAAAATCGTTACCTGCTACTACCTCCTGAGTAGCCACTGCATCTAGCGCCGTCATGTTGAATGTACGGGCTGTTGGTCTTCCAGGTTGTGCAGGTCCTCGAATTGCCAAGGTTCTACCACCAGGTCCTTTGTTGGCACTTTCTTTTTCTGCGTTCTTCTTCGGACAGTTCCGCACCAAATGATCAGTCGATCCACAGGCATAGCAACCTTGTATCTTCTTTGGACTGGGACAATTAGGCGACATGTGCCCCTCTTGACCACAGTTGTAACAAACTCCTTTCTTCTTCAGACAAACTCCAGCATGGTTCTTCCCACAATTTGCACACGGCCCTCCTCCTTTCTTATTCCCTTCAGTTTTATTACCCGATTGGGTATTCTCACTCCACTTTCTCTTATTCGGGTTACTACCACCACTACTTCCACCCTCATTAGCATTCTTCTTTTTCTCCTGATGAAAATAAGATGCAGCCTCGCTTCCTCCTTCAGTAATTAAAGCTTTCTCCAATAGAGTCGCAAAAGTGTTGATCTGCAGCACAGCTACTTTGTTGTAAATCCTCGGCTTCAATCCGTTCTCAAATCTTCTTGCTTTTCTTGCTTCTGTATCCACCTGATGAGGTGCAAATCGCGCCAATTCGTTGAATTTAGCAGCATACTCCGAAACATACAAATTCTCCTGCTTAAGTTCCAAGAACTTAACTTCCATCCGAGCTTGCATACTCGGTGAGAAGTAGTTCTCAAAGAACAATTCTTTAAATCGTGTCCACGTCACCACCGCTGTACCAGCTCTTGCTTGGTTCGTCTCCCACCAATAATTGGCTTCTCCCTTCATTAGATATGTTGCGAATGCTGTCTTTTGTTCTTCCGCAACTCGCGCAATCACGAAAGATTTCTCTATGTTTGATTCGATCGGATCCGTAGTCCCCTTAAATTTCGGCGGTCCTACCGCTTTAAAATCCTTAAAATTAGCCAATCCGTCGGCTGGCTGATTCCTTGGTCTTCCCCTAGCTTGAGCCCTATTTTCCATAGCCTGGGCCAGCATATCCACAAAATTCTGCATCGGGTCCACTTGACCTTCTTCGTTATTCACTGATTGTTCTTCTCTTTGGTTTCGATTCTGTCGTCTTGGCGGCATGATCTGATTTAAATAAAAATCTTATATTAATACTCTTATTCTACACAAATTCTTAACACAATAAGAATTCAACACATAATTGTCAAGTAATTGCATATTTATTCAAATAGCACATAGTACCTATAGTACTTAACACATATAACTATCCCTTTAAAATAATACTAGGGTTAACACACACAAGTTTACAAAAGTCGCAATTCCCCAACTTTACACAAAAAGTTGATATTCTCCAATTTCACATTACTATTTCCAGTTCATAAAACCACACTTATGAGTTCATAATCTGGCCACAATTATATGAGTTTACGAACTTACCCTAGTCTGACCTTTGGCGTCCGTTCGCTGAGGGGTTCATAAACATTTCATATAACTATGAGTCAAGAGTGTCACATAAGTATGAGTTTTAAGAACACACAATTTCATTTTAATCTTATATTCATATAGAAAATAAAGATTTCATTCATACAAACATATATTTACATATGGTCAAACACCGTTCTTGATATTACATATCTTAATATCAGAAACTTCTACCAAAAGATATTATTACATATATCTAAGTTGTCTACCGACCACTTCCTTCACCAACATTCTTCTTGTTGGGACACTTGTTGAATCCATGACCCGTTTGCCTACATGAAAAACACTTCCTTAAATTTGGTTTAGGACAATTCAAAGAGATATGTCCTTCCTGCTTACAGTTGAAGCACACATTCTTCCACATCATGCATTCCCCCACGTGAGTTTTGCCACACTTACTGCAAGCTTTCTTTCTCTTCGGGTTCGAATTTCCAGAGTTGTCGCTGTCTTTGTTCCTCTTTCTTTTCTTCTTGTCCTTTTTGCTGGTTTCTTCAGATGATCCACCACCTTCAGCCTTCATTCGTTCCACCTGCGCTTTCAGCTCGTTCCGTTCTTCAGTCATTTCGCGTAATGCCCGCTCCGTCTTCCACAATTCCTCCAAAAGAAATACTTTGCTTCGGAGTTCTTGGACTTCCACAGATAGCTGATCTTGTTCACCAACCTTGATCTTATTCTTTAGTTCCACCCTAGCTTCTTCAGACTCCGCCTCCTCATCACCACTTAAATACATCTCAGGATAATCGTCATGATCACTCCCAAGATTAATCATTGGTTCATTTTTCCCCACTTCTTCAACCGATTCGCTCTGTACTGGCACCTTGGCTACTGGCATTGGTGCGACAGCCCCTGGCTTCTCCGTACTCATTTCATCTTTTCTCGACATCCTACAATCAGTTTTAAACAACTTGATTAGTACTTCACCAATACAAATTTCTCTCACTACGAATTTACTTATCTTACTATCGATACACTTCAACGATCCCTCACTTAGTACTCTAAATGAGTATTCTCTATATCGCTTATGGTTATAATCCTAGGGTTTTCCCTACCCCACTTAAGGTTTATAACCTACAGCTCCACTACCAGCTGGTGACACCTTGGTCACTACAGCTCTGATACCAACCTGTGACACCCCCAAATCCGGGTTACCTGACTCCCGAGTTTGGTGTTCACGATCCACACTATAATTAACATTTAACTACCCATAATATATATAGATAGTAACTTTCATAATATTTTATCAGAGTTTAATAATAATACATCACCCAGGTTCTCTAACCTTAACTTTACAAACATACCCTTTAGATATACAAAAAGGGTTTACAAATACAACATAATAAATATGTTCATCATAATTAATTTATTACAACGCCTTTGCCTTTATCCTTCACAGCACCTCCTGCCACTTCGTCCCTAGCTGAAAAGTTTTATTTAGCAAGGGTGAGCAACTAATTTGCCCCGCAAGTTTATACATACAATAAATGTATAAGGATTTAAAACAACAGACTATCTATTTTGATAGAATGGAACCAAAGTTCGGGGAACTTTGATATAGCTGAACAAATCGTTATTCAATAACAAGTTTTCTCGTATTCTATACAACACAATAATTCACTAATGAAAGAGTACAACGCTTTCAAAGTTTCTACGATATTCTAATGAATAATCAATAATCAATTCTCCGAAATATCAAAGAGGAATGTTTTCCAGATTTATACTGAGCGATCACACAAGATCTTTGAACTTATTTTTCTCGGGTAGATATCAAAGATTTACTTTGATAAATACTCAGGTGTATCAGATAACCATAAAGATTAAATCATACCCCTCTGCAAGTACAACAAATGATCAGCTTATTATACCCTATATTATGCATAATACTCAAAATGCGCGCAGAGGTCGAATTCACGACCAACAAAATGTTTCCTTTATATAAAAGGTTTTTCTTCTCAGTCTTAGAATCAAGATTTTAATTTTACAACGAAATACTATGATTTCAAATTCTATTTGCTTCTCTTCTCAAACCTAACAAGTTTTTACAAATGTTTGTCTAACCAGAATAATTGGCTAAGATATTTCTCAACATAATTCGACAATAAGCAGGAATTATTTGTACTGTCAATTCTAACTTCTACAGATATGAATATCCAACAACAGTAATTCTACGAATATATATTTTCTAATTCGAAAATTTAATTTCAACAATAAATCACTGGACGTGGCTTAATCAACAATAATTAACCACCAATAATAATTGAATGAAATAATTCAAGGTTGAGTTAGGGAACTTGCCTCTTCCGCTGATTACAGCTACACAATATACTTATCTGATTTCGAAAGACCTATAACCAATAATGTAGGTCTCACAATTAGCACAAACATTTATATCACACAGCACTGTATTCACAGTCAAAATTTTCCTAAGCACATTGACACACAGTCAAATCAGTGTTTATAACCTATATAAACACATAACAAGTTTAACTATTTCGGTCTGGTTGGACTTCGGTCCATTCTCGGTGTTCTGGTCACCCTATTCGACAATTAACACATTGATTGTCAATTAAACTTGGTCTCTAAGCTTCAATATTAATTTAGATAAGTCAATTATCAATTATAATATTTTTCGGAAGCTTTTAATAATTATCAAGCAATTATTATAATTTATAATAATTTTTCAAACACTTAAATCATTTTTAAATGATTTAATTATCAAATAATCTTATCATTATTAATATTTAATAATATCAAAATATTAATAACATACATTCCAAAATATTAAAGTTATCATCAATAACTTAAAATATTTTTAAATCATCAATCTTCTACTTAAATAATTTTTTTAAAATAATTAAAATCATTTTTAAATCATCACCATTAATATATAAATATTAATGAAATTATTATCCAAATATTAAAAGTCATTAATTATAACTTACAATATTTGTAAACCATTTTTCTCATTTTTAAATGATTTTTAAATCAATAAAATCATTTTTAATTTATTTATTTAATATAATAATTAAATAAATCAAATATCATTAATAGTAATTTATTAATGAAAATTCTCCAAAAATATTGAAAATTATATTATATAATTTAAAATATCTTCTAACACTTTATTCTCAATTAAAATGATTTTTAAAGCATTAAAATCATTTTTATCTGATATATTTAATTTAATAATCAAATAAATCTAATATCATTAATATTAAATTATTAATGAAAATTCTCCAAAAATATTAAAAGTTACATTTTATAACTCAAAATATTTTTAAATACATTATTCTTATTTAAAATGATTTTTCATAATATAAAATTATTTTTCTCTAATTTATTTAATACACTAATTAAATAAATTAAATACCTTTAATAATTAAATAATTATAAATATTAAAGAAAAATATTCCAATTGGTCACAAATTATGTTTCATAATTTAAAATAATTTTTAAAACCATTTTTGGTAATTTTTAGAATGTTTTTCTATTTTTTTAATAATTTCCAGAAATTCTGAAAATTAAATTAATTAAAACCGTCGCTATAGGCCTTTAGCGACACAAAGCGTCGCTGTAGGTGTTCTTGAGCTCAAGAACACTGACATCCGGCAGATCTAGGGGTCATGTTTGACTGGCTTTAACTTCCAATCTGCTCATGTTCTGGGCTATCTAAAACTTTGGTATTGTAGTACTAATGTAACACTACAATCCCTAATCGATACTTTGGTTAAACAACATCACAACAAGGAGATCAAAGCCTCCAAAGTTGCTGCCAGAAAACAATCTGGGCTTTCTGGGCTTAAACAGTTCGAGTTGCCATATTCAACCTCAATTTAATCTATGATCTGGTCTCGGTTTAAGTTGTTTTATGGTTCAGAGTTATATTCCATGTATCAGAGAACAACATCAAAGCAACAAATCAAATTATCATCAACAGAATCATCACAAAACACACGGTCAAACTCTGTCAGACAGCTTGTTCTTAAAAATCTGGAAATTCCTAGAAAGTTTCAGTCTTGATCAAACGATCAAGTTTGACCATTTGTCACGATCGGTCTATTGATGTTTTTAGTGTTATATAAGCATGAATATGTAGTCCTACTTATAGGCTACAAGATGGTTACAAACATCACATTAAACAACCTATACACGGTCAGATTCGCTCGCTACAAAACTTGTCAGAGGGTGTTTTAAACTTCTTGGCTTGCCCAGATTTGTACTCGGTCATGGTCGGTCAACCGACTTTGACCGAGTATAACTTGCAATCTATGCATTGGATTGCCATGATTTCAATTCCAGATCCAAGAAAACATGTTCGGCTACCGATCCAAACAATAAAACATAACAAAACATTTACAGAGCAAGATCTGAGCAGCCTGACATTTGGCTGTCAGTACACAAATTTGCTCAAGAACAGTTTTTGAAAAAAATTATTTTAAGGCACTTTAATGCTATGGATTCATGATAGATCATCATAGATCTTCATATAACATCCAATAGCAATTTTCTAAACACAAAAACACAAAAATGTTTCAAGCATAGAAGATCAAAAATTAAAAACTTGGTTATACCTTTTTAGCTTTGAATCTTGATCTAATCCTTCCAATATGTTTATGATTGATCTAAGGCTGGTAATATGACTGATTCTACTAGTTATTCTCGGACACCAAGAGAGAAAGAGAGTTGGTAGGAGCAAAGTTGCAAAATAATCAAGTTTTATGATTTTTCTCTCTCTAAACTTATATATAATGCTTGATGTTGCTTTGGCTGATCATTTGGACGATTTTGGCTGCTGATTTGCTGGATTTCTAGAGTCACCAAGTCAAATGGTTAGGTGAACAACTAAAGATTTTACCAATTTTACAAGTTAGCTCATTTAAAATGTAAAAAGGGTATTTTTGACATTTGATAAATATATTTAATGGCATTCTTGTCCAATAAACAAACCCTTAGGGTTTAGGGTTTGAATTAGGGTTTAAGATTTGAACCCTTTAGGTATCAAAAATTCTAGTTCCCAAAATTTTCAAATTTAGGGTTTACAATTTAGAAAAATAAATTTTCTAAAATAAAATTAGGGTTTCTAAAATAGAAATTTAACTTACAAAAATATAATTAGTGTTTTCTAATCATATTTAAGTTTATCAAACACTTTTAGGCATGCTAATAAAAATTAGGGTTGCCTAATTAGGGTTTACAATTCCCGATTTTGAAATTAGGGTTTTCCGGCGTACAATTAGGGTCTTTAATTGTACAATTTATTTTCTAAAATTAAGATTAGGGTTTTAAATCACTTATTAAGGTTTATTAATATTAAACCTTATCCAGTCAACCATTGGTCAACATTTCTGCACAGTACAACCACATAATCAATACAATTATTTTAATCGTATTTTCTATCGAATCCCTATCCGAAAATTAGGGTTAGGGTTTTCTAAGGCTGTTAAGCACAACTCTACTCTATTTTCTCAGTCAAAACACATATTGACTGGTTCTCGAGACTTGTCTCACTAATTCTCAGTACAATATTAATAGTCAATGTCAATATTAAATAAAAAAAATTTATTCGTAAAATTTTAATTATTCGAAATTCCGGGTTATCACATAATTAGTGGTCGTGATACTAAAAATATTCTTGGCATGTAGTGCAGGGATGAGTTAATGATGTGGATTATTTATTAAGCTGAGTCTCAGCGATAAAGTTGGTGAAAAACTTTTTAAATCATAGAAGATAGTAGATTTTATATTTTACTTGACACTTCTAATGGATTGTTTATTCCACTGCAGTTTTTGATCTAAAACTTGTTGTCTTTTATATTCTATCAGTTGTTATACTGTTGAAGGCTAATTATAATTTATTCTGCATTATCTTAGTCATAATATTTCTTATTGGGCTAGTGGAGCTCACCCTTTCTTTCACTGTTCTCTTCAGGAATTGAGAACATATCCGGGGCTAGTCGGGGAACAGAGTGATGGTCCTAGATGTTTGCATTAGTAGTCCTCACTATTCTGTGAAATAGTGTGATAATAATAGTAATGAGGACTCCTTTTGAGTTTGTATTCAGATGTTGTGAAAAGTACTCAGTTATTGGAGTGCGATAATGAGTCAACACAACCAAAAGGTAACGAGCATCAACACGATAATATTCATACCAGTGGCAACGGTCATTGGAACAATGATAACCATTGTGGGGGAAATTATCATGCCAGGAATGGTAACCACTTCGGTGGAAATCATGGCCAAGATAATAGAAGTGAAAATTTCAAGAATAGAAGGTTCAATAATGATGGAAAAACAACAGCACCAGCACCCATTTCAAAGGAAAAAGAAAGACCACCGGTCGTATGTTTCAAATGCGGACAGGAGGGACACATCAGTCCAAACTGCGTGATGTCGTCCAAAGCATGCTATAATTGTGGAAGAGAAGGTCACTTAGCCCGATTTTGTCGTTCACCGAAGACAAGTTCAACTATGATGGAGGCACCAAAGGATGTTCCAGACAAGCCATAGCCAATAGTTTAAGAGAGAGCGTTTTTTTTCGTGACGAGGAACCTGAATAAAATTATCACGGATATGTTAGTCATAAACTCTTGCGAAGTCTATACCGTGTTAGATACCGGTTCTACTCACTCTTTTGTTTCACCTAGTTGTGTTCAATGTTTGAATTTAACTCCGAAGAAGTTAGATTTTTATTTATCTGTTGAAACTTAGTTGGGAGAAACCTTCGTTACATCCACTATTTATAAATCTTGTTTAAATCAAATTGTCACTTTCATGTTACCTGTCAATCTTATTTCTTTATAAATACTTGCCTTTGATGTGATTTTAGGAATCGATTGGTTAACTACTCATCATGCTTTTCATAAGGTTGTTAGCTTTCATATTCCTAACCAACCTGTTATGTGAATTTAAGCAACCAAACCACTAAAGTCAATCATTGTCATATTAAGCCATAAGTAAAGAGCCCCGGTCCTTTGGCTGGTGACTTCCTTGTGTGGAATACACTGAAGCCAGACTTTCTGTAGGCGATGTCATGAATGACGGTGACAAGTTGATAGGTATTAATGTGACGTGTTATCCAAGTCTTGGATGAGAGTCACAGATTTGAATGGTATTTCTATTGTTAATAAATTCCTGACGTATTCTCGAAGAACTTCCTGGCCTACTCCAGAGCGTGAAATCGAATTCTGTATTGACCCCAACACAAAACCCATTTCGTATAACTTACAAATGATGAAGATAGAGTTAAAGACTCTAGGGACCCACGTGAAGATAACGAATATACGATTAGAATTAACTTTAATCGATAAAGTTAAAGCCGCTCAAGCTACATACTTAGAGCTGATGAATGAAGAAGGTTCAAGAGGGCGTTATTCTAGAAGCAATAATCGATGAAGAGAGGAAATCTCAACCTTGGATTTAATTGACCCATTTGAAATCCTCGATCGAGTAGGAACTATGGCTTCTAGACTTGTTTTACCGTCAAGTATGTTGCGTGTCCATACCGTATCGATGTTACGTAAATATGTGGATGACCCGAACCACATTATTAATTTATAACTAGACGAGAGAATGGTTGATTTAACGTTTGAGGAGATACGTGTTAAAATCTTGGATAAGAAGAATCGTATTCAACACTCAAAGGTTATACCTCAAGAGTTATAATTTGAAATGAAGTTGAGGTATCCTCACCTGTTCAGCATACCAAGTACGTACGTGAATTTCGAGATCGAAATTCCATACGGAGGGGAGATTGTGAGACCCCAGATTTTATGAATAAATATTTAATTTTCTCAAAATAATTTTTTAAATATTATGGTGTGGATTTGATATAATGTTATAGTTGTGGGTTATATATATAAATTTTGCAAAGTACGCAAGTTGTTATATAATATTCAATTCGTCGGGGAATATTCTTTTTATCGGGGAATATCCGTACGACGGTACAATCACTGGTGGACCCCGCAACAGAATTATTGTCGGATTGAGAAAACGACAAAAATACTTTATAAAAATAACGACGGAAGTTTTACCATTAACTATTGAAACACTCGTTGTTAAAAGTACAGTAATACGTGTGGTTGCATAGTAGCACACGGTATTGATTATTGATGCTTACGTGAGAAGTCACTCAGTTATACTCAATTATTTCTACAGTAATTGCAGTATCATATCTTTCATATTATTGATTCAATTATTGTTACAGTATCATCTGTATAATATGATATATTATTAAATCAATAATTGAGATGACAAAGTTATTCATATTATTATTTGCAATATTGACAATGTCTATAAGTTCTGTCAAAGAGAGGTTTGGTCACCTAATTGCGTGCCAATAAATAGAAATCTTTATCGGAAAGCCCCCTCTTTCCTGGGAACGACCTGGTTGTTAAATATTGTGAGTTATAATATTAATGATGGATGTTATTAAAATTGAAGTTGTGTTCGGAAGATGAATTTGGAGACGCGGACGTGATTTTTGAGTCCGGAACGATGAAATTTATAAAAATAGTCTATAAACACAAAATTTTCCGGGATTCACTATTTGGTCAAAGAGTCAACAGTTGATTTTTTTGGGAAAAGTCAAACTTCAAAATTTCAAAATTTATATTGTTTATAAAAATAGTTTCATTATGTTAGAATTGTTTGTGTTAGTGAAAATCGACATCTATTCCGATGATAATTGATATCTGGGGTTATATTGATAAATCGGGTAATTTATCGGATAAATAAGCAATTAATTGCTACTAATTCACATGCTTATATAACTATTTGTTCACATGTATGTACCATTGAATAACATTCTTTTACTATTAGGGGAGTTGGTGCAAAATTAATAATACTTGCATGACTAAGTTAAAAATAGATGTATAGATGGAGGTACTATACTGTAAATATTTTTGTCACATGATTAGAACTATTGAGTCATATGATTTACTATTGATTCACACTATTTACTATTAGGGGAGTTGGTGCAAGTTTGATAATACTTGCAGGACTAAATTAAAAATGAAGAAAAAGAGGAAGGAATTATACTATAATATTTCGAGCCCCAAAACGTGCAATTATCGAAACTATATTTTCCTATAAATAGAAGCTCATTCTTACTTCATTTCTCACCAATTTATAAAAGCTTTAGAGCAATTATTATAGAGAGAAAGGAAGAAGAGAAGTCTGCTACCTCACTATTCCAGTATCCAGTTTTTTATAAGGTAGGGAATATTATTTGTTGTATTCAAAAGGGGTATTATTTCTTTCTTTCGTCTTCATGAAGAGAACTTTTGTTATTCCATTCTTTGTTATTATGTTGGAATAACCTGTCTATGCGAAGTACCGTATACTTGGTGAAATTCTTCTATTATTCCATTTCTTATTATTCTGTTGGAATATCCTGTCTGTGCGTTCTACGCCGGACCTGGTTCCGTCTTTATTATTCTGTTGGAATATCTTGTCTGTGCGTTTCATGCCGGACCTGATTCCGTCTTTATTATTCTGTTGGAATATCCTGTCTGTGCGTTTTACGCCGGACCTGGTTCCGTCTTTATTATTATTCTGTTGGAATATCCTGTCTGTGAGTTTTACAGTCAGACCTGATTCCGTCCTTATTAGTATTCAGTTGGAATAACCTGTCTATGCGAAGTACCGCATGCATGGTGATTTCTGTTGTTATTTCATTCTTTATTATTCTGTTGGAATATCCTGATGGTGCGAATTTCACCTGACCTAGTTCCGTTATTTAGTATTCTGTTGGAATAACCTGTCTATGCGAAGTACCACATACATGGTGATTTCTTTTGTTATTCCATTCTTTATTATACTCAGTTGGTTAAAGTTTTGACTTCTATACTCCATGAAATTAGTGGAATATCCTTGATATTTGCACTTCATCCAGTATCTTTTCATGGAAATATTCTTCTGAGCATTCTTGAATTTTAATCTACAAAGAAGTATCATGTTGATAATTTGGACATTATTAGTTTCTGGATAAATTAATTCTTGAATTTTTTTATTGATATTATATATCATTGTCATCATCCTCATGTTTATATTTTGTTGAAAGTCATCTGTGGCCTGTAGTGCATAGATGGACTTGGTATGATTATGACCGGGGATTATTCGGTGTAATCATGACCGTAATGTTACAAATGATGTGGTAAAAGTCCTCATTGGCCCGTAGTGCATTGATGGACAGTTTTTGGTATGATTATGGCTATAGATTCTCTTCGGCCAAGGGTGCAAAGATGAATTATTTTATGGCATGATCAGGACTGTTGATGAAAACACGATTATCTTTGGCCTGTAGTGCATGGATAATTCGTGGTCGTGATACTAAAAATATTCTTGGCCTGTAGTGCAGGGATGAGTTAATGATATGGATTATTTATTAAGCTGAGTATTAGCGATAAAGTTGGTGAAAAACTTTTTAAATCATAGAAGATAATAGATTTTATATTTTACCTGACACTTCTAATGGATTGTTTATTTCGCTGTAGTTTTTGATCTAAAACTTGTTGTCTATTATATTCTATCAGTTGTTATACTATTGAAGGCTAATGATAATTTATTTTGCATTATCTTAGTCATAATATTTCTTACTGGGCTAGTTGAGCTCACCCTTTCTTTCACTATTCTCTTCAGGAAATGAGAACGTATCTGGGACTAGTCGGGGAACAGAGTGATGGTCCTAGATGTTTGCATTAGTAGTCCTCACTATTCTGTGAAAATAGTGTGATAATAATAGTAATGAGGACTCCTTTTGAGTTTGTATACTCTCTAATAAATAATATTTATATTCAAACTCACAGCTCATGTTGTATATTTAAGATTATATTTGTATTCTGTATCATGTATTTGGCGACTCAGAATAGGTGATGTATTCCTGTTTTGGGGGCGTCACATGTTATTCCCACAGATTAATAAGGAATAGAATAACAACCCTTATGAGTATGAAGAAAATAACATCCTTTACGAATATGAAATAAATAATACCCCTTACCTTAGTAGGAAATTGGATACTGCAATAGTATAGTAGCTGGATACTCTTCTTCTTTCTCTCTTATTTCTCTAGAGTTTTAGTGAATTGGTGAGAAAGAAGGAAGAAATTAGCTTTTATTTAAAGGAGAATGGACTAAATAGTAACTAATTCACGGACAGTCCAAATTAATTTACTATTAAAATAGACGATCTATATTGATTTACTATTAAAATTTCAACTGACGGTCCATATTGATTTACTATTAAAACTTCAATCTACGGTTCATATTGATTAACTATTAAAACTTCAATCGACGGTCCATATTGATTTACTATTAAAACTTCAACCGAAAGTCTAAAAAATTAGCATGTCCCCACCATGGGATAATAAGCCAAACTTACAACAAATGCCTTATGACAAACCCCTCTATTTATATCAAAAATTGAATAAATAATTACCACAACACATTTTTAATCTTTAAACAATTATTCATCATTATTATTATAACTCACAATATTGACAACTAGATCGTTCACAGGAAAGAGGGGCTTTCCGATAATGATTTCTTCTTATTAGCGCGCAATTAAATAACCTAACTTATTTTCTCGACAGAACTTTCTAGACATTATCAATAATGCAATTAATAATATGAATAACTGTGTCATGTTAATTATTAATTTAATAATATAAAATATTGTGCAGATGATATTTGTGACAATTATTGAATATGAGATACTATGCAGCAACTACTGTGACAATTATTGAATGAAATTGAGTGACTTCTTACGTAAGCATCAATAATCATAGGTAATATGCAATACCGTGTGCTACTATGCAATAACGCGTATTACTATACTTTTATCGCAGGGTATTTTAATAGTTTAACGGTAAAAAATTACCTTTATTTTTATTAAAAAGTTATTTTTGTCTCTTTCTATATCTGACAGTTATTCCATTATGGGGTCCACCAATGATTGCGTCGTCGTACTAATATTTCCCGACAAAATAAATATTTTATGACAAGTTGCTTAGTTTGTAAAATTTGCTCATATCACCCATAACTACATCATTTATTAAATTATCACATTACTATTTAGAATAATATTTAGAGAAAATTAAATCTTTATTCATAAAATGTTGAGGTCTTACAACCTCCTCTCCTTATGAAATTTCATCCTCGAAATTGATGTACGTACTTGGTATTTCGAAGAGGTGGGGATACCTTGTTTTCATTTCAGATTTGAACTCCCGTGTCATTTCCTCAATATCATGGTTTCTATATAAAACTTTGACTTGAGGTATAACCTTTGAGCGTAGAATATGTTCCATCTTATCCAAGGTTTTAACATGTACCTTTTCATACGTTAAATCTTCTATTATCTCGTCTGGTTTTAATTCAATACTGTGGTTTGAGTCTTCCACATATTTATGTATCATGGATATGTGAAAAATATTATGAACACGAGACATATTTGGTGGTAAGACGAGTCTATAGGCCACAATTCCTACTCGATCGAGGATTTCAAATGGACCAATAAATTGAGGGTTGAGCTTTCCTCTCTTCATCGATTATTGCTTCTGGAATAACACTTTCTTGTACTTTCTTTTTTAATATTTATCAACTCTGGGTCTGTAGCTTGAGCAGCTTTAACTTTATCGATTAAAGTCGGTTCTACTCGTATATTCGCCAGCTTCATGCGAGTCCCTGAAGTTTTTAACTTTATCTCCATCCTTTGTAAGTCATACAAAATGAGCCTTTGTGTTGACAATATCGTACTCGTACCCGCATATGATCTTTTACTAAATGCATCAGCTACCACGTTCCCTTTTCCAGGATGGTATTGGATGGTATGGTCGTAATTTTTCAACTACTCAAGCCAACGTCGTTGCCGCATTTTGAGTTCCTTCTAAGTGAAGAACTATTTAAGGCTCTTATAATCTGTATATATCTCCACTTTATCCCCATACATGTAGTGTCTCCAGATCTTTAACATGAAAACTATGACGCCCCCAAAATTAGGTATACATCACTCATCTTGGGTCATCGGATACATGGTACATAATTCAAATACAACTTATTAATACAACTGTCGTGTACAATACGACAAAACATAACTGTGAGTTTGGATACAATTATTGTCTGCTAGAGATTATATAAACTCAAAAAGAGTCCTCATTACAATTATTAATACACTATTTTACAGAATAGTGAGGACTACTAATGCTATCCTCTGGACCGTCACTCCGTTCCCCGACTAGTCCCTACTATGTTCTCATTTCCTGAAGGGAACAGTGAAAGAAAGGGTGAGCTCAACTAGCCCAGTAAGAAATATTATGACTAAGATAATGCAGAATAAATTATCATTAGCCTTCAACAGTATTAAACTGATAAAATATAACAATATCAAGTTTAACAGCAGCGGATCAAGCAATCCATTAAAAGAGTCAAGTAGAGAATAGAATCTACTATCTTTTATGATTTAAAAAGTTTTTCATCACTTTTATTGCTGAGACTCAGCTTAATAAATAAACCACATCATCCCTGCACTACGGCCAAGGATATTTATTAGGATCACGACCACAAATTCCATGCACTACGGGCCAAGGACATTTGTGTATTCATCAATGGTCATGATCATGCCAACAACTGTCCATCAATGCACTACGGGCCAATGAGGACTTTTACCTGCATCATTTGTAACATTACGGTCATGATTACACCGAACAATCCCTGGTCATAATCATACCAAGTCCATCCATGCACTACATGCCACAGATGACTTTCAAAAAATATAAACATGAGGATGATGACAATGACATAAGAATTCAATAAAACAAGTTCAAGAATTAATTTGTCCAAGAACTACTAATGTCCAAATTGTCCACATATTTACGTAACATTTATACGAAAAAAAAATGTTATGAACACGCAATATATTTGGCGGTAAAACGAGTCTATAAGCCACAGTTCCTACTCAATCGAGGATTTCAAATGGGCCAATTAAATCGAGGGTTGAGATTTCCTCTCTTCAGCAACTCTTGCTTCTAAAATAACACCCTCTTGAACCTTCTTCTTCACATTCATCAGATTCGGGTATGTAGCTTGAGCGTCTTTAACTTTATCGATTAAAGTCAATTTTACTCGTATATTCGTTATCTTCACGTGGGTCCCTAAAGTCTTTAACTCTATCTTCATCATTTGCAAGTTATACGAAAGGAGTCTTTGTGTTAACAACATCGCACTTGTAAACGCATACAATCTTCTACTCAACACGTCAGCTACCACGTTCGCTCTTCCACGATGATATTGAATAGTACGATCGTAATCTTCAACAGCTCGAGTCAACGTCTTTGGTGCATGTTACTTTCGTTTTAGTTGAAAAAATTATTTTGAGGGTTTAAGAAATGGGTTTTGTACTGGTGTCAATATAAAATTTGATTTCACGCTCTGGGTTAGGCTAAGAAGTCTTCAAGAATACGTCAAGAGATTTATTAATGATAAAAATATCATTCAAAACTGTTACTCACATCCAAGACTTGGATAGTACGTCACATTGATACCAACTGTGACTTCTATCCCTTAACCTAGATAGCACCTCACAATGATACCTATCAACTTGTTATCGTCATTCACGACGTCGCCTATAGAAAGTCTGGATTCGGTGCATTCCACACAAGGAAGTCATCAACAAAAGGATCGGGGCTCTTTACTTATAGCTTGATATGACAATGATTGAATTTAGTGGTTTGGTTGCTTGAATTCGCATAATAGGTTGGTTAGGAATATGAAAGCTAACAACCTTATGAAAAACATGATGAGTAATTAACCAATCTGTAACACCCCAGTCCCACATCGAAAGATAGGGGAAAATTTGTCTCCATATAAGGAATTAAGTAACTACCAATAGTACCTTCAAGTCATGACCTTTTGGGAGCCTGTGGTGGGCTAGATGACCCAAGAAGATACTATTGGGTCAGTGGTTTGAGGCTTTATTTGGATGGATTTGATTCGATTCGGACTTGGGATTTGACCCAAGATTTGTTCCGGACTCGGGATTTGACCCGGGTTGTTTCATATGGTATCAGAGCCGACTCTCGAAAGCTCGGGTCGGGTCATCCGATCGGGTTGCCGGAGGTGGGGACACGAAGGCTGGTGGTATTATCCCACAATGGAGAGATGAAGGTCCGGAGGTGGGGACACGAAGCCAGCCGGTATTATCCCACAATGGCTAGAGAGGCAAAGATCTTTGGGCCGTGTGTGTGGTCGGATTCTGACGGGGACGTCAGAAATTTAAGTGGGGGAGTTTGTAACACCCCAGTCCCACATCGAAAGATAGGGGAAAATTTGTCTCCATATAAGGAATTAAGTAACTACCAATAGTACCTTCAAGTCATGACCTTTTGGGAGCCTGTGGTGGGCTAGATGACCCAAGAAGATACTATTGGGTCAGTGGTTTGAGGCTTTATTTGGATGGATTTGATTCGATTCGGACTTGGGATTTGACCCAAGATTTGTTCCGGACTCGGGATTTGACCCGGGTTGTTTCACAATCGTTTCCTAAAATTGCATCAAAGGCAAGTATTTTCAAAGAAACAAGATCAACACGTAACGTGAAAGTGTCGATTTGAATCAAATAAGATTTATAAACAGTGGAGGTAACGAAGGTTTCTCCCAATGGAGTTTCAATAGATATATCAAAGTTTAACTTCTCCAGAGTTAAGTACAAACATTGAACATAACTAGGTGAAATAAAAGAGTGAGTAGAACCGGTATCTAACACGGTATAGACTTCGTAAGAGCTTATGATTAACTTACCCGTGATAATTTTATTCAGGTTCCTCGTCACGAGAGGAAAAAAAATGTTTTCTCTTAAACTACCGGCTTTGGCTTGTCTGGGACATCCTTTGGCATCATTATCCCAGCTGGAATTGACTTCATCATACGACAAAATCGAGCTAGGTGACCTTCTCTTCCGCAATTAAAATAGGCTTTGGACTGCTGCGTACAGTTTGGACGGATGTGTCCCTCCTGTCCGCATTTGAAACATACGACCGGTGGTCGTTCTTCTTCCTTTAAAACAGGTGCAGGTACCGACGTCTTTACGTCATTGTTGAACCTTCTCTTCTTGAAATGTCCATTCTTATTATTTTAGCCATAATTATTACCGAAGTGGTTACCATTTCTAACATGTTGATTCCCTCCATGCTTATTATCACCACTTTGATGACTGTTATCACCGGTATTATCATTTTGTCGGCTGCTCTCTTTTGGTTTGGTTGACTCGTTATCGCGTTCCACCAACTGAGCCCTATTTACAACATCTGAATACAAACACAGTTTATGAGAAGTAATATTTTGACGTATCTCCGGCTTCAAACCTCTTAAAAATAATCGTGTCATTCTCTCTTCATTATCCACCAAGTGGGACGCAAACCGGGATAACTCCGCAAATTTTGCCTCGTATTGCGACACGGTCATATTGTTTTGCTCCAATTTGATAAACTCCACCTCCTTCATGTGACGAATACTTTCGGGAAAGTATTTGTCGTTGAACAACTCTTCTCCCAAGACATCTTCAGTATGGCAGGTTGAGTACGTTTTACCGATTCCCACCAGTAATCTGCCTCTTCACGCAACATAAAGGTGGCAAAGGGAACCTTTTGCTCCTCGGAGCATCCCAAGACATCAAATATCTTGGTGATTTGCTTTAACCACGTCTCTGCCTTAAGTGGTTCTGGCTTTTCCAAAAAGTCTAGTGGTCCCAGCTCCTTGAATTGCTTAGCGGTGACCAACCATAGGTTGCCATTGTTTCCTCCTGCATTATGAACAGGAGCCGCCTTCTCCCGTTGTTGCATGAATTGCTCCTTAAACTGCTTAGCGGTGACCGTCCGAGAGTTATCAGTATTTCTACCTGCATTTTGGACAGGAGCTGCCTTAGCCTGTTGTTGCATGAATTGCATAAAGCCTCTGACCATCCCATCATTCACCATTTCATCGGTGTTATTATTTTCATGAGGAGTATTGTCATCTAGTTGCACATTATCCTGATTATTGATCTGTGGAGACTCAACGGTCTCCTGTGCTCCATTGATAATCTCAACATTCTCGGATGCCATTTTCAAACACTTCCAGAAAACAAGGGTTAATTAACATATCACATATTATTCCTATACTTTGACCGACCAATTAAATATAAAATAAATTTAAGTAGGTCATATTAGCGAAGGAATTCCCCGTCTCTCCCCTCCTAGTTCTAGTCTCACATCTTAGCCAGGGATCATATCCCTAAGCTTTTATACCAACTGTGACGCCCCCAAAATTAGGTATACATCACCCATCTTAGCTCGTCAG
This sequence comes from Panax japonicus, assembly GCA_020205505.1. Taxonomy (NCBI): domain Eukaryota; kingdom Viridiplantae; phylum Streptophyta; class Magnoliopsida; order Apiales; family Araliaceae; genus Panax; species Panax japonicus. Next base: position 63,834,083 of record CM035091.1, read on the forward strand.
ATACATGGTACATAATTCAAATACAACTTACTAATACAACTGTCGTGTAGAATACGACAAAACATAACTGTGAGTTTGAATACAATTATTGTCTACTAGAGATTATACAAACTCAAAAAGAGTCCTCATTACAATTATTAATACACTATTTCACAGAATAGTTAGGACTACTAATGCTATCCTCTGGACCGTCACTCCGTTCCCCGACTAGTCCCTGCTATGTTCTCATTTACTGAAGAGAACAGTGAAAGAAAGGGTGAGCTCAACTAGCCCAGTAAGAAAGATTATGACTAAGATAATGCAGAATAAATTATCGTTAGCCTTCAACAGTATTAAACTGATAAAATATAACAACATCAAGTTTAACAGCAGCGGATCAAGCAATCCATTAAAAGAGTCAAGTAGAGAATAGAATCTACTATCTTTTATGATTTAAAAAGTTTTTCATCACTTTTATCGCTGAGACTCAGCTTAATAAATAAACCACATCATCCCTGCACTACGGCCAAGGATATTTATTAGGGTCACGACCACAAATTCCATGCACTACGGGACAAGGACCTTTGTTTATTCATCAATGGTCATGATCATGCCAACAACTGTCCATCAATGCACTACGGGCCAATGAGGACTTTTACCGCATCATTTGTAACATTACGGTCATGATTACACCGAACAATCCCTGGTCATAATCATACCAAGTACCCATCCATGCACTACAGGCCACAGATGACTTTCAAAAAATATAAACATGAGGATGATGACAATGATATAAGAATTTAATAAAACAAGTTCAAGAATTAATTTGTCCAAGAACTACTAATGTCCAAATTGTCCACATGATACTGCTTTGTAGAGTAAAATTCAAGAATGATCAGAAGAATATTTCCATGAAAAGATACTGGATGAAGCGCAAATATCATGGATATTCTACTAATTTCATGGAGTATAGAAGTCAAAACTTTAACCAACTGAGTATAATAAAGACTGGAATAACAACAAAAATCACCATGCATGCGGTACTTCGCATAAACAGGTTATTCCAACAGAATAATAATAACGGAACCAGGTCAGGCAATATTTGCACCGACAGGATGTTCCAACAGAATAATAAAGACGGAACCAAGTCCGGTGTAAAACACACAGACAGGATGTTCCAACGGAATAATAATAAAGACGGAACCAGGTCCGGTGTAAAACACACAGACAGGATGTTCCAACAGAATAATAGAATAATGTCACCAAGTATAGGGTAGACCGCGTATACAGGTTATTCCAACAGAATAATAAGAAATGGAATAACAACAGTTCTCTTCATAAATAAGAAAGAATAACACCCCTTACCGTAACAGAAACTGGATATAGGAAAAGAAAAGTTAAGTAGCAAAAAGCTTTTCTTCTATCTCTCTTTAGTTTCTCTCTCTAGAGTTCAGTGAATTCGTAAGAAAATAATGAAGGAATGAGCTTCTATTTATAGGAAAATAGAATGCATAGTAACTAATCCATGAACGGTCCAGATTGATTTACTTTAATCTGACAGTCCATATTTAAAGAAAAATCTTTTAAATAAAATATAATATATTCTATATATATAAAAAGATTTTTACTATGCAAACACTATGCAACACTATGCATAATAAAATATAATATATTCTATTTATAGAATAACTTTAATAAAGTATTCCGTTTTATATAAAAAGATGTTTCTGTTTTATTACGTTAATAATACGAATAAAACAAAACGTCATCATCGCTATAATAATTCATATTATTAATAGACAATAATTGAATCAAACTGAGCGACTTCTCAGATAAATATCAATAATCAATACCGTGTGCTACTATGTAACAACGCGTATTACTGTACTTTTACTACCCAGTAGTTCAATAGTATCAACGGTAAAACTTCCGCCGTTATTTTCAATAAAATATTTTTGTCTTTTTCTCAATCCGACAATAATTCCGTTGTGGGGTCCACTAATAATTGTATCATCGTACGAATATTTTCTGACACAAAGAATATTCCCTGACCAATCGAATATAATATAACAACTTGCATACTTTGCAAAATTTATAAATACTACCCACAACTATAATATTATCTCAAATTCACACCATAATATAAAAAAAAATCTTTCGAGAAAATTATTCTTTATTCATAAAATCTGGGGTTTCACAAAAACTATTTATTTTGTAAGATTCATGAACACAATCAAATAGCATCAAAGGAAGGCGGAAACGTGGAAAATCAAGTTTAAAAAAATTATAAACCATATAACCGGATCATCCTTTATGAAAAATTATTAATTACACGAAAAGATAAAGAACAAGAATTATACCCATGAAGATTCAAGCTTCCTCGTGTACAAGTTCACCTCAAATCCTTTTCGCGTTCGACTTAAATCCACCGGGTTTGGTTCCTTCCTTTGATCAATGTTAGCCACACAAGTGTTTGACCTCTAGAGGTGATCCACCAAGGAAAAAGAAAGATTCAAGAAGATGGGTGTTTGGCAAAACCCTAGTTTTCTATCTCTGTAGAAAAAGAGCGTACTTTCCAACAATTGGAATCACGTCTACTTGATATCTGATATAAGACTCCTCTTATAAAGATATCTTTTAACCTGTCTAATTTACTTAAAAACTAAGGTATTATTTAATTAATTAAATTCCTTTAATTAATTAAGCTCCGTAATCTTATTAGGGATAATTAATTAAACTCTTTTAGTTAATTTAACCTCGTAATCTTATTAGGAATATATGAGAGTACTTTTATTAATTAATTTCCAAACTCCTTTAGGAATTAAATAACAGTAATAGTAATAATAATAATAATAATAATAATAATAATAATAATAATAATAATAATAGGAGTCTTCTTATTAATTTATATTTAATATTTCCAAAATATTAAATAATAAATATTAAGATATTTAATTTATTCTATCACCATAGATTAAATTAAATATACTTAACTTATTATTACGATTATGCCATTAACTTCTTAAATACTTATTCTTCTATTTATGGTGTGACCCTTTAGGTTCTCCATATTAAACCGGTTGTGAATAAATCAATTAAAACAATTCTAATCTTATTTAAATAAATAAATTAAACTATTAATTTATTTAAATAAATAATATTTATTCTACAATAGGGATAAGCCTCCCTAGCGATTAACGACTTATCGATTCACAAATGCACAACTCCAAATAATCCAAATTAGAAACTCCTTTCTAATTTCATTCTGCCTTGGCCAAGGAATATTGGGTTGTCATTTATCGAATCACATAGGACATTTCTCTTCTTTTACTAGAAGCGATAGATTCTTTATTGATCATACATTATCTCCATGTACAACTTTTATACCCAAGCATACCCTTTGATATACCCTAAGGGTCTTAAGGAATAAGTCAAAGTATAACTCATCATACAAAAGATACTATGATGATCTCAAGTCTAAGGATCACTTGTACTACTATCAGTACAAGAATTCCTATTGACAGGAAAATAAAACTCCATTAAGTATTCCTTTGTAAGCCACGTTCAGTGTACCTATTCTCCAATAAACACCCACATATTTGTTGTAGTGTCTCCACATAAATGATCATGAGATGAATCATCCTCATCCAATGAGCAATCAACGTATGTACCAATCTATCCAAATTCACCAATCCCCAAATTAGTAATCCAACGATTGAGAACTATTTTAGTTTTAAGCTTTTTAAGAATTTAGATCTCATTAGAATGATCATTAGAATGATCAGTACTATTCCAGATTTATAATTCGGTTGTGGTACAATATGTCTATCTACATGTTCCTCTTATTTGACTTATAATGATTTGTGGTTCTTGAATTCTTCAAGATCTATTATCTTCTAACTAGATCCTTCAATAATAAACACCTTTATCTTAGAAGGTAGCATGTTTCGTAATAAACACCTTTTGCTAAGTAAGATTATCGAACACATACCCTAAACTTACTTTAGGATGTATGGGAGCTGTCGTTGATACTCCTAAATTAACCTCACTTTTACTTCACAATTTATAATAATTAGCACAGTAGCAAGTAATGATCGATCCCACGGAGAGTAAAATTGTTTTAGAATTATTCTTCTATTTCAACAGAAAATAAAGATGGGGGTTTTTGAAAATTATTTTTAAACTAAGAGAACAAGAATTAATGATGAAATTAACCAAATATGTAAAAACTTCAGTTCTGGAGTTCAGTTTCACCAAGTACAATAATCAATTAATCAAGTTATTATTATTTTTACTTCAATGAAATTATTAGCCCTAGATAAAAATAAGCTCTGCTATCCGAAATTCTCCGTAGATTATCAATGTATAAAACAAGCTCTCCACCAGATTCTAACTAGCATACAACCTAGAACAAACTTTCTAGATTTAATATGATAAAAGCATTAAGAAATAGAGAATCAGGCTAATCCAAGCAACAAACACATAAGCTCGATTTGTTTAACTTGTTTTCTGATAATCTTAGCAATAAACAAAAGCTTGTCCACAATTATTATTACCAAGTTACTACTTATGATGAAGACAGATAACAGTTACACGTAATATCAATCTTAATCTAACATATGATAATGATAAAACTAATTCAATTGGCCATATTAAATCAATTAGATCAATTAATATGCAATCAATGAAAACAGATTATCAGAAGAAATTTCTCACAAGAAGGAATAAATAATAATACTCAATTAATCAATTACTTGTAACAAGGATTCACCTCACTTTAGAATTGAATAAAACGAACTAGCCTGACACGCTCTTGAGTCTGCACTCTAACAAATGAAAGTTGATAATTGAATCAATAAAACCCTGACTCTCATCCTCTATTTATAGTGCTACACAAAGTCCTAAATGCTATAGGAAGTAGAAATCCAAATCATAAAAGGAATTACAATTAATAACTAGTTTCCATAAAGAAATAGAATCTAATTTGGAAATAAATATCAGTCTAAAGATATCCTAATTCTAATAGAAATATCAATCCAATTCCATGTAGAAATATGTCAAAATATGCTTTTAGAAACTTTCCAAAAATCCAAGATTTCCCAATTTTTCCGCTCAAATTCGCTGGGGCGAATTTTCATTTTCTGTTGCAACGTCTTTTGGTAAAATGAGCATAACATTTGATCTGGGAGGAGTTACGGGACCTGCTACCTATCAAAACAAAGATATTGACGAGATCTAAAACTTTCATTCTTTGAGGTTTATCAAAGTTTAGCTGAATCAAGGTCGAAATGAGGCTCCAAGTGACTACTATGCAAATTACAACTTCCAAACTTTGAGGTTCAACTTCCGTCTGGTAAAAAGATCATAACATCTTCATACGAACTCCGATTGGGACGATTTAACATGTTCCGGAAATGCTAAAGAAGAGCTCTACAATAAAATCTAAGTCCCAATCCAAGACCATGCATCCAACTTAATGCTAGAAACCCTTCAATTTTCTTTTTTTACTTCATTTCAGCTCCAATTCCTCCTGAAATCATTAAACACCTTAATAAGCTCATATACACATGAAACATGAAATAAAACTAAATATAATTGGTTCAAAATAAATGAATAATACACACTCATTAAATTCCCCTACACTTAGCCTTTTACACGTCCTCGTGTAAACCAAAAGTTTAATTTTCATAAAAATTGTATTCAAACATCATGTCAAAAGATTTCAAGGTACAAATCATGATTATTAACACTAAATATGCAAAAATTTAATCAACGCCTTATCAATCAACTCACAATTACTAACCTTACTATTTCACCAATGAATTTCATTAAATAAAACTATAACCACATAAGTAACTTTCCCAAAATCCTCATACTTACTTAACTTAGTTATCATGGAGCAAAAACTGTGCACACTGACTCACAACCAAGAATAAAATTTTCTTGCTTTTTATGTTTTTTCATAGGACCTTCTTTTTAGCACAGATGAATGTATTTTCATGCCTCTTTTTTCGTATATATTTTTTTTCTTTTCTTGACATGTGCAATGTCTCCTCTTCTTAGGCTTTTCAGAGTTACCCATTAGCGAACTTTCCACCAACGACTCCCAAACCAGATGATCTTAGGGCGCTAGGTGTAGAGACACACTTAAGGCTTACTTATTCAAGTAACAAAGGCCACAAAAGTAGACTAGTCAAGCTGCTTTTATCTATCACACTTTTCAGCGTGAATACCGATGCTTCCCAAGGCTTAGATACCCAGTTATTTCGCACAATGGACATTGAAGCATATTTTCACTATTTTTTTTCATTCATCATTTTTTTCACATGGTTCTGCAACAACATAAGCAAGTTAAATAGTTCTAAGTCATGAAATCAGTGCACATAGACAACTCCACAAATAACTTAGCCAAATAAATATGCTTCTCATATTCAAGTACTCATGAATCACAAATTCTATTCAAATCAATTACTATGGATCATGGCTTCGTTGTCATCATTCATTAACAAATTAAGCATCAAACAGATTCTGAATTTTAGCATCAATTTTCAATCTTTGACTTTAACCTTCGAACACATAGGCAAATAGAACCATAGAACCCAAGTTTTTAGAATTTTTTTTCATTTTTTCAATTTTTTTTCAACTTCCCATCAAAATTGGATTATTATTCCTACCTAAATCTCCCCCCCCCCCACACTCAAACCTTACATTGTCCCCAATGTAAGAAAATCATGCAAAGAAGAAAATACTATTAGCGAACATGCAATAATAAAAAAAAACTAAAAACTAAAGGGATAGAAAAATCAAATATGAGATCTTGGGTTTAATGTCTTTGGCTCGACGTCATGCCTCTCTTCTCAGCTTTTATAGATCGGATTGTCTAACTCCACCATCTCAATATTTTCCACCCGATGCCCCTCATAGAAAGGCTTTAATCTATGTCCATTCACCTTAAGGATCTTGTTTGTACTAGGGCTTTGAATATCAACTGCACCATGAGGAAACACATTAGTGATAACAAAAAGAGTATCCCATCTAGATCTCAATTTACCTGGAAATAACTTAAGCCGAGAATGATATAGCAAAACTTTTTGTCCCACAATAAAGGTTTTTCACATAATCTGCTTATCATGAAAAGCTTTGGTCTTTTCCTTGTAAATATTTGAACTTTCATAGGCTTCATTCCTCAATTCTTCCAACTCTTGTAACTACAATTTTCTGTGTACTCCAACTACCTCCAAACTCATGTTGCACTGCTTGATTGCCCAAAAAGCCATATGCTCCAACTCAACAGGTAAGTGGCATGGTTTTCCAAACACAATCCTGTATGGTGACATCCCAATAGGTGTTTTGTATGCAGTTCTATAGCCCCAAAGTGCATCATCTAATCTCAGACTCCAATCCTTTCTGTTCGGGTTGACTACCTTCTCCAAAATGGATTTGATCTCTCGATTAGACACCTCAGCTTGACCATTACTTTGCGGATGGTAATATGTAGAAACCTTGTGTAGAACATTGTATTTCTTGAACAAATCCGCTAACACCCTGTTGCAAAAGTGGGTTTTGCGATCACTAATGATGGCTTGTGGTGTTCCAAACCTGACAAATATGTTAGTCCTGACAAAATCTGCAACAACTTTAGAATTGTCAGTCCTAGTTGCTTTAGCTTCCACCCATTCTGAGACATAATCAACAACCAAAAGAATATATAAATTTCCAAATGATAAAGGGAAATGTCCCATAAAATCTATACCCCAAACATCAAAAATCTCAATAACTAATATAGGAGTTTGGGGAATTTGATTTCGTTGAGAAATATTCCCCGTCCTTTGGCAATTAACACATGTTTTACAAAACAGATAGGAATCTTTAAAAAGTGATGGCCAATAAAAACAATTTTCCAAAACATTATTAGTAGTTCTTTTTGGACCAAAATGTCCTCCACAAACATAAGAATGACAAAAGGAAAGAATAGATTGAAATTCATTATTAGGCACACATCGTCTAACTACCTGGTCAGCACAAAATTTCCCTAACTATGGATCATCCCAAACATAGTGTCTAGCATCACTTTTTAACTTTTCCTTTTGGGATTCAGAAAGTTCTTTAATAAAATATGCACTTACCAAATAATTCACCTGTATCTGCATACCAGGGACTATTAGTATGGATGGAAAGTAACTTCTCATCCGGGAAAGAATAATGTAACGATAGCTCCTCCTCGTCTCTCAGTAGCCTACTCAAGTGATCCGCTACTAAGTTGTCCGCACCTTTCTTGTCCTTGATCTCTAAGTCAAATTCTTGTAGGAGCAGAATCCATCGAATAATCATTGGTTTAGAATCCTTCTTGGTGAGCAAATACTTGAGAGCAGCATGGTTAGAATAAACTATAACTTTAGTACCAAGAAAATATGATCAGAATTTATCTAAAGCAAAAACCACAGATATAAGTTCTTTTTCAGTTGTGGAATAGTTTATTTGAGCCTCATTCAAAGTCCTCGAAGCATAGTATATGGCATGAACATCTTTGTCAATCCTTTGTCCCAAAATAGCCCGCACTGCATAGTTGCTTGCGTCACACATGATCTCAAACGGAAACTTCCAATTTGGCGGTTGAATGACAGGAGCAGAAGTTAATAATTTCTTTAAAGTGTCAAAAGCCTCCTTGCATTCATCATCAAACTGAAGGTCCACATATTTTTGTAGCAACTTACATAAGGGTAATGCAATCTTTGAGAAGTCCTTGATAAATCGTCGATAAAATCCTGCATGACCAAGAAAAGAGTGAATCTCCCACACGCTGACAGGGTAAGGCAAAGCAGATATAATGTCTATCTTAGCTTTATCAACTTCAAGACCTTAAGATGACACAACATGAGCAAGCATTATTCCCTGTTCTACCATGAAATGACACTTTTCCTAATTTAGAACAAGATTAGTTTCCATGCATCTATCTAGAATACGATTTAAATTATCTAAGCATGCATCCAAAGAATCACCATGAACTGTGAAATCATTTATAAAAACCTCGATGCATTCTTCTAAAAGATCCAAAAAATGCTTACCATGCATCGTTGAAAGGTACCTGGGGCATTACACGGTCCAAAAGATATCCGTCGATAGGCAAAAGTACCAAAGGGACATGTGAATGTAGTCTTCTCTTGGTCCTCGGGTGCAATCACAATCTGGTTATATCCTGAAAAACAATCTAAAAAACAATAATAAGTGTGCCTAGCTAATCTCTCCAACATTTGATCAATAAATGGAAGAGGAAAGTGATCTTTTCTTGTTACAACATTCAATTTTCTATAATCTATACACACTCTCCACCATGTTTGCATTCGTGTGGGAACCAACTCATTATCATCATTCTTGACAACGGTGATTCCAGATTTCTTTGGGACTGCCTGCACTGGACTCACCCATTGACTATCGGAGATAGGATAGATGATACATGCATCAAGCAGTTTGAGCACCTCTTTTTTCACCACCTCTATCATGGATGGATTCAATCTTCTTTGTGCATCTCTTGTAGGCTTAGCTCCATCCTCTAACAATATTCGATGCATGCACATGGCAGGACTAATACCCTTGATATTCGCTATTGTCCAACCAAAAACTGTAATATGGTCCCTTAGGACTCTAATCAATTTTTCTTCCTGCACCTTGGTTAGATTACTAGCACTAATTATAAGCAAAGTGTCATTAGTCCCCAAATATGCATATTTTAAATGAGCAGGTAATTGTTTCAATTTTAGAGTTGGGGCTTGTACAACGGAAGGTAATAACTTTTAATGAGAAATAGGAAATTGAATAGAATATACTGTTGACTTATTGGAGAATTTTGGCAATGAATGTAATGCAGTTACATTGTCCTTCAATTCCTGGGTTTGCTCAATCTCCTCTTCCCTGTCCATGTCTAAACTGTTGGTGATTGTAATCTCCAAGGTTTCCCTATGTAGTTGTTCAAAAACTCTATGCACCAAGGAGTCTCTCACATCGATAGCAAAAACCTATCCTATATCACTAGGGTACCTCATGGCATCATAGATGTTAAACTGAATCTTCTCTCCATTGACAAGGTCCCATTATGCACATCGATCATGGTTCTTGCTATTTATAGGAAGGGTCTTCCTAATAAGATGTGGGAAGGGTTTGGTGATGTATCATCTTCCATATCCACAATGTAAAAATCTGTAGGAAAAATTAGTTCGTTCACCTGCACTAAGATATCTTCAATTACCCCTTGGGGTAGGTGTTAGTACGATCTGCCAATTGGATAATCACACAAGTATTTTTCAAAGGGCCTAGATTTAAGGAGGCATAAATAGATAAAGGCATAACATTAATTGAACCTCCTAAATCTAGCATGGTTTTTTCAAATCTGGTGTTTCCTATTTCGCATGGGATTGTGAACATTCCCTGGATCTTTACATTTAGGAGGAATTTTTCTTTAAAGAACATCATATACATTTTCTCCAATTGTGACTCTTTCATCATTTTGCAATTTTCTTTTATTAGTGCATAATTCTTTTAAAAATCTAGCATACCATTGCACTTGTTTAATTGCATCAAGGAGAGGGATGTTCACTTCTACTTTTCTAAAAGTTTCCAAAATTTCTTTTTTTTTGTTCATCTTTCTTTGTAGTTTTTGAATTTTTGGGGGGAAAGGGTAGAGGAATATTTTTAAGCTGACAAGGAGAGCGAGATTTTACCTTGGATTTTTCGGTTTCCTCCTTAGCTTCTTCCTTTTCAAACTCAACGGTGGCCGATGGTATATCTATTTGTTTTCCACTCCGCAAAGTTATGGCACTTGCATTCTCTCTTGGGTTGAATATTGTTTGAGATGGTAATTTTCCTGAGCCTCTAGATTCCAATATCCCAACAGTTGTAGCCAGTTGTCCTACTTGGTTCCATAAATCTTGAACCGAAGCTTTTGTCTCTTGCTGGAACTATTGTGTCTGATTCATGAATGCTTTGAACATATCCTCCAATGATGTTCCAGTAGGTGTAGGGACTGCTTGCTTCAGTTGATATAAAGGTGGGGCTGGTTGGAAGCCCTGCTGCCTAGGTGGAAATGCAGGTGGTGCCGCTTGCTTGTTCCTATTACTTTGACTTGGATGATCCCTTCATCCTGGGTTATAAGTGTTTTAGTACGGATCATACTTTCTCTAAGGTTGTGACTGATAATTTCCCATTGCATTAGCTTGCTGCACAGTCTCATCATCTTGTAATGTTGGGCATTAATCTCTATTGTGATTGGGTTACAGACAGATTCCACAAACCTTTTCAACTGGCTGTTGACTTGTAACTAATTGTCTAACCATAGCAGTTAATTCAAAAATTTGTTGGCCATAATCACAAGTGCTTACCTCGCTTACCCTTACTGGTGCATGATTTGTTCGAGTGCCATATTGTTGCGAGTTTGCTACCATGTTTGCAATTAAATTCCTAGCATCCTCTTGGGTCTTGTCAACTAGTGCTCCTCCTTTAGCTGCATTGATCATGCTTCTATCCATCTGTACCAACCCTTCGTAGAAATATTGGATCAGGTGTTGTTCATCTATTTGATGCGGTGGACAGCTGGAACAAAGCTTTTTGAATCTTTCCCAATACTCGTATAGTGTCTCCCCACTGAATTGTCTAATCCCACAGATCTCCTTCCTTATGTTGGCTACCCTTGAGGCTAGAAAATATCTCTCCAAGAACAACTTCTTCATGCCATTCCAAGACTGTATTAAACCTGAGGGTAGGTAGTACAACCAATCCTTTGCTAAATCTACTAGGGAGAATGGGAATGCTCTCAGCTTGATTTGCTCTTCGGTGATTCCGTGTGGTTTTATGGTGGAGCACACCCCATGAAATTCCTTTAGATGTTTGTAGGGGTCCTCACCTATAAGACCACGAAAAGTAGGCAGTAAATTGATTAGTCCTGATTTAAGTTCAAATGCAGCATCTAAATTAGGATATTCAATGCAGAGAGGTTGTTAATTTAAATTAGAAGTTGCCAACTCCCTGAGAGTTCAATTGTTTTTTTGAATCGCCATCTCATCTTCTTTATCAGATTCGGTGGATGATTAGTTGGATAATAATTCTAAAGCTAAGTTGAGGCCTGATGATGATGCAAAAGCCTCATCTATATCTGTAGAAGACCGTTAAACTTTATATTTTTCCTTCTGTAGCTTCCTTGCAGTCTTCTCAATTTTTGGATCAAAATCTAATATAGTAACCTGAGAAGATCAAGTCATAAAACAAGAACAAAACAAATAATAGAATAAAAATAAAACGCCAAATTACTCCCTGGCAACGGCGCCAAAATTTGGGATCAGTTGTTGATACTCCTAAATTAACCTCACTTTTACTTCACAGTTTATAATAATTAGCTACAGTAGCAAGTAAGGATCGATCCCACAAAGAGCAAAGTTGTTTTAGAATTATTCTACTATTTCAACAGAAAATAAAGATGGGGGTTTTTGAAAATTATTTTTAAACTAAGAGAACAAGAATTAATGATGAATTATTTTTCCTTCAATGAAATTATTAGCCCTAGATAACAATAAGCTTTGCTATCCGAAATTCTCCGTAGATTATCACTGTATGAAACAAGCACTCCACCAGATTCTAACTAGCATACAACCTAGAACAAGCTCTCTAGATTTAATATGATAGAAGTATTAAGAAATAGAGAATTAGGCTAATCCAAGCAACAAACACATAAGCTCGATTTGTTTAACTAGTTTTCTGATAATCTTAGCAATATACAAAAGCTTGTCCACAATTATTATTACCAATTTAGTACTTATGATGAAGACATATATCAATTACACGTAATATCAATCTTAATCTAGCATATGATAATGATCAAACTAATTCAATTGGCCATATTAAATCAATTAACATACAATCAATGAAAATAGATTATCAGAAGAAATTTCACACAAGAAGGAATAAATAATAATACTCAATTAATCAATTACTTGTACCAAGGATTCACCTCCCTTTAGAACTGAATAAAAAGAACTAACCTGACATGCTCTTGAGTCTGCACTCCAATAGATGATAGTTGATAATTGAATCAATAAAACCTTGACTCTCATCCTCTATTTATAGTGCTACACAAAGTCCTAAATCCTATAGGAAGTAGAAATCCAAATCCTAAAAGGAATTACAAATCATAACTAGTTTCCATAAAGAAATAGAATCCAATTTGGAAATAAATCATAGTCTAAAGATATCCTAATTATAATAGAAATAGCAATCCAATTCCATGTAGAAATGTGTCAAAATATGCTTTTAGAAACTTTCCAAAAATCCAAGATTTCCCTAATTTTCCCTCTCAAATTCGTTGGGGGCGAATTTTCATTTTCTGTTGCGACATCCTTTGGTAAAATGAGCATAACCTTTGATCTGGGAGGAGTTACGGAGTTTTCTACATATCAAACCAAAGATATCGACGAGATCTACAACTTTTATTCTTTGTGAATTAACGGATTCTAGCGGCATCAAGCTTGAAATGAGGCTCCAAGTAACTGCTATGCAAATTTCAACTTCCAAACTTTGAGGTTCAACTTCCGTCTAGTAAAAAGATCATAACTTCTTCATATGAACCCTGATTGGGACGATTCAAGATGTTCCAGAAAGCTAAAGAAGAGCTCTACAATAAAATTCAAGTCCCAAGCCAAGACCATGAATCCAAGTTAATGCTAAAAATCCTGCAATTTTCTTGTTTCCCCCATTTCAGCTCCAATTCCTCCTGAAATCATTAAACACCTTAATAAGCTCATATACACATGAAACATGAAATAAAACTAAATATAATGTAATCAAAATAAATGAATAATATGCACTCATTAGTGTCCCATAAATTCGTACTTGTCAAATTTTGTCCCAAGCTTATGCTTTGAAACCTTTTCACATAAGTTGGACAACCCCTTATCTTAACATACTTAAGATTAGGAATGTAACACCCCAGTCCCACATCGAAAGATAGGGGAAAATTTGTCTGTATATAAGGAAATAAGTTACTACCAATAGTACCTTCAAGTCATGACCTTTTGGGAGCCTGTGGTGGGCTAAGATGACCCAAGAAGATACTATTGGGCCAGTGGTTTGAGGCCTTATTTAGATGGATTTGATTCGATTCGGACTTGGGATTTGACCCAAGATTTGTTCCGGACTCGGGATTTGACTCGGGTCGTTACATATGGTATCAGAGCCGACTCTCGAAAGCTCAGGGTCGGGTTATCCGATCGGGTTGCCGGAGGTGGGGACACGAAGGCTGGTGGTATTATCCCACAATGGAGAGATGAAGGTCCGGAGGTGGGGACACGAAGCCAGCCGGTATTATCCCACAATGGCTATAGAGGCAAAGATCTTTGGGCCCGTGTGTGTGATCGGTTCTGACGGGGACGTCAGAAATTTAAGTGGGGGAGTTTGTAACACCCCAGTCCCACATCGAAAGATAGGGGAAAATTTGTCTGTATATAAGGAAATAAGTTACTACCAATAGTACCTTCAAGTCATGACCTTTTGGGAGCCTGTGGTGGGCTAAGATGACCCAAGAAGATACTATTGGGCCAGTGGTTTGAGGCCTTATTTGGATGGATTTGATTCGATTCGGACTTGGGATTTGACCCAAGATTTGTTCCGGACTCGGGATTTGACTCGGGTCGTTACAAGGAATCCTACCCATCCTTAACTTTTATGGAGTCTTGGGTCTGGATTTTGAGGTTACCTTTTTCGTAGATAAGCAACCATTTCTAGGGATGACCCTAGAGGGATAATGGAATGTCGGTAAAATCATTATGGATCGCACCATGTCCAATAAGGTACAATTTTTCCTTTTAGATACATTAATCAATTATTGTGTATCTGTAGGCATCCATTGTTAGAAAACCACTTGAGATAATCTAGAAACGTATTAAACACGTATTCCTTCCTTAATCTGATCAAAGAATTCTAATAATTCTCAATTATATTAATTTTTTGAATTTTTTAAACATTTCAAATAATTTAGACTTGTATTTCAGAAAAATCACACATTCAACTCTTTGAATGATCATCTCATTTTCTTATACTAGTTTGTTCAATTTGCAAAATAAATTTTCACGTAAGTCAAGTACACAAAATCTATCAAGTAATATTTCAGTTGTGACGCCCCCAAATTCGGGTATCTTCCAACCAGATAAATGATTTTACACGGTGCTACAGTTCACACAAACATTCAATTGAAATTCCTCAAAAGAACGAATATGTCGTATCTATCAATTCGTTCGATCTTAGCTGCATTCAGATGGTTCAAGAAACAGTGAGGCTAACTAGCTCAACAAGTACAACTAATTCTAGTAAAATAACATGCTTAAGATATAGGAATTATATATCTTCAATAACTTAATAATAGTAATGAAGTACTATCGATAATTCAAAATAGCACTTCTTTTCATTCAAAACGTTTTACAACAATAATATTCAGTAAAACATCAATTCCGGTCCAAGACCATGAGCATTTTAGAAGTACTTTGAAAAGGACCTCCCGACACAAAGTCCGTAAGTCCGACATAGCTTCTGAGCACGTCTAGGTGATCAGCCTATAGTACTCTATGTTGATCCATACTGCATTCATTAAACGTATGTACGTTTATGTTGTGGCAACCTCACGTGCATGTCGTTTGACGACAAAACAATTTAGCATACTCAGTCTCCTTTTTAAAACCACACCGATATTAGTTTGGTAAATCATTATCATTACATTGATAGATTATAAGAATCCAACATATCGTAACTCTAGTCGAAATAATTGGCGTTGACTTCATCAGACATTAACTCATGCGTAAGAATATATGAATCACAAAGCTTGTCAAGATTGAACTGGAACAAGGGTTAGAATACTTGCCTTTAGCATATGCTACAATTATAATACGTGCTCTTTAAGTCCTTATGTGAGGACCCTAAATCCGATGTCCCGAATCACCGCGGATCCGATTCGATCATTCTATACAACTATTACTATTTGCGGAATATATAAACATAAATTGTTTATACATTAAACTTATACATAATTCCCCAAGGTCGAGTAACCTTAACTTAATAAACAATACATAACTATCTAACGTATAACATTATTATCAAACTACACTATTACAAAACTAATTGCGCACATTAACTTTAAGCTGGAACTGTCTTTAACCTTTCATTGTATCTGACGCATTCGTCTTAATCTGCAATGTTTTATCATGATATAGCAAGGGTGAGCATAAGATTTCCCATCAAGTTTAAATTTAACAATATAATGATATATCATGATTGAAAGAGTCTGAATAATAAGCTGGCTATAATTCAACAATATAATTGTGAACTAGCAGGAACAAAATTTTAACTGAACAAGTATTGAACATGAACAAATATATATCTGAACCAACTAGTAATGAAGGTGATCAACCTTTCATACCTGACTTATACATGCAATATGTACATAGTACAATTATACATGGCAATCAACAATGATTAACCATAAGAATATCCGAATGAAATAACTCTTAGTAGAGTTAAGTAAAAACAAATTTGCCTGAACCGTTGATTACCGCTACGCAATTTATATCGCCTTATCCGAAGACCTAATATTTATAATATAGATCTCCAATATTAGAATAATATCATCACAATATAATACTATTATATATATATATATATATAAATAGAATAACCTAAAAGCATAACACATAATACATAACCCAATTAGTCTATAACACATAAGACTCAGTATCAGGTCAAACTATTTCAGTCTGACTTGAATCCGACAAAATTCTAATGTCCTGATGGTATAATCGGACAATTCACGAGTTTTAATTCAATTAAACTCTGTCTAAGACTTAACAATTAACTTAAATAATTTTAATAACAGTCGAAATATTTTTCGTAAGCTCGTAATAATTTTTAAATAATTATTAATATTTTTCAATCCTTAATAACGTATTTATATAAATTAAATACCACATAATTCCTTTATCATTAATATTTATTAATTATCAAATATTAATGAAATACATGTCATAATATTAAAATATATTTATAATATATCAAAGTATTTTTAATACTTTAAAATCACCTTTATATGATTTTTAAACAATTAAATCCATTATCCGATTATTGCTTTTAATATTAAAATATTAATATTTTCATGAAAAAATATCAAAAGTTATATTTTATAACTTAAAATATTTTTATAATACTTAAATCATTTTCATATGATTTTTAAATCATTTAATCTATTTTCCCATAATTTATTTAATATATTTATTAAATAAACTAATTACCATTAATATTAATTAATTGATGAAATTCATCCTAAAATATTAAAAGTCACTAAAAATAACTTAAAATATTTTATTATACCATAATATTATTTTTCATGATTTTTCAAGTATTAAAATCACTTTTAAATAATTTATTTAATATTATAATTAAATAAATTAAATACCATTTATATTCCAAAAATATTAAATATTTATGAAATATACTCTACATAATTAAAAACTATATTTCAAAATTTAAAATAATTTTTTGGAATTTATTTTGTATTTTTAATAATTAAAAACTATTTTTTTCAATTTATTGAATTAACATAATAATTTTTAGTAATTAAATGTCGCTAAAGGGGCCTATAGCGACAGAACTGTCGCTATAGGTGTTCTTGAGCCTTCATGTCAGACACCAAGAGGCTATGTTTGACCATTGATAACTCTTTGATCAATAGGTTTCTGAACTTGTAATTTGATTAAAATTGTAATACTAATATAGTACTACAACACACAACTAGTTTCCTAGACAAAACACATCACAACAGTGCGATTCAAGCCCCTCAAAACTTGTCCGAAACTGAATCAGTGCTAGGGTCATAATATGCAGCCTTAAATCATAGCTTTCTGGATTCCTTTTATGTGATCTTAAGGTTCAATCTTGTAATACTAATGTCTAGGTACACAACCATATCACTAACGCAACCTAACAACATCAAATATTCATGATCTGGCATGGTCAAAGTAGGGGTCCGGACTGTTCTTGAGGAAATCTGGGTTTCCCAGATTTCTTCATAAGGCAGTCGGTCAACGGTGGTTTGACCAAGATTAATTTATATTATGTTCATCATATGAGTAATATAAAAGCCGGTATGTGTAGAAAGCATGTCAGGCTACAATAAAATCACAAAACTTTGGCCAAAAAATATAACAGAAGCAAGATCAGAAGCATTGAAAAGCTTGTCAGACCTAAACTGTGGTTTCTGGGTTTTCTAGAAACAGTCTCCCATGGTCAGTCAACTATGTTTGACCACCTATAGCTTGAGATCTAGACATGGTATGGATGTGATTCCACTTCCAGTCTACTCTCCTCATGACATAGAACACGTTTATAACTTAAAACACAACATAACATTAACAGGTTGAGATCTATGAGCCCTGACATATGGCTGTTAGGCCATATTTTTTAACTTTTTTAGATTTTTGAAATCTTTAGATTCGAGCATCTAGATGATATGGATCTGAGTTTTGACAAGCCGGATCATCAAAATGACACTCTAATACACAACTCTAATCAACAACTAACATTAGATTACATGATTTCAAAAATTAGGGTTTATACATTTTCCAAGCTTAATTTTTGATTTCTGACTTTGTGATCTGATATTGTTTAGCTAAGAGGTGATATGGGCTTTGTATATCACTATCTCTCACTCCCCATCTCGAAAATTATAGAGAGAGAAGGTCTTGGGAGAAAATGAAATTAAAGTGGCCATTTCTCTATCTTGAATCTCTTATAAATGATATTGCAACGCACGTGGCTGCTAATTTCGGCTGGTAGCTTGTTGTTTGAGTCACATGGAGTTGTTGGGGGTGTTTGAACAACTCAACTATTGCAAGATTTAAAAGCTAAACTCAATAATGCAACAAAGGGCAATATGGTCTTTTTGATTTTAATTTTAATGGCAATTTTGTTAATTAGCCAAACCCTTAGGATTTAGGGTTTAGACTATTTAGGTTTTAGGGTTTGAAACCCTTAGGGTTTAAAATTTAATTTCTAAAATTTCTAATTTAGGTTTTAAAAATCTTAAATTAATATTTCTAAATTATAATTAGAATTTTCTAATTATATTAAAATTCCTTGATCATAATTTAAATCTTTCTAATTAGGATTACCATTTCCTAATTAAAATCGCTAATTTGGCAATTAGGGTCATAATTGGCCGGT
Organism: Panax japonicus; assembly: GCA_020205505.1. NCBI lineage: Eukaryota > Viridiplantae > Streptophyta > Magnoliopsida > Apiales > Araliaceae > Panax > Panax japonicus. The sequence continues at coordinate 63,853,304 of CM035091.1, forward strand.
AGGGTTTTTTACCCAAAATTAGGGTTTTAATTATAACAATAATATTTCTAATTTATAAATTAGATTTCGTAATTAATTAGGGTTTTCTAATTACTCATAACTTAAAAATTAGGATTAATATTTCCTAATTAACTTTACAATTATTAAATTAACACTTCGGTTTTCCCTAATTATAAAATTAGGGTTTCAAATCCCCAAATTAGGGTTTTCTAAATTTGAACTCGGGGTTTACTAAATAATTAAGCATTACCCTAATTAAGATTATAATTAATATCACTTAAGAATTATAATTATCCTTTAAGTTCCCAGTTTAGGGTTTTAAATTCCCGAATTAGGGTTTCAGATTCCCGGAACTGAAATTAGGGTTTCCAGAACCGGTTTTAGGGTTTCTTGTTAAACGCAAGGGTTTTCTATCCGAACGTTGTGCATTCTTAATATATACTTAGGGTTTGTTACAGATATCGTTTATCTGGTCAACCCTTGGCCCTTAACCACCTACTGTACACATATACAACCATATACACATAATATTTTCACGTATTTCCTTAATCGTAAATAATTCACCTAAATCCTTCACAAAATTTTGAAATCCTCAAAATTCCATCTTAAAATTATCAAACGCATACAATTATTTTATGTCTAGGTTCTAATATTGAACCCTAAATCAATAAATTAAAATTTTAAAATTTTTCTAAATTCTCGGGTTGTCACACCTTAAGGTCTCTACAGTAGATGATAACATCATATAACACATTAGGTCATGAGTAAAATACATAGTCCTTTAAAGAATCTTACCCTTCTTCTCAATCTAATTACATATTAGATTTGTTATTTATTGGTTCTGACTTTCCATTATGTCGTTCTTTCGTTCATATGCAATCGAGTTACTTCAACCCTAAGTGATCATACTTAAGGTTTAAACCCATCTTAACTATTTTATAATTAAGCTTTAGTTCATTACTAATGAGTTTCCATTCATTCTCTCTTTACAAACATTCTTAAATTTCAAAATCCAAAGGCTCGCGCTACGGCGCCAACCCCCTTTACTTCAGCCGCGCTGCGGCGCCACACTTTAGTAGCCAAAGACCCGGACTCGGTGCTGCGACGCGAGTCCTCTTTGTTATGGCCGCGATCCGGTGTAAAACTCTAGTAGGTCACAGCATCATCCGACCATGCTCTGCGCTGCGGCGCCACCTATTTGGCCTTGGGCTGGCGCCGCCGCATTAGCTCCATGCACCAGAAACATTTGATAGATTTTTATTTTTGTGAAATTCCCGGGCTCATAACTTCTTCATTAGAAGTCAGAATTGGCTTGTTTAAGAGCCTATGGTTCACAAATCACATACTCTACATGTTCATTCAATAATTTTATCTATTTGACTTCGTTAACTAAAAATTTACCTATTAGTCCATATTTAACAAAAACGATAAATGTTCATAAACGTTCAATGCTCGTTTCTTCGTTCTAATTAGGAATCCAGTTAATTTTGAGTCTGCAACTCTATAATGCCAAATAAGACTTGTTTCCACCAAAAACTAAAATTTTTGAGTTTAAACACAAAATTCCGACTTCCATTCTGAGAATTTCACGAATTCGACGATTATCGTCCAATCGTGTGAATTCCGACAAAACTTCGTTACTAGAGATTTGTTCATCATTCAAAATGGATTCATTTCATCATCTAAACATCTCTACCTACACATTACAACATCTTACATTTAAATTAGGTTATGGCTTATTCTTCATAAGTTCATAACGTAACAACTTATAACTTACACAATTTCATCCCTTAAGACTTATTAGTGATTTAAGTCCTTTAACAACATTCTTACATCTTATCAATCATACTAACTTCTTAAAATAATCATAAGACAAGTTCATCATCGTTATTCATAAGTTTATAACTTATTTATATTTGAATTGATTATTCCTTACTTATTCGGCATAAGTCCATTGATTATCCAATCCTTATATGTTCTTAGTATACATGATCATCACTTCTCTATCAAGCTATCAAGGTAGAGATAGAATAATATATGATAAGAGTCTTACCATTGATGAACTAGCTTCTCCTTCTTGAAAATCTAACAATGGAAGTTTGTCTTAAAAGTGCTTATTCTCTCTAACCAATAAGTTGTTTAATGTTGAATGAAAACCAACAACCAACAAATGAATTGGGAGCTTGCTATTTATAGAGCATCTAAAGTTAGGGCATTATGGACATTAGAACATCCCACCTCCTTAACTAACCTCCTTACTATTCATAACTTAAGCCCTAAGTAATCTTGCTAACCACTCATCTTTCTTGCCCACCACATAAAGTTCTTGGTCACCAATTCACCCATGGGTTGCCCCATGGACCAAGCTTTACCTATTGGATCATTATTTGGGCTTAGTGTTAATTAGTTTAGCTTATACTTTGGGTTATCCTTTAATTTGGTTTAGGCTTACTTTAATAAACACTTGGGCTTAACATTATTATATCTTCGGCTTGCTCCTTAATGTTTATTAGACTTGCAATTCCTACAAGATCCCACAAGTTTATTTCATTAGACTTTAATTCTTAACGTCTTCGAATTAAGTCCACATGTGAAATATTGCGTTTTCCATACTTGAATTATTATTACATAATCCATCTCACCTTGATATTATAACGTTACGTATTTCTCGAAAGTTCAAAAGTAATTCCCGAGCGGAAAATGATGAATAGTGTTTTTTCAAAAAATTTCTCGGAAAGCTTTTATTTTCATCTTGGAAATTCAAACACTTTAATTCCTTCACGTAGTTAAAATACTACAATGTTCCGACGTTTCTAAGTTCTAGAACGAAATTCATCTTACTAACACACAATAACAAATAATATAATTTTATTCATTATTTAATTATTTAAAAGTATATTACAAATGATCTGAATTTCTCGCTCGTTACATCAATTCTATTCAAAACATTATTATTATAAATAGAAAAATAATTGTTCTTAAATATAATACCAAAGATTTCGTTGTCCAACAACAAAATGAAAATAATATTTCTAACGAGAACTGGAATACATTAACAACTTATTGACTTAATAGATTTGCCCATATGTAGTGCTAAACTATAAGTTCATATGACTAATGCAACAATCTTTGTTTTATTTCCTAGACATAGGATTACTTATCCTATGTTTAGATTTCTACTTATGCTTAGTCCCTTCATAAATCTATATTTTTGAGAACTAAAGCCGGTATCCAACACCCAAGTAGAACCTTGACTTAAAGAAAAAATTATTTCAATCATAAAAAAAATTGTGTTTATAACCGAAACTTCACTAAGCTTCTTCTGTTTAGCCTTTGCAAGATGCATCTCGCAGTTTCTTTCCAGTGTCCTAGCTTATTGCAGTGGAAGAAAACTTCTTTTCTATCCTTATTAGTTTTGTTCTTATTATACTTTATTTTTCCATTTCTATATACCTTCTTAGAATCGTTCTTTTTTAGAAGATCATTTGGCCCCTACCAGTCAGACTTGGTCTTTCTTGGTTGGAAAGTGACTCTCAATATTTTTAAACATGTTAAGCAAATCAGAGAGGCTGATATCTATCCCGTTCATATGAAAAATTCATAGTAATTGTAAAGTCCTCGAACCCGGATACTTGAAACCCGAACTCGGTACTTTACGATACCATTTCTATGAGCAGAATAATACTAATAATAATAACCATAATATAAAACTTAAACTTAACTTACATTTATCAGAGTCTAATCCCAAGTACGCAACCTTTACTACGTTATTTACATGATATATAATACATATCATTAACTTAATACAGTCTATATATTACAAATGATACCAATAACATGTCCTGTTTGCATTCCTTTTCACTTGATCTTGGCCGAACATTCCAGTTCTTCACACTAAGCTGAAAACATTTAAATTAAGCAAGGATGAGCATTTGAGTGCCCAGCAAGTATTATATATATATATATATATATATAAGCTGAAAGAATTCAAATGTTTTCTTTATAATATTCTTCTACAACCGGTCAATAGTTGTGAAGTAATCTGTACCAATAACAATAACATAACAACCCTCTTTCAAATTTTTGAAACTGTGTATTGTCTATACATGGGTTTCTGTGACACATTATGAACATTGTTTTCATTTTCGAAAGGGTTTAAATAGAAATTCATCTGTAAACCGGCCATTACTTACGGGCACGGAGGGTGATCAGCCCCGTTGTACCCTGTATTGATCAATACTACATTGCTAGAACGATATTATCGTTCATCCTTTGTCCGCCGTAGCGTATAAAAATTTTCCCATTATCGGGATGTTCATACCTGTCAAGTTTTCATAACAAAGGTCTTATATAATTCAACATATATGTATATCAAAGGTGTATCAACATGTGATTAATTACAATGATTATCCAAGTGGGGACACTTGTATAATCATTTATAGAAATTAACGAACAGAATATATATCTGAATTATCATATACTAACATGTTGATAATCAATGGGCTTATATAATATAGGTTTAACAATCTGTATAATAATAATATAATTCTGAAACATTCTTACACTTGTCCATTGCATAAAGAAAATGCAAAGTTAGGATAGTTGCCTGATGCGCTGTTTACAATTACGTAAACTTAGATTTATCTTTTCTTTCACGACCTATCATTAATCAAATAATTTTACTGATTAGTATAACATAACCTATACATAACACTGCCTATTGCAGTCAGCATATTCCCTATTCACATTATCACACATGTTCAACAATCATTGACTCACAAGCAAACATCAACACATTCCTAATCACATTGTCACACAACCTTAATAACCATTGAATCACGAATAAACACATATCCAATTAAATTATCTAAGTCCAGACCAATTTCTGAAATATGTCGGTCTACCGACAACTTTATCGGGTAAAAATCGAGTCTAAGACTCTATCCCGAAGTTCAATATCCAAATAGTTAACTTAAACATCAGTCATACAATTTTTCATGGCCTTATAATAATTATAAAATAATTATTACCATTTACCATAATTTTTGAAATATCAGAATCATTATTAAATAATTTAAATATCAAATAATTCTATTATCATTAATATTTAATTAATATTAAGCTATTAATGAAACCATTGCCAAAATATTAAAGTTATTTATAATAACTCAAAATATTTTTAAAACATTTATATTACCCTTAAATAATTTTTAAAACATTTAAAATCATTCTTAAATAGTTACCATTAATATTAAAATATTAATTTATCATTATCCAAATATTAAAAGTTATTAATTACAACTTAAAATATTTTTAATTCACTTATATCCTTTTTAAATGATTTTTAAATAAATAAATAAAATTTAAAATATTTATTTAATATAATTATTAAATAAATTTAATATCATTAATATTAAATTATTAATGAAATTATCCTTTAAATATTAAAAATTATAGTTTATAACTTAAAATATCTTTAAACACTTTATTTTCATTTAAAATGATTTTTAAAATAATAAAATCATTTTTAAACTAAATTATTTAATATAATTATTAAATAACTTTAATATCATTAATAATCATTAATTAATTAAATTTACTTTTAAATATTAAAAGTTATATTTTATAAATTAAAATATTTTTAAATACCTTATCATTATTTAAAATGATTTTTAATATAATAAAATCATTTTTAATTCATTTATTTAATTTATTTAATAAATAACTTAATTATCATTAATATTAATTTATTAATGAAAATTTTCAAATAATATTAAAAGTTATTAAAAATAACTTAAAATATTTTTTTATATCATAATATAATTTTAAATGATTTTTCAAATATTAAAATCATTTTTAAATAATTTATTTAATATTATAATTATATAAATTAAATACTTTCAATATTCCCAAAATATTAAATATTTATGAAATATATTTAAAAGAATTAAAAACTAATTTTTAAAATTTAAAATAATTTTTAATAATTTATTTTGTATTTTTAATAATTAAAAACTATTTTTTTCTATTTATTTATTAATTTTCGGAAAAATAAATTACTATCTGTCGCTAAAGAGCACTTATAGCTACAGAACTGTCGCTATAGGTACTCTTCATGTTCTTCATTCAACCCAGAAATTCATCGATAGTGTGCAAGGTGTATCGTTTGACCAACAATTTCTCTATGCTCCTAAAGTATTCTGGTCAACCTAAAGTGTTTGGAGTGTAATATAAGTGCAACACTAAAATTAGAAATCGATAACATGTATAAAACACATCTCAGCTGATAGATCTAAGCTCTCAAATGTATTGTCAGAGCTGTTCTTCATTTCTGGGTTTTCCAGAAATGAAGAACAGTTCATACTGCCTTCTTTTGATCATCATAACTTGCTTCACATTTGAGGTATTTGTGATTTAAAGCTTGAAGGTTTTAGAAAACATGTAATTCTAGAGATCTAATACATAAAATCATAACAACAGCAACAAAACCGCGAGATCTAGTCTGGTCAAACTAGGTCAGTCGTCATGTTCTTATGTTTTCTGGGTTACCCAAAAAACAGAAAACATGATCGTCTTAACTAGTTTGACCGGCCACAATTTTTAACCTGTTTACTATATATGCGACATTAAGGCATGATTCTATAGTCTAACAAACATACTACAACTTAGACTCAAGATTCATAATAGACCATCATAGTACTGTCAGATATAATGCGTAGAATATCTTGTCAGACTCTAAAAACTACTTTCTGGGTTACCCAGAATTCAGCCGGTCATGCCCGGTTAACGGGTTTTAACCGATCATAACTTCATATCCACAATAGATCTAACTTTGATTCTTGTACTAGATAAATGATCTCATACAAGGCTACAAAATTAAACACTTAAACAACAAAAACACATATCATGCAAAGATCTATGGCCACTGACATTCATTGTCAGACGACTAAAAACAAAATTTCCAGATTTGCAAAAACAATTGATCCGAGCTTATAGATGTTATTGATCTAACATCTATCAACCCAGATCACATAATTACACTATAAACAACATATTCTAACACAAAAACATAACATCTAACAGAAGATCAAGGGTCGAAATTTTGGTTAGGGTTTTATACCTTACATGAGCAAATCTTGATTCTATGTTTCTGATTTGCTTATGTTGAACGTGGGGCTGTGTTTGGGGCTGGATAGTCTAAAAATTTCGTGGGTTAGAGAGTGGAGAGAATATGGTTGAGTGCTTGCACAAAAATGGCTAACAAAGGTTCATTTTTATCTCTCTAATCTATATATAGAGGTGATAGATGCATGAATTGCTGATCAAGGAAGCTTATTGCTGTCAAATATCATCACATGGGGTTGTTGGGTTTGGTCACCAACTTCCCCTAAATGTCAAAACCTATTCTTGCCTCTTTAATGCTTAAAAGGGTATTTTGGTCAATTGATAAATCAATTTAATGGCAAAATTAGAAATTGTCAAACCCTTAGGGTTCAACCCTAAGGTTTAGCACAAATATATTTTAGCAACTAGAGTTTGGATAAAATAAAATTATAAACTAAAATTTTTAGTTTCTAAAATTTGAAAAATTAAAATTATTAATTAGATTAAATTAATAATATTATTATACAGGAATATTAGGGTATTATAACATAATTAACTTTGATATTTAAACAATTAATGTTTAAAATTAGCAATTAGGGTTCACAAAAATATCAGTTAGGGTTTTGATTTTGCAATTAGGGTATCGCGACAATCAATTAGGGTTTTAATCATTAGGGTTTTAATTTACTAATTAGGGTTACCTTAATTAGTAATTAAAGTATATCACACGTGTTATTAATCATAGTAACACAATTTTTGACAGATAAAATTCTCTGATTTTTGAATTAGGGTTTCTAATATCAGAAATTTAAATCTAATTAGGGTTTGACATTTATGATTAGGGTTTCCTAATTAGCATAACACGAAGTAACACATAACACATATCATATAACACAGATATTAAATAATCTTAAATTTCCCATTTAAATTGATAAATAGGGTTAAATCAATTAATGCTAGGGTTTGGTCAATATACCATAATTGACCAACCATCACCAATTCACATGTACAGTACATATTTATAGCACTGAAAAATTAAAATATTAAAATATTATAATATTATTATTTTCATTATTCCTTATCCCATAACCAAAATTAGGGTTTACCATTAACAATAAAACTGTTTCATCATAACTGTTCCTCACATTAACATTACACACATAACCATGCATATCTATTACACTGACAAATAATAATATAATATTACTATTTTCATTCCTTAAGAAAAACCCGAAATTAGGGTTTTGATTCTATATCTGATTTATCTGTCATAATTATAAATTAAGTCAAAATAATTAACTTAATATCCTAAACAAAATTCATTTAATAAAATAATTATTATAATTATTCTAAAATCATTTCATAGATTATTTAAATAATATATAATTTTATTTTCATAGAAAATAGTTGATAAAATCATTTCCAATATGTAATTAATTATTATAAAAATATAATTGATAATAATCAATGATTCTAAAATAAAATCATTTACAATTATTCATGTAATAAATATATTTTATATTTACCACATAAATACATATACACAATATCTTGTACAAATCCTCATCCTTAATATAAAAAAAATTTATACACAAAATTTCTTATTTATTTATATAGAAATTATTGGGTTATCACAGTAATTGTGAAATGAGTCTGGGAGTGAGTACAAGATCAAATCTTGACTTAACTCTCTATCCATCACAAAACCTGTTATCCTAATTGTTCAATCAAATTGATTATGTTAAGTACTTTTTTTTCTACTGTAGTGCTATTAGCCATTCTAGATCGGAAGAGCTCCTTAGATATCTGATATCTATCAGTCATACTTTCCTCAACATCAGCTACTTGATGTGTAGGAATGTAGTAGGAGTATCCATAGTTTCATGCTGACGATGAAGCTCATTACTCATGGATACAAGCATGATGCATTGAGCCAACTGTGCATCATCTTGCCACTTTCTAAAAGTATCAATCTCTTTCTCAAAGGCATTGTCTGCAACCATTGCAGGGATCGGCGTATGAAGGACAGACGATAACTTTTCAGCTATGAGAACTATTATCAAATTCCTTATCCAATCCGTTTAATTCGGTCCGGTTAATTAACATCTGATATGCTTCGTAGTGATAATAATTTAGACATTGTAAAATTCTGTAAATGAATTTGTAATTAACAACAGTATATCATACATTCTTTTATTAATTAATTACCACGATAAATTAGGTCTTGTTTTAAATTGGTATCTCCCACTATTTTCATCAAACTATATTACCCTCACCTATATAGTTCAACAAAATCTAATAAAAGTTTTTGCTAGTGAGAATAAGGATCCCATTTCAAATGTATATAGCCTTGTGGTGACACAACAAACTATATATAAATAAATAAGTAGACAAATCTTGTCAATTACATCATCATGTAACTCCTTTTATTTTGCCTCTTAGATTATTTTGATCAAGTGGTGGCACAACCGAATCAAAATTATCCAAGTTAAGTCCAACCTTGAAATGCCTTGAAATACGGTCTATCTTTACAACCGGTTTTCCGTATTTCACGAGTACATCATTCATCCAACATACATCATTATATACTAAAATATAACAACATATACTCTCAAAACCCAAGTTCTAAAAACCTTAAAACCTTTTTCATTACAACTAATGATAAATACATTATTCATTTCATCTTACAAGAATGAATTTTATCCGCCACCAAGGATACATAATAGTTCCTTAAACTAGTCTATAGTTCAATTTCATTTTTCTATATTACAAGTCTTCACTTGATCTTCTCGCTCATTCATATTCTGAATGGAACTTTATTTGGATACCGTCAGTTTGATCTTTACTAGATCCTTAAGTTCTTCTAACCTCGTCCACTGAAAATGTTTTTCATTTAAAGCAAGTGTGAGAATTCAATTGCCTAGCAAGTCATAACAGTTGAACACATAACTTCATGAGTTTAAACGTTCCTTTAGAACTTTGATAACCGAACAAAGGTTATGAAGCAGCTTGAATAATAGGAATAGTCTCGATTCCTATCATCTTAAAACATTAGTCACTTTCACTTTGAAATACTTTCATTCCTCTACCTTTTTCATAAACATCCTGTCTGGCTAGAATCATTCGCACAGACTTATCAATAACGGTTCATGTATAAACAGAACAAACTTGTATTAAACATCTCAATCATAGAACAGTTCATATCATAGAAACACCGAAGTGTTCATATTATGTCTTAAGGCCTCATACGTTCTACCACCTTGTACAAATATCGCACATTCGCACATAGACAGAACTTCTCAAGTTCAACATCAGAGAAGTTTAAAAAACTAGCATTCATTTAGAATATGAATAAATTTAGGAAACTTGCCTTACGCACAGCTACAGCTTACGCGGAACTGATCATTCCAATTCCTATATAACACATATATAAGGAGAAAACATAAACATTAATTAGTCATATATTGAACTTGCACATTGGTTTACTTAACTTTACTTCTTAAGGTTTGCGTTCTTGCAATATAAGTTTACGCGACTAACTTCCTTTACCAGTTTACGGCTTTATGACATACAAAGATGTCTTACTCAAAACATTCATCATCTTTGATGCTTTGCATTCTTATCTTCTTCTTATAACTTTTTTAGGACTTAACACACAACGCTTCTCTGCTAGTAGTCCATACGGTACACTTATTGGTTTCCCACAAACAACCAACAAACAAGTTCTTGTCTCATCTACACTACCATCACAATGAGTTAGATCAGTTGCCAGTTTTGTATATACCTTCACTCTCTGAAGGAATTGATTAGCCCAGCTCCCATATGTCAACCATAAAAGGTTACGATTGTACCACAATCTAAACTTATCCGAACCATTGCTATAACATTCGTTAAGTTAATTTCTTATTCCTTATGGCTTTTTGGAAACTAAATGCCATACCTCGGGATTCATTCTTATACGACTCACCTTCGATTTTTATTAATCTTATTACCGTTCATTATGGCTTTCTTAATACCATTCGTATCTTACTTATTACTTTCATTATCCATTACTTGAACCCCATATTAATTAGTTATTCTTAATGTCGAAGCCATACCGTTTGTTGTATGCTAAGACCGCTCGTTTATCACAACATCGTTGCGTACACAACGTCTATACGCTTCACACTTATCTGTCATTATCATGGCAAAACATCAAAATGTTATTCATTACCCCCGTCCTTCAACGTGTAAGGAATCACAATCATAACAATTACTCACCTTCTCTTATCGCAACTACGGTCCCCGGATATCGGTTATGTAACCCGCACCTAAATTCTTGGTATTTTACTCTCATTTAATCTTTTCGTTCAACCTTCATTAAAATTTTAAAAACACTTAATTATGTGTTACATTAGTTGGACATTATTTTCTTTATCCTCCCTTACGTTTCCCCCAAGAGCTGAGCAGTTAAAAGCTTATCTCTGGCTTTTTCCCTCCACCGGTGCTGCGACGCCACTCCCTTCTTTCTCTCTCGCGCTGCGGCACGGGCCTACGTCACCCTCTACCTTTGCCTGGCGCTGCGGCACCAAAGTCTTCGTTACCTCTCGCGGTGCGGCACCACTGTTCAGTAGCTGATGGCCGAACTCGCGCTATGGCGCCGTCTCCCAAGGCTCAGCTGGCGCCGAAGCACACAAAACCAATAAAATTTTCTAAGTCTTGAATCAAGTTGAGATGCGTACTCTACGATCTCGTATCTTCTTTGTTATAACTCGGAAGGAGGTCATTCCAAAGCCGTTGTTCATTTTTACGTTTTTAACGCTCTTTGTTCGTTCGTCAGTGATTCGATTATCCGAACTCGCTCGTTCTTGAGTCCATGACTCACGTTTTCTACATTCTCTTACTTTCTTATGAAACCCTACACCTTCGGGTTCATTTACTAACTTTCTAATTCTCGTTAGTCTTTAACAAAAAAATTCGTCATAACTTCATTATAGCTAAGTTTTAATCCGTTCTTCATGAACGTTTCTACCGTTCCTAACCAAGCAATAAGAATCTAACTTATACGCGATGGTTTTAAACTTGTCCATCAATAACAATTATCCTACGATGGTTTTAAATTTGTCCATCAACAACGTTTTTCATGTTCTTCGCGTGTTTTTCATGTTATTCATTCGTTCTTAATTTTATTCGATATTTTGGATTATAATTTCACTTTTTATTAGAATTTGATGTTATAGAACATCATTCCTTACTTATTTCACCTATTCATTCATATAATCCACTTAGATTATTCTAATTCATTACAAATCTTATACTTCCTTACGAAATTTATAAAATAAACTTCTAATCTATTACAAAATGATTAATTAAGTATATTACATACAATTACACTAATCTATTACAAGACGATTAATTGTCCATCTTAGCTTTGCCTTTATCTCTCTTAGAACTCTTAGTTCGTTCGGCTTTAACTGTAAACATATGGTTCAAGTAAGAATGAGCATAACTAGCTCAACAATTCTTAACAAAGAATCATATGATTATCACATTAACAAGTATATGCTTTACTTCATAAATGAATAATTAACTACGAATCACTATGAAACATTTGACTAGTACCTCTCATGTCATAACAATAATTCCAAAGTACATATAATAGCTTCGGAATTCTGAATCGGTCAATAGACCATGAACATACTCTTTTCATTTTCATATTTGAAAAGGACATCTGGCACTAAGGCCATCCATCCGTCTTTACTTACGAGCACTTCTAGGTGATCAGCCTATTGTACTCTATGTTGATCAACACTCTTTCGTTAAACGTATTTACGTTTAAGATTTGGCAACCTCGCGTGCCCATCGAATAATCGATGAAAAATACTTTTGTTTGTACATAGAAAAACTTACCTTCTCATCCGTACCAAATATTTGGCATATGATGGCGTTAACAGTTCTATATCGAAAGACTTGTAAGCAAATCAATCAACTCTTCAATATTAGTCCAGCCGAGTTAAAACAGGCATTGACTCTTTCTTTAAAATGATTCATGCATCTTATAACATTCATCACAGAAAACTTGACTAACACGAAGGTTAGACAAGCATTAAGAAAGACTTGCCTTTAAGCGTCTTCGAATATATAATTCAACAATTCTCAGTCTTTACAGGATCTACATAATATATTCACATAGCACACTGTAATTAGTATCAAACAACTAACTTTATTCTCCCTAACCAACTTCTTTCTCTTCTATGTCTTACTTGAATTAACTTCATTATTAAAGTGAATTCGACTTTCTATAATTTATTACGGCTCGTTAACGTTCTTATGTTACTAACCGACATTCAATCATCATTGGTGAACTACCAATGTTGAACCTCATTTACGGTTTACTTATTACGTTCTCGCGTTCTTCGTTTAATTTCTACTAAACCTTACTAAATCTTCTAACATTATCACCTTATAAGTGTTTTCAGGTCAGCTTGATTATGTACATTAAGTACCTTCAATGTCTTACTTTAGTTCCACATTCAAATGGAAAAAAAACCTTACTTAGTCAACATTTTCACACTATCGGCGCTGCGGCGCGACATCCCTAGTACTAACTCGGTGTTGCGGCATGAGTTAGCACGGGACTCGGCCGAATCTAGCGCTGCGGCGTGACCATTATACACTGGGTTGGTGTTGCGGCACCGCCCCTTTGCACCAGTTGGCCAAAACAATTTTGCTTTTCTAACGAAACTCCCGGCTTCATAACTTCTTCGTTTTACATCTGAATTGACCCATTCAAAAGCCTACACCTCACAAATCACATCCTTTACGTGTTCATATAAAAATTTCACATTTTCGAATCCATTAACTCAGAATTCACCTTTGAGTTCATTTTTGAGCGTTCGTTTAACGTTTTCAACCGTTCAATACTCGCTTTCTTCGTTATAAGTCGGAATTCGACGATTCTTGCGCCAACGACTCTTAATTACCTTATCTCACATGTTGACATTTGAAACCAACGTTTTCAAGTCACACAACAACTTTTGACCCCTAATCCAAGAATTTTATATTTTCGACGTTTAACGTCTATTTTCGCAAAATTCGCCATAACTTCGTTAATCGTGTTCTATAAGCCAAATCAAATGGAACACTCCGTTGATTCAACATCTATATCCTAACCAAACAATATGCACATTCTTTAGCTATACCGGTTTTCAAATCGTTCATTCAAAACTAAGTTCACGTCCAAGACTCTCTACGGTTTTAAATCACGTAAACACTTACGATTTCTATTTGGTCATGACCTATCAATGATTTGGTCATTAATAGACATCCTTATATCTACGCAATAAACATGCTCCACCAATCTATGATTCCTCTACGAGAAAGAAATCGAAAAAGATGAAGATTACGGTTTATGAGAATTTACCTTTGACGTATTTCACGTTCTTGATAAACGTCTAATGGTTTTCTTGGAAGTAGAATGATTAAGTGTTTCTGGATCTTTCTCTATCTCAATATATATTGATCAAGCTTTGTAAAACACTAAATAACCAGCCTAAGCTTTGTATTTACAGAAATCCAAATAAGGGGAAAAATGGTCATCATATCACCTCCTTACTATTCCACCTCCTTAATCAACTTAGCCACCAAGTAATCACTTTACTTGGTGGCCAAGTGGCCGGCCCACCTCCCCTTTTTGACATCCCATGGGTTTTACCCATCCCATGACCCACCGGTTCGACCCACAGTTTAAAATTTTGGATTGGGCTTAACATAACTTAACGTTGGGGCTAGAATTGGGCTTGCTTATATAATTCATTGGGCTTGCTATTGGTTTAAGTCCAATTGGATTATACCAAAATTCTTTACTCATACTCCATTAATACTTCTCGTATTCTACGCGTAAAACACCCATATTATCTTCATTTAATACTCATACAATATTTGTATTATACGTCGTACTATTCTTTGTATCATACTCGTATTCATACTAGTATAATACTCGTATCTCATATGTATAATCATCGAAATGACTATACGCATTGCATTCCCCTTTCGGAAATCTCTTTCACAAAACCTTAGGTTTTAAGTCCGCAGACGAAAATTTCGTTTGCCATAATGGAAATATTATTGGATATTCTATAATATCTTCATATTCTATCATTAAATATTTCTCAAAATTTCAAACCCTAGCTCGAACAAAATCGGATGAATAGTGTTTTTATGGAAAACTTCCCGGGAAACATTCATTTCTGTTTTGATAATTCAAAATAATTAATCCTAGCACAAAGCCAGAATACTAACCACATCCACACATTCTAGGTCATAGAATGACCATCGAACATCTTACTCACATAATAAATCAATTAAATTAATTTAATTCACATAATCAAATAAAAATTTAATTCTTTAAAAATCCGAAATTCTCGGGCGTTACACTGCTTGACCTTTGCTGACATGTAAATCACCGGAACATGCGCTTTAACCCCCGATGGGGAGTTTGTTTAATCCTCGTTGACGTGTGTATCAACGGAACATGTGTCGTAACCTCCACCAGGGATTTTTTGATATTCGTTGATGTGTGTATCAACGGAACATGCGTTGTAACCTCCGCTGGGGATCTCATTTTGAGATTGCGTGATACCCCCGTCGGGGAATGCATTGTAACCCCTGCCGGGTTATCTCTTGTTGAGTATGCGTTGTGACACCCGCCGGGGTATCTCTTCTTTAGTCTGCGTTGTGACCCCCACCGGGGTATCTCTTATTTTTTCTGTGTTGTGACCCCCGCCGGGGTATCTGAGAGGATTAGGGTTACTTACTTGAATCGACGGCATTGGACCTGCGTCTGGTTTTGCCGAGTGTGACTGGTAATAGCTGAGATCATTGGCATAGTGTACCCTGTGTTTGGGCGAACACCAATGAGTGATGCAGATTCACCATTAGGTCTAAGAAAAATAGGATTGCAAGCTATCTTGCTCAATCGCGTAGCATTTGTATCCATGATTTAACCTTTTTAGCTTGTGAGAACTCTTTTGCAACTCGAACTGAATCGAGTTGAAGGGTTGGGCCCCACTTAGGGAGCTACATGCTTTATAGAAGGCAAAGCTGGAACATTAGATACCGGAGAGGCATGTGTTTTGATTTGGGACCCATGAGTTGACTCCCACTCTGGAGGAGTATGCATGTTTGACGATGATATCCTTAGATAGACCTTGCGTGCATATGGCGATTGGAGACATGAGTAGACAGTTCGTGACCCTCATTGGACTGCAGCATAGGGTGGTGTAGGATGAGCTGACATCTGGTCACGTTATATCCCAGCATTTTTTATTTGACAGATTTGGCTCTGAGGATAGCTAAACACGGCACCCCGGGGATTTCACCGCATCAGAGGATTATTGGCGCTCGTCTAGAGTAGATGTCCTGCTACTGTGCGTACTGTCATATGTATATATGCCATGGTACATGTGACACCCCCAAATTCGGATACTTAAAACCCGAACTCGGTGGCTTCACGATACCATTTCTATGAGCAGAATAATACTAATAATAATAACAATAATATAAATAACAAACTTAGCTAAATATATCAGAGTCTAATCCCAAGTATGCAACCTTTACTATAATTCCTTACATGATAGATAATATATATCATTGCCTTAATACAGTCTAACTATTACAAAAAGATACCATTAAACATATTCTGTTTGCTTTTCCTTTTCACTTGTTCTTGTCTGAACCTTCAGGTTGATCACGCTTAGCTGAAAACATTTAAATTAAACAAGGATGAGCATTTGAGTGCCCAGCAAGTAATAACAATTATAATTATATTTAGCTGAAAGAATTAAATGTTTTCTTTGTACATCACTTCTACAACGAATTAATAGTTGTGAAGTCAACTGAACCTATAATAATAACATAATAATTCTATCTTAAATTTTTGAAACTACGTATTGGCTATATATATAGGGTTGTCGACATACTATGAACATTGTTTTTAGTTTTCGTTAAGGTTTAGCAGAACTTCATCCGCAAACCTTCATGACTTACAGGCACGAGGGTGATCTACCCAATGTGCCCTGTATTGATCAATACTACATTACAAGAACGATATGATCGTTCACTCGGTCCGCCTTGGGCGCATAAAAGTTTTCTCGTGATCGGGATGTTCATACTTAGACTGGAATCCGAACAAAAACAATTTGATTGGATACAAAAAGGTTTTTATCATATTCAACGACATTTCGAAATTTGTGTCTAGCCGATCATATAGCTTAGACGGCTTATATATATATATATATATATATATATATATATATATATATATATATATATATATATATATATATATATATCAACATGTGATTAAATACAATGATTATCCAAGTGAAGACACTTGTAAAACTATATTTTTAAATTAACGAACAGAATATATATATGAATTACTATATACTAACATGTTGATAATCAATGATCGGATATAGAATATATCACAATAGGGTTAATAATATAGCATAATAATAATATAATTCTGAAACTTCTTACTCATGTCCATTGCATAAAGGAAATGCAAATGTAAGATACTTGCCTGATGCACTACTTATAGTTCGTAACTTAGTTCTATCTTTTATATCACGACCTATCATTAATCAGATCATTTTACTGATTAGAATAACATATTATAACATATAACACTACATATTGTAGTCAACACATAACCTAATCACATTGGCACATAGGTTTAACAACCATTGACTCACAAATAATCACATATTTAATTAAATTATCTAAGTCCAGATCAATTTCTGAAACATGTCGGTGTACCGACATTTTTATCAGGTAATTATCAAGTCTGAGACTCTGTCCTGTAACTTAGTATCAGTCATATTATTTTTAAATGACTTATAATATTTTTTAAACATTTATTATAATTTATTATGAATTTTTATACATTGGAATCATTATTAAATGATTTAAATATTAAACAATTCTATTATCATTAATATTTAACCATTTATGAAACCATTGCCAAAATATTAAAGTTATTTATAATAACATAAAATATTTTTAATGTATTAATATTATCCTTAAATGATTTTTAAAATATTTAAAATCATTTTTAAATAATTATCATTAATATGAAAGTATTAATGTATTATTTATCAAAATATTAAAAGTCATTAAGTATAACTTAATAATATATTTAATTCATTTATATCCTTTTTAAATGATTTTTAAATTAATAAAACAAATTTTAAAGTATTTATTTAATATAATTAAATAAATTTAATATTATTAATAATAAATTAATAATCATTATTATTAAATTATCCTTTAAATATTAAAAGTTATATTTTATAACTTAAAATATTTTTAAACAATTTATTATTATCGGAGAATATTCGTTTGGTCATAGAATATTCTTTTTGTCGGGAATATCCGTACGACGACGCAGCCTTGTGTGGGCCCCATAACGGAAAGCGATTGGATGAAGAAAACGACAAATATAAGTTGTTTATAAATGAAGGCGTAGTTGTTACCGTTAATACTGTTAAAATCTTCGGTGGTTAAAACACAGTAGCACACGGTATTGCACCAATTATTGATTCTTACGTAAGAAGGCACTACTCAATAATTGTTATAGTAATTACTGTTCAGTATTTTATTGATTCAATAATTGCTGCGTTGATATTTTATTTTATTTCAATAATTGTCACTATACAGTATCTTCCATTATCGAAGCAATAATTCATATTATCTGAATAATATTATTAGAAAATATTATTGGCAATGTCTAGAAAGTTCTGTCTAAGGAGAGGTTTGGTCACCTAATTGCGCGCTAGTAAGGAGAAATTCTTATTGGAAAGCCCCCTCTTTCCTAGGAACTGTCTGGTTGTCAATAATGTGTTTCTGTAATATTATTTGTGAATAATTACTTATTGATTTATAAGATGAGGAAAATATTGATTTTATGTGGATATAGATGGAGAAAATTTTTAATGTGACAATTGTTGAAAATTAATATTTTATCTTTTTCTGATAAAATAATTCATTTAAATATATTATTATATTTAATAATATAATAATGATGATATTTTTACGATGAATGTGGGATATATGAGTATATGTGGAAGAGGAGTATTTTAGTTACCAAAAATATTTAAAGCATGTTTTATGTGTCGGTGGACCCCATTTCTTGACTGAAATTTGATTATAGCCTATAAAATCGTTCATTTGTGGATTTCGGTCAATTTTTGTTTGGAATTTGGAAAAACTTTCTTCTGCAAAGTTGTAGAGAATTGAATTTCCTATAAAAACTCGCGAGATTTGAATTTTCTGATAAAAGGGCTATTTATTATGAATTATTGAAGTTTCGAAGCTCCGAAATAATTGATTTTTGGAAGTTTAAAATATTTTTAATATGAAAAACGTTTTTTACAATTTGTTTCCCTCATGTAACATGTGTTAGGGGCTGAGTTCTGATGTTGAGAGCATACGTATGAAGTATTGGAAAAAAAATAATATTATTATTTTAATAAATTTTCTGCTTTGGTGTTTTAAGAAATTTCCTATAAATAGGGTGCTTAGGTTATAATTGAAAATCACACCAGAAACTGAAGTTTTCTCTCTCTATATTATCGAGCGTATTCTTGTGAGTATTTGAGTATACTTTGAGTATTGCTATACGGTGCAAGTTCGTTCAGCGTTATTCCAGTCAGAAGTACTGTTCTTTTGAGGTAAGGGATAATATGGGATTTTAAGGGTTATTATTTCGAAATTCTTCTAAACCTTCAAAAATTCTGAAAAAATTTGAAATGATAATTTGATGAGTTTTGTTGATTGTGTCCAAAAATGGCGATTTTTGGATGTATAGATTAAGATTTATGAATTTTATGAGGAAAGACTATTTTAAAAGTAATCGCTTATAACTCCTTGTGGTTAACTCCAAAATTGATGAAATTTTTATTGGGAGTACATCTATATGATATCAGTATACCCTGTGAATTTCGGAATTTTTGGATAAAAGTATAATTTATGATAAATGTTTAAATATTCGGTGGTTTTGGCCATGTGAAAAATAGTAAATGACTTTTAAAAATTCTGAGAAAAATTTATGTTCAATATAGGACTATATTCTGCTAAATCCCAAAAAAGAAATATTTTTGGAACTGATTTGTTAGTTTTCATGAAAATGGACTAGTTATGAGTAAATGAATTAAATATGTTATGTGAGATAAGAAAATTAGAAAATATGATTTTATGGCTTGAGAATCATATATGAGGTATATGCAGATTTTTGATGAGGGTTTTGGTTATTGGTGATGAAATCTTATGAGTTTGGCATTTTAGAACGATTAAATGCATTATTTAGTAAAGTGTAAACAATTAAAATAAATTGTTTATAAGCTTAAAAAATATATTATTCTTTCAATATCATTATACCGAAATATTGGTATGGATTTTATTGTGGAATTTCTACCTTTTTGAGTCGGGTTTACTATTCATGAGATACTATTCACGAGTTACTATTCATGAGTTACTACTCACGAAGTTACTATTCATGACAAAATTAGCTTCTTTTTCTAACCAAATTATAGTTGATTTATGAATATTACTCTGAAGATTAAAACTATATATTGATTATATTGATTTTATTATCATATATAACATTTTTATAACCCTAATGTTGAAATTCTCTTTCACTGGAGTGTAAAGATGGGTAGATTATTGGTATGATCATGACTAGGGTTCTCTTTGGCCAGTAGTGAAAAGTTGAATTGTGACTGGTATGATCATGACCATTGAATTTATAATTGAATATCTTTAGCTTAAGTGCAAAGGTGAATTGATCAACATGGTTATAATTATTGTTTATATAAATTCTGAAATGATTATATATTTCTTTGAGATATTAATATATTTGGCCTGTAATGCAAATATGAACTGTTGATGAATATCTTTGGCCTGTAGTGCAAAGATGAATTGTTGATGAATATCTTTAGGTCGTAGTGCAAAGATGACATGTTGTTGAATATCTTTGGTCTGTAGTGCAAAAATGAACTGTTGATGAATATCTTTGGCCCGTAGTGCAAAGAAGAATTTATTAGTATGATTATGATTAGGAACTGTGATTTGGTATAACCATGATCTTTGATATTTCAGGTAAAGACAAGTGATGAAAATTATCTTCGTCCTGAATGAGAAAAGGAATTTAGAACAATAATTACGATTACGAGTTATACATGTGATTGTGGACAAGAATTGTTGATTAATGTTACAGGGATAAAACATTGTTGATGGACTTTTAAAATGGAGAAGATAATAGAATTTATGGTCTATTTGACTCTTATAATGGATTGCTCGTTCCGCTGCAACTATAGTTGAAATTTTTAATCATCTACCATATGTTCTAAATCTCTGATTTATTATTGATGAAGGCTATTGATAATTTAATTATCTTTAGTCATGATATTTTTTACTGAGCTAGTTGTGCTCACCCTTTTGCTTCACAATTCCTTTCAGGTAATAAAAGTGTAGCTGGGACAAGCGGGGAATAACAGGGGAATAGAACGGTGGTCTATAGATGTTGAGGGTGAGGTGAATTCAACTTTGGAAGGGTGTTTTGTCACTATTATACAAGGTGTTTAATGACATACAACCTCGAGTCATCATAAGACATGGTTGTGCTCATCCACTTGCTGAGTATATCTACCAGCACTATCTATATGATCTTGGAGTCTATTTGAAATATAACTCTCAATTAGAGAAAATGGAGATAATGATATGTCAAGAGAAGACTCACTATTGGGAAGAATATGATAGTAATCTTCTAGTTTTTCTTTGGGGTCTATTGGGTCAACCAAGGATAATTCTGTGGCCATATGATATCTATAATAACCTAGACGCATGGCCTCCCATGTACGAAGGTTTCCTTGAGCACTTCCCAAAGATTCTAATTTCTAAAACAGTTTTCGACTATACCTTTATGTAAGGTGTCATTATGAGGCGCTGTCCACGGTTGGGACATGAGTCATAGTTGATATATATTTGTATACAAACTCACAGCATATGTGTTGTTGTATTTTGCACGACAATTGTTATAATAAAGTTGTAGTTGTTTTCTGTACCATGTATTTGGCGACTCAGAATGGGTTGAATGGAATGGACCTATTTTGGGGGCGTTACATTAGGTGTTCTTGAGCCCTCAAGAACATTCATAGCAGTTAATAAGTGAGCACGTTTGACTAAACATTACTCTCTGATTATTGTGTTTCTAGGTAAGTAAATGATTAGAGGTTGTAGTACTACTATCAGACTACACGATCCAACAACAAACATTGCCAACAAACATAAAACCAGAGAGATCTAGGCTTGCAAAGTGGCTGTCAGAGATGTTCTTCATTTATGGGTTACCCAGAAATGAAGAACAGTTCGACTGTCCACTTTTGGGCTTCCACAACTTGATATCCTGTTGATGTTTAAGTGATTTAAGGCTTTCAAGTTCTAGACCACATGTATTACTATAAATCTATCACAAAACATCAACATAACAACAACACATAAACCAAATATGGACCGGTCAAAGTAGTGGTCAGAAACTGCTTATGAAGGTTTCTGGGTTACCCAGAAACTTCATCCGGCAGTTTCGTCCACACCACTTTGACCACTGATTACTTTGAGTCAAAGAAGGATATAAAGATTCTAGAAGCATGGTCATGTAGCCTACACTTCATACAACAACATTACCACAATAACAGAGTCTAAAATGTAAACACAAGCAAGATTTGCATGAACATGCTGTCAGACTTTCTGGGCACGTTCTCGGTTACCCAGAAATGTTCAATCAATACCGGTCAACGTGGTTTGACCACTAATAACTTTCAACCGGCTTATGATCTGACTTTGATTCCTGTTTCAGATCAAAGATCTCATATCATACTACCAGATCAAACATTAAAAACACAAAAATCATTAACAACCAAAGATTTAGAAGACCTGACATAAGGTTGTCAGTCGACATAAAAGAAAATTTCCAGATTTTGAAAAACATCAAATTCGAGCCTCTAGATGTTATGGATCCAACATCTAGCAAACCAGATCATCATTATACACTACATACAACATATTTAACACAAAAAAACTAACATCTAACATAGGATCAAAAGTCAGATTTCATTTTAGGGTTTATACCTTCTATGAACAATCTTTGATTCTTGGCCACTGATTTGGTTATGTAATTCGTGGGGCTTGATTTAGAGACTGGTCCACTACTATATTTTGTGGTTTTTAGAGAGAGATAGGGTCTTGGATGAGTGTAGATACATGAATGAGAAAAAATGTGAACTGTTTCTCTCTCCTAACCTATTTATATGACTTAGATTCAATGAATCTAACTTGCAAGGTGTCAATAGAGATAAGCTTGAATGAGTTTTAGGCATGTGCTATAAATCAAGAGTGATGACTTGCAATCTAGTTTATTAAATAAATACCAAAAAGGCTAAGTTAGTAAACTAACAAAGTAATTTAAGGGTATTTTTGTCCATGATGCTTGAATCTAGATTAAAATCAATAGATCTTAAACCTTAAGGTTTCCCAAATAATTTCTAGGTTTTAAAAATTTTAGTTTAAAGTTTAATAAAATTTTAATTAGACCACACTAATTAAAATTAGGGATTTTAAAATAATTAGGGTTTTTTTTAATATTATTAGGGTTCCCTATATTATGAATTAGGTTTTCCTAATTAACAATATAATTTATTAAAATACTAATTAAGGTTACCATTTTAGAAATTAAAATTTCAAATTGGAAATTAGGGTTTCAAATTTACAATTAGGGTTTCTAGACAATAATTAGGGTTTATCTAATTAGCACAATATAATAATTGTCATTAATCACGTACCACTATTTCTTACCAATCGAAAACTCCTGTTTGAGTTTCGAATTAGGGTTTAACGAATCAATGCTACTATTTTAACATGCCACAACATAATTGACCAACCATTATCTATACGTACATACAATATATATTTATAACACTAAGAATCAAAATATAATATTATTATATCATTATTCTCATTCCTCGATAAAAATCCAAAATTAGGGTTTGGATTCTATATATGATTTATTATTCATATTTAACATTATTAATTAAGTTAAAATAATTAACTTAATTAAACTAGCATAAATTCATATATTAAAATAGATTAATTATTATAATAATTCGAATAATCATTTCATATATTATTTAAATAATATATAATTATATTTTCATGGAAAATAAATAATAAAAACATTTCTACTATAAAATTAATTATTAAAAGAATAAACTTTATAATAATCAATAATTCTAAAATAAAATTATTTGCAAACATTCATGTAATAAATATATTTTTACTTACTACATAAATACATATACACATTATCTTGTAAAATCATCATCCTTAAAATAATAATAAAAAAAATATATACGCAAAATTTTTGATTTAATTATATAGAAAATATCGCGTTGTTACATTCACCCACCTTTATAAAGATTCTGTCCTCGGAATCACCGTTTTAAAACCTATACATACATGGATAAATAGCATACACAATTATTGCAATTAGATCTTGCTCAACTTTGATCGAACTGATCTTTAACTATCCTCATAAAGCTTATCTTTCTGATTAAACGGAAATTTAATTTCTTAAAGAACTCAAATTTCTCCCTCAAAATTTCTTTATAAAATAGTTTACTATATATAAGAAAATAATATATAAGAAATAAAATTTGTTCGAGTAATACCTGGAGTTGCATCCTCGGCTGCTACAGTTTCTTGAACGGTCATGTTGAAGACGCTTGCAGTTGATTTCGTTGGTTTGATTGTTGATGTTGGTCCCATTATCGCCAATGTTCTACTACCTTTTCCTTGTTTGCGCATTCCTGACCTCCTTTCTCTTTCCTGAACAGTCTTTCACCTTATACTCCATTGTTCCACACATAAAACACGCAGACTTGCCCTTTATCTCCTTTCTTTTTTATCATATAGGTGACAAAACTATCTTTTGCCCCTTCGTTACCCTAGTTATCACAAACACGTCTATATGGTCAGTTGATCTTCCGAATCCTGGCAGTAAGACGGCCTTGAAGTCTTTGACGTTCTTCGATCGATTATCTAGCGGATCTTTCGGCGACTGGTATTTCGTTCTGCATAGCTTGATCGTACATATTCTCAAAATTCTGTATCAGGTCTGGTTGTCTTCCAGGTTTGTTGACAGGTTCTTCTGTCCTTTGGTTTCATTTTCGTCTTGACGGCATTATCTAATTAAATAAATCATGTTAATCTAAATAATTTATAGTACTTTATAGCATAACACATATTGCTTTAAACATTCGATATCCCTTTGTGATATAAAAGTCGGGAATCACTGCCACAACTTATACAAAAGTTGAGAATATTACATTACACATCATAAAGCATACATATTCAAGTAATACTAATACTACTTATTTCTTACACCTTTACTAATGATCATTTGCTTAGAAATCTGTTTATTCCCATTATCCTCAATAATCCATTTGTACCTAACTATACCTTAGTTCGTCCAACTTACCACACATTATGAGTTTAAGAACTCACCACACACATACGAGTTTAAGAACTCGACATTGACCACATATTCTTTAAGTATATTCTGCCTAACAGTTATTCTATCGTTTCTGGGTTCAGTACTACATTTTCCAAAAATAACTACCTCATTGAGGTAGCTTTCAATGTGAGCCTCTATTTCAGCTATTGGCTTCGATATTGGCTCGGTTATAGAGATCTGCTGCTTTTTTACGATCTGAGAGTATCCTAACTCTTTTCTATCTGATATCTACACACATAAATTATACTGACTAGCATATAATATATACACACAACATATAATAGTTTTATATACGTTATCTTTTATTTTGTTTTATGATGAATTGATTTAATTCATCTCCTTATAAACTCTAAATGAGTTATTTGTATTTTCAACGTTTCTCCCTCTGTTTGTTGATTTCACAATCAAAACAAACGTGTAAGTATACACGATCAACAAGTAATACAGTGATAAATTAGAGTGTCGATCCCTCAGAGAATTCCAATTAATAAACTCCAACTACTAGTACTGTATCAATTCAATTTTATTTAAACAACCAAAAATTGTGATTTTTAAATATAAAGAAACTAATTTTAATAAAGCAAGTAATTATTCTAAAAGAAAACAAAGAACAAATTAAGAATTATTTGAATGTAGATTAATGACAATTAAGACTCCAATTTCCTCAATTATGATTTTTAAATCAATAATCCAATTATCCCGATTATTATATCTACTGAATTGTTAACAGGAATTCTCAAATGCCAAAAGTCCTCTCTCGAGTGATCAATTGCCTTCTATTTAACCCAGATTAATTTTTGCTATATCTCTACGCAAAATAATTGAATTAAACTTGTTACAAACCCAATTCCTTTTATGTTACATGCGGCAAATAGATATTCTCATTCTATTCACAAACCTAATTATTCACTATGCAAATAACTAAGTCACATGTCACCCTGCCCAATTCTAACTCTAGAATTCCACTCTCGATTCCTTCTAGAGTAACACGGTAATTATTGGCCAAATAATTAATCAATGAATACAAGGCATGATGAACAATTCACTTCAACATAAATACTTGGAATAAATTAAATAATCAATCCATAACCATAAAAGGTTCCATTGGAATCTTAATAATAGGATTTAGTTCATGACAAAAATAAAAACCACAAATAATTGATAAATCATCCTTAGTGAGTTAAACAATTTAAAAGAATAAAGAAGAAGGAGAACTCCAAGTTTCAAGCCTTCAGATATGCTCTTCCTCCTCGGTTGATCTCCAATTGTCTAGCCTTTTTCTATTTCATTCAATAAAAAGAATCAATTTATATTTACTTGCCCAATTCCACAAATCCTATTCCAAATAGACTTCCCATAAACTCCTAAAACAAAGTCAAATAGTCAAAGTAATGTCCACGCCTTTTCCATACGCGTGGTCCACGTCAGAGCCAGCTGAGGCTCAGCGCCCTGGCGCTATTGATAGTGCATTTCCCAGTGCCCCGGCGCTGGTCTTCTGAAAAATTACAACTTTGCCATTTGTTAGCTTAAATCCCCAATTTGTCCCCTCAGCTCCCGAATCTGCAATACAACACATAAACACAGTAAAAATATTCCTAAATGACTCGAAAATAAAATAATTTAAACCCAAGTATATCCGATTTATGGGTATATTACCCAATCATCAAATACCCCCAAACTTAAATCGTTGCATGTCCTCAAGCAACAAACACAAAACAATACTAACAATATGAAATCGACAACTCATGCAAATGCAAATAACTAAATGAACATAATTCCAGCCATCCAATAGCTCACGTATATCCATATGCCTCAGAAAAATCACAAAAACATGCCAATACATCATGTTAACATTGATAAATGATATCCCAACAATCAACGAATCTAAATCTGTTATTACTGATATTGTGAGTGTGTGTTCAACAACCATGCTAACCCATGAAAGGCAAAAATCTGAAAGATAATAAATTTCTTAGTAAGCATCATATAGTGTAAACTTGAGAACTCATCAAATATACTTGTTTCAACTGAAATCAAATAATTACCCGAATTCAAGAGTCAAAATGGAATACTTATGCTTTCCTTTTCTTTTCTCTCTCTTTTTTTTACAACGGGGGCTCTTTGCACTTTTCCCGCTTTATTTGCATTTTTTTTTTCTAAATATACATAAATTACTATGAAATGTCTCCTCTCATTAGGCTAACAGTGTTACCCCTTAGCGAGATTTCGACCAACGACTCCCAGACCATGAAAGACCTTAGGGCGCTAGGTGTAAAGATAATCCCCTCGGGCGTACTTGCTCAAGTAACAAAGGCCCCGAAAATGGACCAGTCACCATGTTTACTTTTTTTTAGCTTATATATTCCAAATATTTTTCCCCCAAACTCGAGTTTATGTATAAATTCAGTCTTCTCTAGCTATTCAAATTGTCCTTTCATTTCAGTAGCAATCATCCTTTAGAACTCTATTATCTAACCATTTAAACTATCATAACCAACATGGTCATTTTTTCAAAGTGCTTTCCTATAATATTAGTGTCAAACAGATAAAGATTCAATTCATGTCAAGAAGATCATATTACTGACTCAACAATCCTTACTAGACTTGTTCATGCAATTTTAAGTTCATCATTAGCCTTCAAATATACTCACTATCAAAAGCGAGAATTAGCATGCAATCCTAAATGCAACATTTATAAAACAACCACAACTATTAACAAACACATTTTACTCATGCAAATAAAAATTAAACTAAATAACTAACCTCAAACTTATCTAGAGCAATGTCCTCATGCAACAAATAAGGCAAAATAAAAGAGAGGACTTCCCTGACGAGCTTAGTCCTTGGGTGGAGCATCCTCATCCTCGCACATCTCTTGATCGGAAGGGGGAAATACTGGCAGAACTGGAGCAGTTGGGAAATGACTAAGTTGAACGCCCGGATGTGATTGGACGATTAGTGCATTCTGTGCAGCAAATTGGTCAACTAAAAATTTGAAAATCACGTCTTGACGTTCCGACAAGCGCACATTCTGGGATTCCATGTTGTAAAACTAGCCATCTATCTCCCGCTGGATAGCTTTGGAGACCACACCACGATGGGCTGCTGTAGATGGGCCATAAGTAGGTGGAGCCTGAGGTGGTGGGGCTTGTGCATGTGCAACTTGGGGAATTATGAAACCCAATCCCCTAGGGTGATTTGCCCCACCTGTCCACACTTTGTATCTGATTATCAACTTGTGGTCCATCACTGGCATGGGCTTTTGAATCATCTCGTCTGACTTCCATTTGATGCCGAACTTAGCATATAATACGCAGATGAGAGACGGATGTGGTAAATCTCCAGTGGTACTTCCACGAGATGCTCGGAGGACATATTGCAAAATGTGATGGCCCACATCAATTTTATATCCTTTGATGATTGAGTATAGAAGGACTACACGTTCCCAGGCAACATGACTCACATGGGTGCATGTTATGAGTTTTGCGCAAATGAACGCATACCATGCCTTCCCATATAAGCTGAGATTCGATAGTGGGAAATTCATGTTTTCGCATTCATGTACTGGTCCATGTGGTGCCCGACTGACAAAGTTCGCGAATTATCTACTCATAGTCCGGTCCATCACTAACAAGACTGGCATACTCATCATGAAAATCCTCCACTGGCAGTTGATAACACTCATTGAAGTCCTTCTTTGCCAATTTCCACTATTTTAGCCCTTATAAATACCGTATAGTGATCATGTTCGGGCACGTTGGCACAAAATTCTTTCACCAATGCAATAACGGCTGGATCGGGCTACTCGGTAAGTGTGAACCATTTTCTCTCGATTATCATGACAGCCATGTTGCCATCCTTTGATTGATCCGGTCTCAACCCACGCTCTGGAACCAATGACCAAGTAGCCAATCAGTTGTATCTTTCTTGAGCTGCAAGACTGACAAAATGGCGGCTGTCAAATCGCGGAGGTGGAGTTGAGGCGGTCCCTAAACCTTCACCACGCTGACGTTTGGGTGCCATGCCAGAAATTCTGCAATTACAAGCATATATATGTATTATCATCGAACAGAATTGGAATTTGGATAAACTTAGGTATGACTTTACCCCCAAACTTAAAATATATGTCGAAATTGACTACATTAGAGGGGATGATACTTGACACAAAAACGCAAATACATGCACAATAGTACCAATCGGAGTCAGGGACTATTCAGTTTTGAGAATGAACGCAAGCCACACAAGAGATGTCCTCAAGAGTTGTCATGGAGTGCAATAAGAGACATGCATGTATCAAAATAGTGTAATTCACCCCACTTTAAGTTACTATGTGCAATGATAGCCATGTGCTACAATAGATTGAAATCATTGTGGTGGCATGAAGGTCCAGAATGATAGTGCGAAGACATGGTGATATGTGTGCATGTGAACAAGATCAATGACTCGGGTAAATTATCAAACACCTTGTGGGTGTGCCATGTATCCCTAACATTCAAACATTTATAGTAACATACGCTCCCAATATAAGAATTAGCACATATGTGTCGTACAAGATAGTCAAGATCAGGAGAGTGACATGCTTCGATGTTGGTGTAAAAAAATATAAATTTAGTAGAATATGTACATACCAACCATATCCGTAGATAGCTTTGTTCCCCAAAGATCAAATATAATTCAAGACATACCTGGTTAGATCTTGTTGTAATTGAATGAGAAAGATGAAATTTATGGAACACAGGAGAAGCAATGGATCGTATCTATCTGATTCGAATTATGAAATTGGTATTAGCACTTTTCCACTATCATGTGAAGGTAATGGAGGCTTGTGGCATGGAATTAAAAGAGAAGAGAGGCTGAATTAGAAAAGAAATGTAATTGTCCAGTATTTAAGTTTAGTTAGGAGTCTGGGACGCAGCATCAGCGCCGGGGCACTCGAAATATGCTAGGAAACAGCGTCGGGGCGTTAGCCTGGGTTTTCAAGTCTGGATCTCAGCGCCATGGCGCAGTAATAGCATAAGCAGACAGCGCCGGGGTGCTTGAGGTCAGTAGGGTCATGAAGTGTAAAGCGCCGGGGCGCTATGTTGTAGCACAAGTTGAGGGCCGGGGCGGTGTAGGTTAGTAGCTCGTGGATGGGGCTAGCGCCGGGGCGCTTGAATTGCCCTTAGAGACAGCGCCGGGCGCTCGTATTCATTGGCTTCTGAGTTGGGCTAACGCCGAGGCGCTTTGGGTCAAGCAATGTGCAGCGCCGGGGCTCTGGCCTGCCATGGCTCATGTTGCCTGCAACGTATAAGTTCAAGAATTTGCATGAAGAGAAACAATTTAGAATGCGTTCCCCGTAATGTTGAAATCAATACTCATAAGAACTAAAATAAAACAATATTAGACAACTAAGTAGAATGAAAATAAAATAAATAACCAAAATAAAATAAAATTGAAAAGGAAAATGATTGGGTTGCCTACCAATAAGTGCTTGGTTTACTATCGTCGGCCCGACTTTACTGGTATGTTCAATTTTCCACTGAGTCGGAGAGGTTCATGACAGTAGTTTAACGTTCAATGGGCCCACTCCAGTAATGTTTGAGTCGTTGACCAGTTAACCTTGAATGGGCAATTTGAATTTGGTTTTTTGATCTCGATGTTACCATGTGGTGCAACAGACACGGCTGTAAAAGGACCTGACCAAAGTGATTTCAGTTTCCCATGAAATTAACGCAATCTCGAGTTGAAAAGAAAGACTTGTTGGCCCGGTTCAAATGTTTTATCGAGAATTTTCTTATCATGCCATGCTTTGACTTTCTCCTTGTAGAGTTTTGCGTTTTCATAAGCGTTGAAATGGAATTCATCCATTTCGTTCAACTGCGGTAACCTTTTCTCACCTGCTGCTTGTTCATCAAAAATGAGCTTCCGAATGGCCAAGTGTGCACTATGCTCTAGCTGGGAGGTGGCATGTGTTTCCGTAAACCATTTGATAAGGTGACATACAGATCGGATACTTGTATGCTGTACGATATGCCCATAGAACAACGTCAAGACGCAAAGACCAATCTTTTCGTGACGGATTGACGATCTTTTCTAGAATCCTCTTAACCTCCATATTCGAGACATCAGGTTGGCCATTAGTTTGAGGATGATACGCAGCTGTAATTTTATGACGAACCCCATACTTCACCAACAATTTTGTGAACTGCTTATTACAGAAATGCGTTCTCTCATTACTTATTATTCCCCGCGGAGTCCCAAATCACGTGAAGATATTTTTCTTTAAGAATCGAAGGACGAAGTTAGCATCATTTGTGGGAAAAGTTGCGGCTTCTACCCATTTGGACACATAATCCACCGCCAACAAAATATACTGATTATTAAAAGATGAGGGGAACGGTCCCATGAAATTGATTCCCCAGACGTCGAACAACTCTACCTCCAATATAGAGTTGAGTGGCATTTCATTTCGCTTAGAGATATTACCTACGCGTTGGCATCGATCACACTTTAGCACATAGAGATATGCGTCCTTGAATAACGAAGGCCAGTAGAATCCTGATTGTAACACCTTCGCCGCTGTTCGATCACCGGAATAATGACCTCCATAATCGGATGAGTGGCAATTACCCAAGATACTGTCCATCTCATCATATAGCACACAACGTCTAATCATTTTATCCGCACAAGCTTTAAACAAGAACGGTTCATCCCAATAGTACTGCTTTACGTCATGGAGGAATTTCTTTCGTTGTTGCGAGCTCAACTCCGGTGGTAACACCTTAGCAACCACATAGTTCACATAATCAGTATACCAAGGCGGTGTTGTGGTTACTTGGAGAAGTTGTTCATCCGAAAATTTCTCGTTAATCAATGCAATATCTTTTCTCTGCACCTCATCATTTTCCAACCGCGAAAGATGATCCGTTACATGATTTTCTGTACCATTTCTATCCCGAATCTCCAAATAAAATTCTTACAGCAATAACACCCACAATATTAACCTCAGTTTGGCATCCTTCTTCTAGATCAAATATTTGACTGCAGAATGATCCGTGTAGACAATGACCTTGGTTCCGATGAGGTATGCTTTGAATTTGTCAAAGGCTAACACAACTGCAAGAAGTTCTTTTTCAGTGGTTGTGTAGTTCAACTGAGCATCTGTCAATGTCTTACTTGAGTAATAGATTGTATGGAAAATTTTGTCGTGACGTTGACCCAAAACTACTCCCACTGCATAGTCGCTAGCGTCGCACATCAATTCGAATGGTAAAGACCAATCGGGTGCCACAATGATTGGAGCAGATACTAACTTCTTTTTTAAAATCTCGAATACTTCAATACATGATTGATCTATTTTGAAGGGCACATCTTTCTCTAACAGGGAACACAAGGGTTTTGAAATTTTTGAAAAATCTTTGATGAAAGTTCTGTAGAAACCCGCATGTCCCAAGAAGCTCCGTATTCCTTTCACAGATGATGAAGGTGGTAATTTCTCAATAGTCTCAATCTTCGCTTTATCGACCACTAATCCTGTTGCAGAAACCCTATGCCCTAGAATAATCCCTTCCTTCACCATAAAGTGGCATTTTCCCTAGTTAAGAACCAGATTAGTCTCCACGCACCGTTTCAACACTAAAATCAGATTTTTCAGTCATAGATCAAAGCTATCACCGAACACAGAAAAATCGTCCATAAATACCTCCAAATTTTTCTCGACCATATCAGAGAAGATTGCCATCATGTACCGTTGAAAGGTTGCCGGTGCATTGCATAAACCAAAAGACATACGCCGAAATGCAAACGTACCATATGGGCATGTGAATGTCGTTTTCTCTTGATCCTCCGGTGCTATAGCAATTTGATTATATCCAGAATAACCATTCAAGAGATAATAGAACTGATGTCCAGCTAGCTTATCCAACATCTGATCAATGAATGGCAAGGGGAAATGATCCTTGTGTGTGGCTTTATTTAGCTTGCGGTAGTCCATGCATACTCTCCATCCTGTAACTGTTCGAGTAGGGATGAGTTCATTATCTTCATTCTTCACCACTGTCATACCCCCTTTCTTTGGTACGCATTGTACAGGACTTACCCATGAACTATCTGAGATTGGGTAAATAATGTCAGCATCCAACCACGTTATAATTTCTTTTTTCACCACCTCCTGCTTGATGAGGTTTAGCCTCCTTTGCATCTCGATGGTTGGTTTTGCCCCCTCTTCTATTAAGATTTTATGCATACAAAATGACGGGCTAATACCTCGAATGTCCGCTATAGTCCACCTAATTGCTGTTTTGAATTCTCGCAAGACCCGTACCAGTTTCTCCTTTTGCGTGTAAGTCAAATCTGTCGAAACAATCACTGGTAGGGTATCGTCTTTTCCCAGGTAAGCATATTGCAGATGGGATGGTAATGGTTTCAATTCTAGCACTTGTGGCTCTTCTATTGATGGTTTGAACTTTTTACCTTCCACTTCGAACCTCTCTATGGTTTCGAAGGATTGAGTGCTTTTCCAAAAAACTGATGGTGTGTCTAGCCATTTGACGTATTCGATATCATCTTCAATACCATATTCATCTGTCCCGAGCAAAATAGATTCAAGTGGGTCCTCCAAAAAAGTTGTGATGAATTTATGATTCACCAATTCCTCCATGATATCAACCCGCATACATTCACCTTTTTCTTTTGGGTACGACATTGACTTGAAAATGTTAAAGGTGACCTGTTGATCTTTAACTTGCATTTTCAATTCACCTTTTTGAACATCGATCAATGTTCTGCCTGTCGCCAAAAATGGACGCCAAAGAATGATCGAGATTTCACTGTCCACTTCACAATCCAGAATAAAGAAATCCGCAAGGACGATGAATTTATCCACTTTTACTAACACATCTTCAACTATACCTCGTGGATATATAACCGATCTATCCACTAACTGTAAACTAATATTTGTTGGGCGTGGAGCCTGAAGTCTGAACTGGCTGTAGACGGATAATGGCATTAGATTTATACCGGCCCCCAAATCACATAAACCTCATCCCAAAAATAGATTTCCAATCTTGCACGGAATATTAAAGCTACCTGGATCCTTGAGCTTCGACGGTAATTTATTCTGAATAATAGCACTGCATTCCTCCGTTAATGCTACTGTTCAAATTCCCCCAATTCCCTCTTCTTCGACAAAACCTCCTTCATAAACTTTGCGTAACTCAGAATTTGTTCCAAGGCTTTGGCGAAGGGGATGTTGATATGCAATTTCTTTAAGATATCCAAAAATCGTGAGAATTGTTTATCTAACATGGATTTCTGAAATCTCTGCGGGTACGGTATGGGGGGCATTGTGCTGGTTGGTTCCGAATTTTTCTGCTGTAAGGTCTCATCTTGACGCTTTTCGGTCTCCACCACTTCCTCTATTTCAATTGATGCCTTGTCCTCCTTTTCCCTATCCGTGACTGACTCTTGTAGTTCTTTTCCACTTCGTAGAGTTTCCGCCTTACAATGCTCATCTCTGCCCGGGTTTTTCTCGGTGTCGCTCGGAAGTGTTCCAAGTGGTCGGTTATTCAATACATGTGCCATTTGTCCAATTTGATTTTCCAGATTTTTGATTGATGCATTCTTACTTTGTATACTTAGCTCCATTTGATTAAATCTTTTATAACTCTCCTCACTCCTCTTCTTAGTTGCTTTAACAAATCTCTCCAAGGCTTCTTCCCAACTTGCTTTCCGCACAGGTTGTTGTGTCTAGTTTTGGAACCCTGGATTGTTTTGTGGTCTTGGTGCTTCTTCCACAGCTTGGTTATTACTCCATGAGAACCCAGGATAATTTCTCCACCCCGAATTATATGTATTTTGATTTGGATAAGGCTGAGTAGACTGACTATAACTTCCCAAATACTGTGCTGCTTCAGCATTTATGGCATATTGATCCGTAGTATGACCCCCAACATATATTTCACAAACCATCGCTACCTGCTGAGTGGATTGTGGACACAATAATTCTATCTACTTAGCCATTGCGGTCATTTGCACTTGTAATGATGTTATCGCTTCCACATCATACTTTCCCGCTGTTTTCGGAGGATTAGTCCTTGTCATGGGCCACTGATAGTTGTTGGTGGCCATCGTTTCTAACAACTGATATGCCTCGTCTAAATTTTTAGACATAATCGTTCCTCCTGTTGCTGCATCAATACTTGCCCCCGTGGATGCTTGTAAACCATCACAAAAAATCCCCAATTGCATCAACCGTGGAATTCCATGGTGTGGGCATTTGCGGAGCTTATCCTTAAACCTTTCCCACGCCTCATACAATGATTCTGAATCAAACTTTGTGAAGGTATGATTATCATTTCGTAGTTTTTCTGACTTAGCTGGTGGGAAAAACTTAGTTGGAATTTTTGAGCTAAGTCGTCCCAAGTGAGGATTGAGTCCGAAGGCTGAGAGTGTAACCAACTTCGTGCTTTATCTTTCAAGGTAAATGGGAACATTATCAACCTTATAGCATCTTCTGATACGTTGTTGAATTTGAAGGTGTTGCAAACTTCCAAGAAACTTAAGATGTGCTCATTCGGATCATTTAATGAACTACCTCCAAACTGACATTGATTCTGAAGCATTTGAATGGTTGCAGGTTTGATCTCAAAGGTGTTAGCATTGATTGTCGGTCTCCTATTGCTCTACTGTATATCGGTGACATTCGGCATGCCATAGTCCCGAAGTGGTTTCTGATCGTTCCCTGCCATGTTCACTAGAATTTCTTGTTCCTCCAGTCTTTCTTCCTCGGGTGATACCACACTAGTCGATTGCCCTTTCCGGAACTTCTTTTCAATCTCGTCTGTATAAGGAAAAAGTTCCCTTCTTGCCCTTGATCTAGTGTGTATACACTTGCAAAGAATTCCTGCGAAAATAAGAATGAAAATAAGTAACGTTTAAATTAAGACCGAATTGATTATAACTAATATGGAATTAATATTAACAAAGAAGTCCCCGACAGCGTCGCCAAAAACTTGTTGGTTGATTTCACAATCAAAACAAACGTGCAAGTATACACGATCAACAAGTAATATAGTGATAAATTATTGTGTCGATCCCTTAGAGAATTCCAATTAATAAACTCCAACTACTAGTATTGTATCAATTCAATTTTATTTAAACAACCAAAAATTGAGATTTTTAAATATAAAGAAACTAATTTTAATAAAACAAGAAATTATTCTAAAAGAAAACAAAAATCAAATTAAGAATTATTTGAATACAGATAAATGACAATTAAGACTCCAATTTCCCCAATTATGATTTTTAAATTAATTATCTAATTATCCCAATTATTATATCTATTAAATTGTTAACAGGAATTCTCAAATGCCAAAAGCCCTCTCTCGAGTGATCAATTGCCTTCTATTTAACCCAGTTTAATTTTTGCTATATCTTTATGCAAAATAATTGAATTAAACTCGTTACAAACCCAATTCCTTTTATGTTACATGCGGCAAATTGATATTCTCATTCTATTCACAAACCTAATTATTCACTGTGCAAATAACTAAGTCACATGTCACCCTACCCAGTTCTAACTCTAGAATTCTTCTCTCGATTCCTTCTAGAGTAACACGGTAATTATTGGCATGATAATTAATCAATGAATACAAGGCATGATGAACAATTCAATTCAACATAAATAATTAGAATAAATTAAATAATCAATCCATGACCATAAAAGGTTCCATTGGAATCTTAATAAAAGGATTTAGTTCATGACGAAAATATAAATCACAAATAATTGATAAATCATCCTTAGTGAGTTAAACAATTTAAAAGAATAAAGAAGAAGAAGAACTCCAAGTTTCAAGCCTTCAGATCTGCTCTTCCTCCTCGGTTGATCTCCAATTGTCATGCGCTGCTTACAGTTCGTAACGTAGTTCTGTCTTTTATATCACGACCTATCATTAATCAGATCATTTTACTGATTAGAATAACATATTATAACACATAACACTGCTTATTGCAGTCAACACATAACCTAATCACATTG
This sequence comes from Panax japonicus, assembly GCA_020205505.1. Lineage (NCBI taxonomy): Eukaryota > Viridiplantae > Streptophyta > Magnoliopsida > Apiales > Araliaceae > Panax > Panax japonicus. The sequence goes on from CM035091.1 coordinate 63,891,031, forward strand.
GCACATATGTTTAACAACCATTGAATCATAAATAATCACATATTTAATTAAATTATCTAAGTCCAGATCAATTTCTGAAACATGACGGTGTACCGACATTTTTATCAGGTAATTATCGAGTCTAAGACTCTGTCCTTTAACTTAGTATCAGTCATATTATTTTTAAATGACTTATAATATTTTTTAAACATTTATTATAATTTATTATGAATTTTCAAACATTGGAATCATTATTAAATGATTTAAATATTAAACAATTCTATTATAATTAATATTTAATTAATATTTAACCATTTATGAAACCATTGCCAAAATATTAAATTTATTTATAATAACTTAAAATATTTTTAAAGTATTAATATTATCCTTAAATGATTTTTAAAATATTTAAAATCATTTTTAAATAATTATCATTAATATTAAAGTATTAATGTATTATTTATCAAAATATTAAAAGTCATTAAGTATAACTTAATAATATTTTTAATTCATTTATATCCTTTTTAAATGATTTTTAAATTAATAAAACCATTTTTAAAGTATTTAATTAATATAATTAAATAAATTTAATATTATTAATAATACATTAATAATCATTAATATTAAATTATTAATGAAATTATCCTTTAAATATTAAAAGTTATATTTTATAACTTAAAATATTTTTAAACTATTTATTTTCATTTGAAATGATTTTTCTAATTATAAAATCCTTTTTAATTAATTTATGTATTATAATTAATTATTAAATCTAATCGCATTAATATTAAATAGTTGATGAAGTTTATCTTAAAATATTAAAAGTTATGTTTTATAACTTAAAATATTATTAAATACCTTTTTATCATTTAAAATGATTTTTAACATAATAAAATCATTTTTAATCAATTTATTTAATAATTTATTTAATGCATTTATTAAATAAATAAAATATGAATAATGTCCAAATAATTGTTAATATTTATGAAAAATATGTCAAATTATTAAAAGTTAAGTTTTTATAACTTAAAATAATTTTTAAAACTATTTTTGGAATTTTTAATAATTAATTTCTATTTTAAATGATTTTTGGAAAATAAATTAAATAAAATAAATAAAACTGTCGCTATAGCCTTTAGCGACAAAATTTGTCGCCATATGTTTTCTTGAGCCCTCAAGAACATTCATAGCAGTTAACAAGTGAGCACGTTTGACCAAACATTACTCTCTGATTATTATGTTTCTGGGTAAGTAAATGATTAGAGGTTGTAGTACTACTATCAGACTACACGATCCAACAGCAAACATGGCCAACAAACATAAAACCAGAGAGATCTAGGCTTGCAATGTGGCTGTCAGAGATGTTCTTCATTTCTGGGTAACCCAGAAATGAAGAACAGTTCGACTGTCCACTTTTGGGCTTCCACAACTTGATATCATGTTGATGTTTAAGTGATTTAAGGCTTTCAGGTTCTAGACCACATGTATTACTATAGATCTATCACAAAACATCAACATAACAACAACACATCAACCAAATATGGACCGGTCAAAGTAGTGGTCAGAAACTGCTTATGATGGTTTCTGGGTTACCCAGAAACTTCATCCGGAAGTTTCGTCCACACCACTTTGACCGTTGATTACTTTGAGTCAAAGAAGGATATAAAGATTCTAGAGGCATGATCATGTAGCCTACACTTCAGACAACAATATTACCGCAATAACAGAGTCTAAAACGCAAACACAAGCAAGATTTAAACGCATGAACATGCTATCAGACTTTCTGGGCACGTTCTCGGTTACCCTGAAACGTTCGGTCAATGCCGGTCAACGCGGTTTGACCACTAATAACTTTCAATCGGCTTATGATCTGACTTTGATTCGAGTTTCAGATCAAAAATCTCATATCATACTACCAGATCAAACATTAAAAACACAAAAATCATTAACAACCAAAGATTTAGAAGACCTCACATATAGTTGTCAGTCGATATAAAAAAAAATTCCAGATATTGAAAAACACCAAATCCGATCCTCTAGATGTTATGGTTCTAACATCTAGCAACCTAGATCATCATTACACACTACATACAACATATTTAACACAATAAAACTAACATCTAACATAGGATCAAAAGTTAGATTTCATTTTAGGGTTTATACCTTCTATTAGCAATCTTTGATTCTTGGCCACTGATTTGGTTATGAAATTCGTGGGGCTTGATTTAGAGACTGGTCCACTACTATATTTTGTGGTTCTTAGAGAGAGAGGGTCTTGGATGAGTATACATGCATATGAGCAAAAATGTGAACTTTTTCTCTCTCCTAACCTATTTATATGACTTAGATTCAATGAATCTAACTTCCAAGGTGTCAATAGAGATAAGCTTGAATGAGTTTTAGGCATGTGCTATAAATCTAGAGTGACGACTTGCACTCTAGCTTATTAAATAAATACCAAAAAGGATAAGTTAGTAAACTAACAAAGTAATTTAAGGGTATATTTGTCCATGATGCTTGAATCTAGGTTAAAATCAATAGATCTTAAACCTTAAGGTTTCCCAAATAATTTCAAGGTTTTAAAAATTTAAGTTTAAAGTTTAATAAAATTTTAATTAGACCACACTAATTAAAATTAGTGATTTTAAAATAATTAGGGTTTCTTAATATTATTAGGGTTCCCTATATTATGAATTAGGTTTTCCTAATTAACAATATAATTTATTAAAATACTAATTAAGGTTACCATTTTAGCAATTAGGATTTCAAATTGGAAATTAGGGTTTCAAAATTTACAATTAGGGTTTCTAGACAATAATTAGGGTTTATCTAATTAGCACAATATAATAATTGTCATTAATCACGTACCACTATTTCTTACCAATCGAAAACTCCGGTTTGAGTTTCAAATTAGGGTTTAACGAATCAATGCTACTGTTTTAACATGCCACAACATAATTGACCAACCATTATATATACGTACATACAATATATATTTATAGCACTGAGAATCAAAATATAATATTATTATATCATTATTCTCATTCCTCGATAAAAATCCAAAATTAGGGTTTGGATTCCATATCTGATTTATTATTCATATTTAACATTATTAATTAAGTTAAAATAATTAACTTAATTTAACTAGCATAAATTCATATATTAAAATAGATTAATTATTATAATAATTCTAATAATCATTTCATATATTATTTAAATAATATATAATTATATTTTCATAGAAAATAAATAATAAAAACACTTCTACTATAAAAATAATTATTAAAAGAATAAACTTTATAATAATCAATAATTCTAAAATAAAATTATTTGTAAACATTTATGTAATAAATATATTTTTATTTACTACATAAATACATATACACATTATCTTGTACAAATCATCATCCTTAAAATAATAATAATAAAAAAATATATACACAAAATTTCTGATTTAATTATATTGAAAATTTCGGGTTATTACAGTACATGGATGAGATAGAGATCGGAGTCATCATGGCAATGCGAGCTCTCAAGGAGGGTCACTCCATTGTACCGATGATTATGGCAGAGACGCTGAGGTCGACCACATACTGCTGAACCTATCCGATGAGAGTGGTTACAGGCAGCGCGATCATACTATACGTGTGTTTTATATCACACTTGATACCGATTGAAACCTTCATTCAACACAAATATTGCTTCACCCACGATATAGCTATGTCTTACTCCTTTTAGCCAACGGAGTGTACGGACGCTATGTCTTGGTCGATGTTCTTCGCGGATATCAGAGATCTGTTTCACATTCTGTCGTGTTCATGGCTCAGCTCACTCTACAGCTTCATTACTCATGCTCCGGGCAGGACTATCTCCCTCTGACTGGTTTGAGTGACATGACTACCTATCACCCGCTGGCCGTGATGTCGCAGTTTGAAAAGTTCTAGGATTTCCATCCTTTTGAGAGGGCGGTAGGTCAGCGTTTAGCTTCTTGCATTCTATTAGTAGAGGACTGATCACGAGTGTATGCATGTTGGGATCAGCGTGAGATAGCTTCTTTCTCTATTAACCATCCGGGCTGTTTACCAGAGTATTCTGCGTGGATGAAGACAAAGACTTCATCAGCTGCGGTAGGTATCCACAGTACTGGATAGTGATTCAGATGATGGAGAGCCCATGGCAAACGTTAATTCTCACATCGAGGAGGAGCAGTATACTGGGTTGCCAACATCTTCTTTAGATTCTCCCAATACTACCACTATTGTGATTTAGCATTCGGCACAGTACTTTGAGCAGAGTCTTCATCTGATGACCTTCGAGAGAGATCAGACAAGAGCCTTGATGTGTACTGCTATTGATGGGAGAGACGCAACTCTGTTGGAGAGAGATAAGGCATTGGCTCATAGAGATGCCACTGTTGTTGAGCGGGATGAGGTCAGATCAGCCAGAGATGCCGTGATAGTTGAGAGGGATAGCGCTATATATGCCTAGGATGTAGCCATTATAGATAGCTTCACAGTGAGGTCTCTTACCACTGGCATAATTGCAGAGATGAACACGTACATTAATGAGCATATAGTCACCATACATATGGTTGTAGATCTGTTAGCTCGCGTGGATACCCTTGTAAATGAGACCACAACTTTACCTCCATCTGCTGAAAGGGATGCCATGTTGGGCTTGATAGCTCGCATATACACCGATTTGTAGATGAGCTTGTATTTTCCTGCACAGACTAGCTTAGCCATTTTGTCATGTACAGTTTACATTGTGTATATCAAACATAATTATATATATAACAAGGAAATATTTTTTTGATCACTTACCTTTAAGATATGTCTGGATACTTGTTTAATATTTAGCCTGCTTCTTCAGGGCTTGTAATCTTGATGTATCCTGAATTCTTCCTTGATGGATGGACATTGAGTTTTCACTGGATAGTTCAGAATGGATCATTGATCTGCGTGGATCCCTACCATCTTTAGTGTCTTGGGACTGGTTTCTGTATGGAAATAAGGAGAGGAGTGTGGCTTTCCACTCTGAGGTTGACCGCACCATAGATGGTCGCCAGTACTTCTATTTGTGACAAGCCTAGTTAATTCCATCTCTTATGGATTAGTGTTGCTCTTTGAGGCACAACCATAGCTTAGATGGTCGCCGAATCTCCTATTTAGGAAGAGTTCAGGTAATTCCATCCCTTTGGTCTGAAGCCGATGAAATGTAATGGATTGAAGATTGATCCCAGTACCAGTTGACAAGTGTTTGTGTTTTGATAGGGGGTGAGACCGAACCATAAATGGCTGCCTACGTACTCCTATTGAAGAGGAGATTAGGTCGGCGTAGTTCGAACCTGGTGTAAGAGGTTCAATGCTGTGTGTTGCAGAATTGGTGTAGGAATGTGTGACGCCCCCAAATCCGGTTTCCCTAACCTCTAGTTTGGTGCTCACGATCCATCATATATAGCACATCTAACTACTCATTCATTAATGAAAAACATCATTCATAATATTCCTTAATACAACATATAATAATATTCCAAGTTAACTAACTTTGACTTAACTTACATTCCCTTATATAGTCAAAAGGTTTACATAATTAATTACATAATAAAACATAACCATTAAAAGTTGACACTAACTACTCCTGAGCTTTGTCTTTGCCTTTGTCCTTATTAGAACCTTCTGCTACATCGACATTAGCTGAAATATTTTATTTAAGCAAGGGTGAGCAACAAGTTTGCCCAGCAAGTTAAAATATACAACAAATGATATATATCATGAATAGAAGAGTCTAGTTTTTTTTAGAACTTCAACAATAATCAAAAGATTTATAAGTAACTGAATAATAATTCAATCACAATAATAAAACTTCCTCCCAATTCATACTGAATAACACATCAAAGATGAAAGAGTAAAATTCTTTTAAAGATTCAATAATATTCAATTAAAGAATATGAATTAACAATACTGCAACAATATTCAATAAAGTGGGATATACCAAGATTTCATGCTGAGTGATCACAAAAAGATCATGAACTACTAGAGGAATCATTTAGTTATTAAAACTAAATTACCACAAGAATATAAATTAGTTATAAAAACTAAACTATACTCTTCTGCAAGTACCTGGATCGGCCAACTCCTTTGTACCCTATATTATGCATAATACTCAATAATAGCAGATAAGTCGATTTACGACATTAAAATTTGTTCATCTCAGTCTTACATCTCGAGTCCGTACCACAATAATATTGTTTGGATTACTTTCAAAGAAATAATATGATTTCAATAATTAATAACAATACTAATCTAGCCGAAACCAATGGCATAGATCTTCCAATAACAATTTAGTTCATAATAAATAGAACATTTCATGCTTTAACAAATATTAGTCTTGCCAAAACAATTAGCTGAGACATGATTTATAAATAGTTCAAATAATAGAACAAGAATCAATTGCACTACGTGCGAATTACAATAATCATTATAGATGTGAATAACTATCAATAATTATTCACTACCATGTTTGAAAAATAGTAACTCAAGTTGAGTTAGGAAACTTGCCTGATTCGTTGACTACTGCTACGCAATTTAAGTTAACTTCTTTTGTGAAACCTATCATTGATAAAATCAATCTATTAATTAGCATCACATATCTTACTCATAGCAATTTAACATGAAATCACTTAACTTATCATTAGTGAGTACATTATACTATCTTAGACTTAACACTTACTCGTTCAGTTATAAGTTCGTAATATAACTTGACAAACTATTTATGAACTCAGTAGACTTATTATATCATTTCAGTTTCTATTTCAGTAAGCTAAAACAAAACTGACATCTCTTCTGACATTTTGGTTTCCCTTTTCAGCAACCTGAAATGTTCATTTCGGGAAGCTAAAATACACTATTCACAAAAATATGAAATCAGCTTATTTTTTTTTAATCTTTTGGCCAATCATATATACATATATTCCATACACAAAAGTATTTTTCTGCAATTTTTTAACTCCCTTAAGTATTTTTCAAAAATTAATTTCTAGTAAATTCTTTAAGAAATTAGATACCTCTTACTTAACTCCAAAAATTCCTAACTCTTGGCGGGATCTTACACATGTTAACGTGAGCTTACAGTTAAAATTTCAAGGCCATCGAAGTTATACAACTCCGGTTATAGCAATTTCTGTCCGAAAAACCTAAATATTAAAATGGTCATAACTTGCTCAATTTAAGTCGGAATGAGCTCATTTTTGGACACAACCTACTTTATCCCATATATTGTCATACCCCAAAAGGCCGAATTTTATCTCATTAAATAAGTAGCTGAAACAGCCCTTCCAATTTCTCCGCAGCAGCTTTTTAAGTATTTCAAGATTTTTCATCCTTTACTAAAATCATTCCATACGAAAATGTGTAAATCCTTTTTAAGTGATTCTGCTTGGATATATTAGAAGACTCATATATCTAACTCCAGAAATTGACCACACTCAAAAATTCAAGGTAGAATGAGAGATATGGTCATTTACATATCATACTTGGTTTTCTCGAAAAATCTATTTTTCAACATTTGGTGTCTTTTAAGAAAACTTCTATATTTTCACATAAAATCAACATAGCTCAACATAATATTTAAAATAACTCATATACTCATGGATCTAACATGATCCATGGTTTAGTTCACCAAATAATCAATAATCATAAAATCAAACACAACAAAAGCTAAGAAAAATTTTATTTTCTAACTTTTGAAAAACCTAACTCATTTTTCTTAGTTTAGATTCCACTTTTGAACTACAAAAGAGTTGGATCTAAACATGAAACACCTTTAAACACATGAATCTAGGGTTATTATCTTTAAGATCAAAACATCATACTATCAAAAATCTAATCAAAATAAAAAGAAACTAAATCTATATACAAATAGAAATCCTTATACCTTCTCTTGATTCCTCTTCTTCTTCTTCTTTCTAATACTTAGATTATTGAACTTGTAAACTTACAAAATACTCCCTCTCTCTTCCCTATTATGGTCGAATCCCTCTTGCACTCTCTCTCTATATTGTTTGTTTTGATTACTAAGTTAAGGAAATAGAAAAGATGAAAGAGAACGGAAATTTGATGTTAGTAATTTTGTATAGATATATTTAGTGTATCTATAATCATCATCCAATGTCTCACTATTCCTCTCTCCTTATCATTGTAAGCTTGCTTGCATTTTCTTATTCCTTTGCCTACTAATTAAAATGAGCTTGGGCTCCTCCACCAAATGAAATGGGTCATCACTAAACTTGCCCTTTATATTAAATATTGGGCTAGCTTAATAATTTTATTATTCTTAAATTAATTAACTACTAGTCTCATGCTTAAATAAACACTTGGGCTACAAATTAATTCTTTGTGCCTTAAAATCAACTTAGCTCTACACTTCTTAATTTTTTTATCCATTCCCCATTATTTAATTAGGGTTCCCTTACACACATTAGTAAGTTAAATCCTTACTCATATATCTTTAATTTCATAACCCAATTAGACTTGTTATTCTTAGTTTATAAATTAATTAATTGAGATGTATAAAATAAATCTCTTAAAATTAGTATATAATATAAATACTAATATTCTAGAATATTATAACCTCTTAGGTTATTTAATTATCATACCTAATATATGTATTAAGTTTCATAACTTTAATCTTAATTCTCTTTACCAAATAAATGTATACACGTTCATGATACATATTTATTCAATCACGTACTTAATTCTCATATGTCATAACATATTTCCCATAGTTTATTAACTTATTATCCCAACTTGACTTAATAAATTATAAACACATATATACTCATATCAATAATCAATTAATTAAGGATTGTAAATCCTTTTAATTTAGTAATCAAGGCTAACATTCAAGTTATGTTAATTTCTTACATAACTTTCATTACTCTTCCTAGAAAATGATTAAGTATACTTCTAAGTTAATAAATTAACTATCTAGCTTAATTATCATATACACTTATATGATTCAAGTACTTTCTCTTTTTTTTTAAAAAAAAATTATTCAAGAATTTTGAATTATGTGAAATTCTGGGTTCCCACAGAATGTTTTTATTGTTTTTCTTTTTATAAGGAGAAAGGTGTAGAGATATTTTTGTTGTTTTTTATTTTATTACGACCGGGCCATATAAAATGGTTGCCTACATACTCCTATTGAAGAGGAGATCAGGTCGAAATAGTTTGCCACTCAGGACGATTCGCAACCGAAAAGAAGTATGAATCCCATATGCAGGCTATACTTTGGGGAGAAGAAAGTTTTTTCCCATGACTGGGACAAACTGCAGGTGTGAAAAAGTTTGATCCCGTCTTCAGGACAAACTGCAAGCATAGAAAAGCTTACTCCCGTCTTCAAGATAAAATGGAAGCGTAGAAAAGTTTAATCCCGTCTTCAGGATAAACTACAAGTGTGAAAGGTTCAATCCCTGGGGGGATAACTGAAACTCTATGAACGTAGTGAAACCAGGCTACTGGTTTGAAGAGTATGTTTCCCTGATGGGTAAAGTGTGGCAAAGAATTGTATGCGATGAAGGGTTAAAGAACATGAATGACTGGTGATCTGATGATCCAATACCAGGATGTTTGCTTGATGGTAACTTCGGATATAGTACCGTTTCACGGTGTCTGAGTCGATGAGTTGTGGAAATTCATCGCCGTTCATTTTCCTGCAATCTGAGAACACCTCCTGTCAATACTTCCTTGACAACAAATGGGCCTTCCCAGTTAGGGGCGAATTTTTCCTTGGACTGATCTTGGTTGTCAAGTATCTTCTTTAAAACCAAGTCATGTTGTTTAAACTTCCGTAGCTGGACTTTTCTGTAGTAGGATCTGGCGATCCTTTGTTGATATAACTGACCATGGAAGATAGCCGCAGTTCGCCTTTCGTCTATTTGAGACAATTGGTGATACATGTCTTGTACCCATTGGTTTTCATCCAGCTGAGCGACTATCAACACTCTAAGGGATTCCATTTCCACTTCTATGGGGAGTACTGCTTCCATCCCATAGGTTAATGCGTAGGGGGTTGCCCCAGTGGAAGTGCACTTTGATGTTCTGTAGGCTAACAGAGTAAGAGGCAATAAGTTAGGCCATGATCTTCTTGATGTTTTTGTTAGCCGCTTCAACATCACCATTCATCTTTAGACGGTAGATGACGAAGTTAAGATGTTTGATATGGAATTTACTACATCACTCCATCATTTTGTTGTTGAGGTTCTTAGCATTGTCTGACAGAATTACCTCTGGTTGTCCATATCGACAAATGACATTGTTTCTGATGAAAGCAATGATGACTTCTTTGGTAACCCTGGGGAAGGAGGATGCTTCTACCCACTTGGTGAAGTAGTCGATCATGGTGAATATAAAGCGATGCCCATTACTGGCTTTGGGATCGATGGGCACGATCACGTCCATTCCCCACATTGAGAAGGGCCAAATTGAACTCATATTGTGGAGCTCTGTCGGAGGGGCGTGGATGGCATTTCCATGAATTTGGCATTAATAACACCTCTTGACGTGATCATCACAGTTAGCTTTGAGGGTAAGCCAGTAATGTCTTGTCCTGAGGATCTTCTTAACTAGCAGGGGCCACTCATGTGTGGGCCACATACTCCACTATGGACCTCATCCATGAGTCTCTGATCTTGGTCCTGGTCCAGACATCTGAGGAGACCTAGTCCTGCATCTCTTTTGTAGAGTGCATCTCCGCTCAGGAAGAATTTCATAGCAAGTCGATGGATCCACCCTTTCTCAGTAGGGCTCGCCTCATCTGGTGTAGATCCATCTCGTAGATACTCCTTGATATTCTGATACCAAGGATACTGGACGGGAGGTAGCTCATCCGATACTTCTCCAACATAATTCCCATAGGCTGGTGCCTTGTGCAGGGAAAATGTGACGCTTGGCATGCGTTCCTTGTTAGACATTTGAATTAAGGAGGCCAAATTTGCTAATGCATCTGCAAAGTCATTCTTATTACGAGGAATGTGTAAAAAGGAGATTTCTTCAAACTCCAAAGACATCTGTAAAACTTGCCGATGGTAAGGCAGAAAATGTAGCTCTTTAGTTTGATAGATTCCCGTGGATTGTCTGATTACCAATTCTGAATCCCCAAAGACAGTTAACCGCCTGATGCCCATTAAACGGACAAGTTTTAGCCCCATGAGACAACCTTCACACTCAGCTGTGTTATTGGTGCTGACAAACAACAATTTGACGGCGACGGGATAATGTTCCCCCGTACCGGATACTAGAACTGCTCCAGCTCTAGAACCTTCTATATTAACAGTTCCATCAAAATACATTTTCCATATATGGCATGTATCATACTGATGGTGTTGCTGAACTGTCATTACTCCTTCATCTGGGAAGTAGGTTTCCAAGGGTTTGAAGTCCCCTGAAGGTGTGGCGGCCAGTTGATCCACAATTCCTTGACCTGTGATAGACTTTTGTGTCACATAGACAATATCAAATTGTTGTAAAATCAACTTCCATCTGGACAGCCGGTAATTTAACATTGGTTTGTTAAACACGCACTTAAGAGGATCCACACGGGATATGAGATGGGTTGTATGACCATGGAGGTAATGATGTAACCTCATGGAAGCCCATGCTAATGCACAACAAGTCTTCTCAATCAGAGTGTACTTGTGTTCACTGCTGTTGAATCTTTTACTGAGGTAATAGATAGCTCGTTCTTGGCCTCTATTGTCTTTCTGTCCCAGCATGCAGCCCATGGCATTGTCACTTATGGACAGGTACATGAACAGTGGAACATCATCCCTAGGTGGTACCAAAATAGTAGCTTTGACTAAATGCTCTTTTATTGTAAAGAAGGCCTTCTGACACTCGTCGTTCAATTTCATGGAGGAGTTCTTCCTTAAAAACTTGAAGATAGGCTCACAAGTTGCTGTGAGTTGAGAAATGAACCTGCTAATGAAGTTGATTCTTCCCAAAAATCCCAGTATTTCCTTCTCTATATGAGGAATGGGCATTTTTGTTATGGTCTGGATTTTAGTGGGGTCCAGCTCAATCCCTTTGTGGCTGACTAGGAATCTTAGCAACTTTCCTGATTTAACGCTAAAGGCGCACTTGGCTGGATTCAACTTCAAGTTGTACTTACGTAACCTGTTGAAGAGCTTTCTGAGATGGTCTAAGTGGCCTTCCTCCCTTCAAGAGTTAATAATGATGTCATCCACGTAGATCTCTATCTCTTTGTGCATTAAGTCATGGAAAAGAGCCATCATAGCTCGTTAATAGGTGGCTCCGGCACTGATGAGGCCGAATGACAACTGTCTATAGCAAAAGGTTCCCAAAGGCGTGATGAATGCAGTTTTCTCACGATCTTCCTCAGCAACCATAATCTGATGGTATCCCGCAAAGAAATCAGCAAAGGAGTACATACTGTATTGAGCAAGTATTGTCAATGAGACTGTGGATAAATGACATGGGAAAGATATCTTTAAGGCAAGCTTTGTTCAGATCTTGATAATCCACGGAAACTTGTACATTTCCTCTAAGTTTAGGCACGAGAACGATGTTGGATATCCATTCAGGATATGTGGACACCATGATAATACCAGCATGAAATTGTTTCACAATTTTTTCTTTCACCTTTAAAGTCCACTCAGGTTTCAATCGCCTGAGCTTTTGCTTGAGTGGCTTGAATCCCTCTTTAATTGGAAGGCGATGAAGGAAAATGTCAGTGGACAAACCCAGCATATCTTCGTGAGACCATGCAAACACATCCTAGAATTGGGTTAGTAGCATAACCATGTCATTCCTTTGGTTTGGGGTAAGGTCTAAACCAATCTAGATTATCTTAGGGCTTTCTTGTAAGACCCCAGTTTTTATAAATAAACATGAATTTTCTATAATTATTATTTTTGAATATTATGGAATAAATTTGATATAATGTTATAGTTGTGGGTAATATTTATAAATTTTGCAAAGTACGCAAGTTGTTATAAAATAATTGTTTGGTCGGGGAATATTCTTTTTGTCGGGGAATATTCGTACGACGGCACAATCATTAGTGGACCCCACAACGGAAGTATTGTCGTAGTTAGAAAACGAGAAAAAATACTTTATGAAAATAACGGCGGAGGTGTTACCGTTAAAACTATTGAACTACTCAGTAGTAAAAGTACAGTAATACGCGTGGTTGCATAGTAGCACACGGTATTGATTATTGATGTTTACGTGAGAAGTCATTCAGCAATACTTAATTATTGCTACAGTAATTGCTGCATCATATCTCTTATATTATTGATTCAATTATTGTCACAGTATCATATGTATAATATGTTATATTATTAAATCAATAATTGAGACGACAAGTTATAAATGACTAATAATTATTGAAAGATTAATTATGTGTTAATTAAAAATAAATTAATTAATGGTAATATTTATTTAATCCTTGATAAAGAGTCTGTTTTGATACGTTTGTGGTAAGTTTGGTTATTTTATGGGGGGGGGGGCCCATATGTCATCATCTAAGAGTCTCTTTCGTCAATAGTAATTACCTTCGTCAATAGTAATTACCTTCATCAATAGTAATTATCTTCGTTAATAGTAATTACCTTCGTCAATAGTAATTATCTTCGTCAATAGTAATTACCTTCGTTAATAGTAATTACCTTCGTCAAAAGTAATTACCTTTACCAGACGTCAAACCACTTGCCGTTTCACATTACAGGCGTCGAACCAATTGTCGTTTCACATTACAGGCGTCAAACCATTTTTCTTTTCTCATCACCAGTCGTCAAGCCACTTACCTTTTCACATGGCAAGTGTTAAGCTAGAAATCTTCTATAAATAGAGGCCTAGTGCTTCATTATTTTTCACGAATTCATTCAAGCTATAGAGAGAGAAAGTATAGAGAGAATAAGAGAGAAAGAAAAAGAGTATTCGGTTACTACACTACTGCAGTATTCAATCTCCTAATAAAGTAAGGGGTGTTATTCTTTCTTATTCTTGAAGAGAACTATTGTTATTCCATTACTTATTATTCTGTTGGAATAACCTGTATACGCGGTTTACCCTATACTTGGTGACATTCTTCTATTATTCTGTTGGAACATCCTGTCTGTGTGTTTTACACCGGACCTGGTTCCGTCTTTATTATTATTCTGTTGGAACATCCTGTCTGTGTATTTTACGCCGGACCTGGTTCCATTCTTTATTATTCTGTTGGAATATCATGTCTGTGTGTTTAACGCCGGACCTAGTTCCATTCTTTATTATTATTCTGTTGGAACATCATGTCTGTGTGTTTTACGCCGGACCTGGTTCCACTCTTTATTATTCTGTTGGAATATCCTGTCTGTGTGTTTTACGCCGGACCTGGTTCCATTCTTTATTATTCTGTTGGAATATCCTGTCTGTGTGTTTTACGCCGGACCTGGTTCCATTCTTTATTATTCTGTTGGAATATCCTGTCTGTGCGTTTTACGCCGGACCTGGTTCCGTTATTTATTATTCTGTTTGAATAACCTGCTTGTGCGGTCTATCGAATGCATGGTAATTTCTTTTGTTATCCCATTCTTTATTATACTCAGTTGGTTAAAACTTTGACTTCTATACTCAATGAAATTAGTGGAATATCCTTGATATTTGCGATTCATCCAGTATCCTTTCATGGAAATATTCTTCTAAGTATTCTTGAATTTTACTCTACAAAGGAGTATCCTGTTGACAATTTGGACGTTAATAATTCCTGGATAAAATAATTCTTGAACTTGTTTTGTTGAATTCTTATATCATTGTCATCATCCTCATGTTTATATTTTGTTGAAAGTCATATGTGGCCTGTAGTGCATAGATGGACTTGGTATGATTATGATCAGGGATTATTCGGTGTAATCATGACCGTAATGTTACAAATGATGTCGTAAAAGTTCTAATTGGCCCGTAGTGCATTGATGGATAGTTGTTGGCATGATCGTGACCATTAATGAATACACAAATATTCTTGGCCCGCAGTGCATGAATAATTGTGTTCGTGATACTAAAGAATATCCTTGGCCGTAGTGCAGGGGTGATTCGATGATGTGAAATATTTATTAAGCCGAGTCTCAGCTATATCAGTGATGAAAAACCTTTTAAATCATAAAATATAGTAGATTTTATTTTTTACTTGACTATTTTAATGGATTGCTTGTTCCGCTGTAGTTAAACGTGATGTTTACTATATTTTATCAGTTTAACACTGTTGAAGGCTAATGATAATTTATTCTGCATTATCTTAGTCATAATATCTCTTACTGGGCTAGTTGAGCTCACCCTTTCTTTCACTGTTCTCTTCAGGAAATGAGAATATAGCTGGGACGAGTCGGGGAACGGAGTAATGGTCCAGAGGATAGCATTAGTAGTCCTCACTATTCTGTGAAATAGTGTGATAATAGTTGTAATGAGGACTCCTTTTGAGTTTGTATAATCTCTAGTAGACAATATTTGTATTCAAACTCACAGTTTATGTTTTGTCGTATTGTATACGACAGTTGTATTAGTAAGTTGTATTTGAATTCTGTACCATGTATTTGGCGACCCAATATGGGTGATGTATACCTAATTTTGGGGGCGTCACAGTTGGTATCAAAGCTTGGTTATATGATCCGTGGCTAAGATGTGAGAATAGTACTAGGAGGGGAGAGACGGGGAATTCCTTCGCTAGTATGACCTACCTAAGTTTATGTGCTATTTTATTGGTCGGTCAGAATATAGGGATAATATGTTACATATCAATTAACCTTTTGTTTTGTGGCAGTATCTGAAAATGACATCTGAGAATGTTGAGAATGGCAATGGAGCACAGGCGATCGTTGATTCACCACATATCAATAATCAGGATAATGTGCATCAGGAAGGCAAAAATCTTCATGCAAACAACAACACTGACCAAATGATGAATGATCAAATGTTCAGAGATTTTATGCAATTCATGCAACAATAAGAAAAAATGACTCCTATCCAAAACATAGATGGAAACACGGGAAACTCTCGTGCGGTCACCGCTAAACAGTTCAAGGAGCTGGGACCACCGGAGTTTAAGGGAGAGCCAAAACCACTTATGGCGGAAGCATGGATAAAGCAGATCACTAAGATATTTGATGTCTTGGGATGCTCCGAGGAGCACAAGGTTCCCTTTGCCGCCTTTATGTTGCGCGGAGAGGCAGATTACTAGTGGGAATCGGTAAAACGTACTCAACCTACTGTACTGAAGATATCTTGGGAGAAGTTCCAGGAGCTGTTCAATGACAAATACTTTCCCGAAAGTATTCGCCACATGAAGGAGGTGGAGTTTATTAAGTTGGAACAAAATAATATGACCGTGTCGCAATACGAGGCAAAATTTGCAGAGTTATCACGGTTTGCATGCCACTTGGTGGATAATGAAGAGACAATGACGCGAATGTTTTTAAGAGGTTTGAAGCCAGAGATACGTCAACATCTTATTTCTCATAAACTGTGTTTGTATTCAGATGTTGTAAATAGGGCTCAGTTAGTGGAGCGCGATAACGAGTCAACTCAACTAAAAGAGAGCAGCCGGCAAAATTATAATACCAGCGAGAGTGGTCATCGAAACGGTGACAACAAGCGTGGAGGGAATCAGCAGGCCAGAAATGGTAACCACTTCGGTGGTATAAGAATGGACATTTCAAAAAGAGGAGATTCAACAATGATGGAAAGACGTCAGCACCAGCACCCGTTGTTAAGGAAGGAGAAAGACCACCTATCATATGCTTCAAATGTGGAGGGGAGGGACACATCAGTCCAAATTGCGCGATGCCATCCAAAGCATGTTATAATTGTGGAAGAGAAGGTCACTTAGCCCGATTTTGTCGTTTATTGAAGACAAATTCAGCTAGGATGGAGGCACCAAAGGTCGTCCCAGAAAGGTCAAAGCCGGTAGTGCAAGGGAGAGCGTTTGTTGTGACCTCCCAAAGAGCGAGGAACCCGAATGAGGTCATCCCGGGTAAGCTTATCATAAACTCTAATGAAGTCTATACTTTATTTGATACCGGTTCTACCCATTCTTTTATTTCTCCTTCTTGCGCTCATCTATTAAATTTGAATCCGGAGAAATTAGACTTTGACTTATCTGTGGAAACTCCATTGGGAGAAACCTTCATTACATCCACTGTTTATAAGTCTTGTTTGGTTCAAATCGGTACCCTCACATTACCTGTAGATCTTATTTCATTGAAAATACTTACATTTGACGTGATTCTAGGGATTGATTGGTTAACTACTCATCATGAAAAAATTAATTGTTTTCGTAAGGTTGTTAGCTTTCATATTCCTAATCAACCTATTATGCGAATTCAAACGACCAAACCATTGAAATCAATCACGGTCATCTCAAGCCATAAAGTTATTCGTTTATTGAAAAATGGATGTCAAGCTTTCTTAGCTCATGTCACAGATTTAAACAAAAATACGTCAGTTTTGAACGATATTTCTATTGTTAATAAATTTCCTAATGTATTCCCCGAAGAACTTCCTGGCCTAACCCCAGAGCGTGAAATTGAATTTTGTATCGACCTTGAACCCGGTACAAAACCCATTTCCAAAGCCCCATATCGAATGGCTCCTATTGAACTTCAGGAGTTAAAAACCCAACTGCAGGAATTGTTAGACATTGGCTTTATTCATCCTAGTACTTCTCCTTGGGGTGCTCCTGTTCTATTCGTGAAAAAGAAAGATGGGAGTATGCAACTTTGTATTGATTATCGGGGGTTGAATCATGTCACCATCAAAAATAGGTATCCATTGCCACGAATTGATGACCTGTTTGACCAGTTGCAAAGAGCCAAATTCTTTTCAAAGATTGATCTTCGTTCCGGGTATCACCAATTGAAGATTAGAACCGATAACATTCCAAAGACGACTTTCAGAACTCGGTACGGGCATTATGAATTCCTAGTCATGTCCTTTGGATTGACTAATGCTCCTGCTGCCTTCATGGATATGATGAACCGAGTATTCAAGGAATATTTGGATCACTTTGTGGTTGTCTTTATTGATGACATCCTTATTTATTCCAAAAGTCGTGAAGATCGTGAGCAACACTTGAGGCTGACACTCCAAAAGCTTCGTGAATATAAGCTTTATGCCAAGTTGAAAAAATGTGAGTTCTGGCTTGAGGAGGTAGCATTCCTTGGGCACGTGGTGTCAAGTCATGGAATATCTGTTGACCCAGCAAAGATTGAAGCTATTCAAAGCTGGGAGCAACCTAAATCAGTGACCGAAGTACGTAGCTTTCTCGGTTTAGCTGGTTATTATCGGAGATTCGTGGAAGGATTTTCTCAAATCGCTACTACATTGACTCAGTTGACTCGGAAAGATACAAAGTTTGGTTGGAGTGAAGAATGTGAGAAGAGTTTTCAAGAACTCAAGAGGAGACTCATTTCAGCACCTATTCTGACAATACCATCTAGCTCGGAGGGATTTGTCATCTACAGTGATGCTTCGGGCAACGGGCTGGGATGTGTTCTCATGCAACATGGAAAAGTCATAGCCTATGCCTCGCGACAACTCAAAGAATATGAGAAGAATTATCCTACTCATGATCTAGAGTTGGCAGTTGTTGTCTTTGCACTTAAAATTTGGAGGCATTACTTGTATGGGGAGAAAGTGGAGATCTTTACGGATCATAAAAGCCTCAAATATTTCTTCACTCAAAAGGAACTCAACATGCGACAACGACGTTGGCTTGAACTGTTGAAAGATTATGATCATACTATAAAGTCCCCGAACTCGGATACTTGAAACCCGAACTCGGTACTTCACGATACCATTTCTATGAGCGGAAATATTACTAATAATAATAACAATAATATAAAATTTTAAACTTAACTTACATTTATCAGAGTTTAATCCCAAGTACGCAACCTTTACTACATTCTTTACATGATATATAATACATATCATTAACTTAATACAGTCTATCTATTACAAATGATACCAATAACATATTCTGTTCGCTTTCCCTTTCACTTGATCCTGACTGAGCCTTCTAACTGTTCAGACTTAGCTGAAAGCATTTAAATTAAGCAAGGGTGAGCATTTGAGTGCCCAACAAGTATTATATATATATATATAAGCTGAAAGAATTTAAATGTTTTCTTTATAATATTCTTCTACAACCAGTCAATAGTTGTGAAATAATCTGTACCAATAATAATAACATAACAACCCTCGTTCAAATTTTTGAAACTGTGTATTGACTATACATGGGGTTTCTGTGACATACTATGAACATTGTTTTTCATTTTCGAAAAGGTTAAACAGAAATTCATCTGTAAACCAACATTGCTTACGGGCCTGATGGTGTACAGTCCATGGGCCCTGTATTGATCAATACTACATTGCTAGAACGATATTATTGTTCATCCTTTGTCCGCCGTAGTGCATAAAAATTTTCCCATTATCGGGATGTTCATACCTGTCGGGTTTTTATAACAAAGGTCTTATATAATTCAACATATATGTATATCAAAGGTGTATCAACATGTGATTAAATACAATGATTATCCAAGTGGGGACACTTGTATAATCATTTATAGAAATTAACGAATAGAATATATAACTAAATTATCATATACTAACATGTTGATAATCAATGGGCATATATAATATTGGCTTAACAATTTGTACAATAATAATATAACTTTGAAACATTCTTACACTTGTCCAATGCATAAAGAAAATGCAAAGGTAGGATACTTGCCTGATTCGTTGCTTACAATTACGCAACTTAAATTTATCTTTTCTATCACGACCTATCATTAATCAAATCATTCCATCGATTAGTATAACATAACGTAACACATAACACTGTCTATTGCAGTCAGCACATTCCTAATCACATTGTCACACAACTTTATCCACCATTGAATCACAAATAAAATAATTAACTAACTAAATTTCTAAGTCCAGATCAAATTCTGAACCATATCGGTCTACCGACATCTTTATCGGGTAATTTATCGAGTCTAAGACTCTAAACAGTTGTTCAATATCCATTTAGACTAATTAAATAACAGTCATATCATTTTTCATGACCTTATAATAATTATAAAATAATTATTACCATTTACCATAATTTTTGAAATATCAGAATCATTATTAAATCATTTAAATATCAAACAATTCTATTATCATTAACATTTAGTAAATATTAATAGATTAATGAAACCAATACCAAAAGGTAAAATTTATATATAATAACTAAAAATACTTTTAAAGTATTAACATTACCCTTAAATGATTTTTAAAACATTTAAAATCATTATTAAATAATTACCATTAATATTTAAATATTAATGAACTATTTATCCAAATATTAAAAGTCATTAATTATAACTTAAAATATTTTTAAATTCATTTATATCCCTTTTAAATGATTTTTAAATAAATAAAACCATTTTAAAACTATTTATTTAATATAACTATTAAATAAATTTAATATCATTAATCATTAAATAAATATCATTAATATTAAATTATTAATGAAAATATCCCTTAAATATTAAAAGTTATATTTTATAACTTAAAATATCTTTAAACACTTTATTTTCATTTAAAATGATTTTTAAAATAATAAAATCATTTTTAAACTAATTTATTTAATATAATTATTAAATAAACTAAATATCACTAATAATAAATTAATATCATTAATATTAAATTAATAATATTTTTCATGACAAAATATCAAAAGTCATATTTTATAACTTCAAATATTTTTATAATACTTTAAATGATTTTTAAAATCATAAATTTTATTTTCCATAATTTATTTAATATATTTATTAAATAACTTAAACATCATTAATATTAATTAATTAATGAAATTTCATCACAAAATATTAAAATTCATCAAAAATGACTTCAAATATTTTCTAACACAATAATATAATTTTTCATGATTTTTCATGAATTAAAACTATTTTTAAATAATTTATCTAATATTGTAATTAAATAAATAAATACCATTTATATTCCAAAAATATTAAATATTGTTAAAATATACTCAAATAAGTAAAAACTATTTTTCGGACTTTAAAATAATTTTTCAGAATTAATTTTGTATTTTTCATAATTAAAAACTATTTTTTTCTATTTTTAATCAATTTCCGGAAATTCAGAAATTAAATTAATTAGAATTCGTCGCTAAAGGCTATAGCGACAGACAACCGTCGCTGTTGGTGTTCTTGAGCTCAAGAACACTGACATAGCCAGTTTCATGGTGGCTCGTTTGACCGTGTATAATTTTCAGTCCAAAATATTTCTGGGAGATCTATAAGTTCCAGATTGTAGTTCTCATGTAATACTACAACTATCAACAAACATCATGGCTAAACAACATCATACCTAAGAGTTATTAGCCATCAAAGTAGCTTGTCAGAGCTGTTCTTCATGAAGAACAATTCGTGGGGGTCACTTTGGACCTCTATAACTTGAAATCCGTGTAACTTTTATGTGATCTATCAATTACAGTGTGTAGACAACGTGTAGGACTACACCTTTAAAACTTAACATCATCATAACAATAAAAGATCCAACCGAAAATCGCTGGTCAAAGTTCACCACGGAAAACGCTCAAAAATTTCATGGGTTCATGTTCCTGGCAGTTTCGGTCAACGCTGTTTGACCGTTTATAACTCCTGATCTATAACAGATATGAACTTTATTCTTTTTCCATATTAAAGACCACATATCAGACTACAAATAAAAACTTAAAAACAACAAAAATCATGATCGAGCAAAGAGTTATAAGCCCAGACATTTGCCTTAAAATAACAGAGTTCGGTTTTTCAAAAGTTGGAAAAACTTTGATTTTGAGCACTTTGATGTTATGGGTCATGGATTTAACAACCCAGAACATCAATAGACATCCTATTACACAACTTTCAACAATCAATTGCAACATTTAACAACAAATCGAAGGATTTCTAGAATTAGAGTTTATACCTCTTTTATGGTCAATTCTTGATTTCGTGTTTCTGATATGTTGTTTGTGATAGTGGGGCTTGATAATGGGTCTATAAAACTTAACAAATTCGTTGGTTCTAGTGAGAGAGAGTCAAGTATGAGAGTTGAACAAAATTAGTGTAAAAAATGATTTTCTCTCTCCTTAAATCTATTTATAGACAACATGGTGCATGAATAAGGCTGGCTAGGGCTGATTTGTTGTCCTTGTGAGTCACCAAGAGTTGGTAGGGTTGGCCAACCACTCAAGATTTTACAAGATTTACAAGCAAGCTCATTAAAGAACGCAAAAAGGCTATTTTGGTCATTTGATAATTCATTTGAATGGCATTCTTGTCATTTGCAAACCCTTAGGGTTTAGAGTTTAGGGTTTGATCCAAGCAAACAAAAATCTAGGATTTCCAAAATTAGTATTTAGCAACTAGGGTTTATAAAGAAAATAAAATTATTTTAGTTTCTAAAATTCAAATATTAAAATAATTAACTAGATTATGTTAATAATTAAATTATACAAGAACATTAGGGTTTAGAACCCCTACCCATATTAACCTTGCCAATTAGGCAATTAGTGTTTACAATTTCGATAATTAGGGTTACTATAAGCAAATTAGGGTTTCTAACTTTTGAAAGTAGGGTTTATAATACAAAAAAATTAATAAGGATTTTAAATGATTACGATTCTCCCTAATTAGGGTCAATAATTATAACACCGATCAAAAATCACATTATCGTGATTACTTAACGACTTAACAAATTCTCAAAGTCATGAATGACTTTTACATTAGGATTTCAAATCAATTAGGGTTTAACAGTTTGAAACTAGGGTTTCTATTTATTAAATAGGGTTTCTAAATATTAAATAGGGTTTAATAACAAAATTATATAATGCATAACATATATCATATAACACAGTTAAACAACAATCTTGAACTCATAGCAGAGTTTCAAATTAGGGTTTTAACACTTAAAATTAGGATTTTTAATAATTTAGGGTTTTCTAAAAATTATTAAGGTTTCTAGAACTTTAATTAGGGTTTACCTAATTAATACATTTAATACATGCCGTAAATTATACAACACACTTATAAAATAAATCTTGCACTCTAATTTGGATCTCAAATTAGGGTTTAACATTATTACTAAGGTTTGGTCATAATACTCCGTAATTGACCAACCATTATCAATACAGAAATACAGTACATATTCATAGCATTGAAAAATCAAAATATAATTAGTATTATATTATTATCATCATTCCTTATCCCATAACCAAAATTAGGATTATCATTAACACTAAAACTGTTCCACACATTAACATTACACACATAACCATACCTACTTATAACACTAACAAATAATAATATAATCTTATTATTTTCATTCCTTGATCAAAACCCAGAATTAGGGTTTGGATTCCATATCTGATTTATCTGCCATAATTAACCTTATAATTAAGTAGAAATAATTTACTTAATATCTTGAACAAAATTCATATAATAAAATAAGTATTATAAAAATTCTATATTCATATCATATATTATTCAATTCATATAATTATCATATTTTCATGGAAAATAAACATTAAAAACATTTTTACTATAAAACTAATTATTATTAGAATATAATTTATAATGAACAATAATTCTAAAATAAAATTATCCATAACCATTCATGTAATAAATATATTTTATATTCATCACATAATTACATACATAATACCTTTCACGCATTCTTACCTTTAAAATAAATAATTATTCTAAAATCATTTCCTATATTATTTAAATAATATAAGATTATATTTTCCTTGAAAAATAATTAATAAAATATTTCCAATAAAGAATTAATTAGTATAAAAATATAATTGATAATAATCAATGATTCTAAAATAAATTTATTTGCAATACTTAATGTAATAAATAAATTTTATTTATCACACATATAATTATAATTACACATTACCTTTACACATATCATTCATATTTATTTTAATAAATAAAAAAAAAATTATACGCAAAATTTATGATTCATTTATATAGAAAATATCGGGTTGTCACATTCACCCTCCCTTATAAAGATTCCGTCCCCAGAATCACCTTTTAAAACCTATACATACCAGGGTACATAGCATACACAACCATTACAAATAGATCTCGATCATAATTGATCGATCATATCTTTAACTATTCAACAAAAAGCTTATCTATTTTCTTAAACAGAAATTTGATTCCTAAGAGAACTCAAATTCCTCCTTCAAAATAATTTATAAAAATAATTTACTATATATAAGAAAATAATAAGAAAATAAAAATTGGTTAGATTAATACCAAGAGTTGCATCCCCGTCTGCTACCGAATCCCGAACAGTCCCGCTAAAGACGCTTGCGGTTGATTTCGTTGGTTTGTTTGTTGAAGTTGATCCCGTTGTCGCCAATGTCCTACTGCCTTGTTCCGTATTCGCATTCCTTGTTTCCATTTCCTTTCTTGGACAGTCTTTCACCTTAAGCTTTATTGATTCGCACACAACACATTCATTATACATTCTTGGATTGGGACATTTAGGAAAGATATATATCTCTCATGTCCTTACTTTCCATACGCAAACTTTTCCTTTTAATCACATTCCCGGCTTATTTCCGGTATTATCGAAATTATCTTCTTTTATCATATAGGTGACAAAAGTTGTCTTTTTCCCCGCCGTTATCCTAGCTATCACATACGCTTTAACAGGGTCGGTTGATCTTCTACATCCTGACGGTCCGGTTCTCTTGAAGTCTTTGAAGTTTGTCGATCGATTGCCTGGTTGATTTTCCTGCGACTGGTATTTCGTTCTGCATAGCTTGATCGTCCGCATTCGCAAAATTCTGTGTCGGGTCTGGTTGTCCTCCAGCTTTGTTCACAGGTTATTCTCCCTTTGGTTTCGTTTTTGTTTTGACGGCATTTTCATAAATTATTCTTACATACTAAGCCTTATCGTAAACGCTTAACATATAACGCAAAACTTTCTATTCAAATAATCATGTACTCAAAATAATAGATTTTGAAAATTTGGTTTAATGTATTAACCAATATTCAGATAAATATCTAATATCTTTATACCAATATATCCCATTAATCCAACATAAACTCATATTCATAGCACTTGACATACCATAGCACATTATGCTTTAAACATTCGTTATCCCTTTATGACTTGAAATTCGAGAATCACTGCCATAACTTATACAAAATATTACATTACACCAACATACCTATCATATATACCACCTAAAATCATACATATCCAACAAACGCTAATACTACCTATTCCTTACACATTCACTAACGATCAATTTCTTAGTAACCAATCTATTTCCGTTATCCTCCATATCCATTTACGCATAACTATATCCAATTTGTCACAACTTATAACACCTTATGAGTTTAAAAACTCATCACAAACATACGAGTTTAAGAACTCACCATAATTATACGAGTTTAAGAACTCAACATTGACCACATATACTTTACCTATCAGTTATACTTAGCATTTCTTGATCCAGTACTATACTTTCCAAAATAACCACCTCTTTGATGTAGCTTTCAATGTGAGCCTCTATTGCAGCTATTAGCTTTGATATTGGCTCAGTCCTGGACTTTAACTTATTCTTTACGACTTAAGGGTATCCTAATTCTGTTCCTTTCTAACACCTACAAACAAAATTATCCTGACTAGAAAATACTAAATACACACACCACATAATAGTTTTATAAATTATCTTTTATTTTGTTTGACGATGAATTTATTCAATTCATCTCCTTTTTAAACTCTATATGAGTTATTTATATTTTCAACGTTTCCCTCTGTTCTAAGGTTATAGCCTAAGGTCTAACCCACCTAAGGTTTCTAACCCTATAGCTCTGATACCATCCTGTAAAGTCCCCGAACCCGGATACTTGAAGCCCGAACTCGGTACTTCACGATACCATTTCTATGAGCGAAAATATTACTAATAATAATAACAATAATATAAATTTTAAACTTAACTTACATTTATCAGAGTTTAATCCCAAGTACGCAACCTTTACTACATTCTTTACATGATATATAATACATATCATTAACTTAATACAGTCTATCTATTATAAATGATACCAATAACATATTCTGTTTGCTTTCCTTTTCACTTGATCCTGGCCGAGCCTTCTAACTGTTCACACTTAGCTGAAAACATTTAAATTAAGCAAGGGTGAGCATTTGAGTGCCCAGCAAGTATTATATATATATATAATCTGAAAGAATTTAAATGTTTTCTTTATAATATTCTTCCACAACCAGTCAATAGTTGTGAAGTAATCTGTACCAATAATAATAACATAACAACCCTCGTTCAAATTTTTGAAACTGTGTATTGACTATACATGGGGTTTCTGTGACATACTATGAACATTGTTTTTCATTTTCGAAAAGGTTAAACAGAAATTCATCTGTAAACCGGCATTGCTTACGGTCCTGAGGGTGTACAGTCCATGGGCCCTGTATTGATCAGTACTACATTGCTAGAACGATATTATCGTTCATCCTTTGTCCGTCATAGCGCATAAAAATTTTCCCATTATCAGGATGTTCATACCTGTCGAGTTTTTATAACAAAGGTCTTATATAATTCAACATATATGTATATCAAAGGTGTATCAACATGTGATTAAATACAATGATTATGAAAGTGGGGACACTTGTATAATCATTTATAGAAATTAACGAATAGAATATATAACTGAATTATCATATACTAACATGTTGATAATCAATGGGCATATATAATATAGGCTTAACAATCTGTACAATAATAATACAACTTTGAAACATTCTTACACTTGTCCAATGCATAAAGAAAATGCAAAGGTAGGATACTTGCCAGATTCGCTTCTTACAATTACGCAACTTAGATTTATCTTTTCTATCACGACCTATCATTAATCAAATCATTCTATCGATTAGTATAACATAACGTAACACATAACACTGTCTATTGTAGTCAGCACATTCCTAATCACATTGTCATACATGTTCAACAATCATGTTATCACAAACAAACATTAACTCTTTCCTAATCACATTGTCACACAACTTTATCCACCATTGAATCACAAATAAAATAATTAACTAACTAAATTTCTAAGTCCAGATCAATTTCTGAAACATGTCGGTCTATCGACATCTTTATCGGGTAATTTATCGAGTCTAAGACTCTAAACAGTTGTTCAATATCCATTTAGACTAATTAAATAACAGTCATATCATTTTTCATAACCTTATAATAATTATAAAATAATTATTACCATTTACCATAATTTTTGAAATATCAGAATCATTATTAAATGATTTAAATATCAAACAATTCTATTATCATTAACATTTAGTAAATATTAATAGATTAATGAAACCATTACCAAAAGGTTAAAGTTATTTATAATAACTAAAAATACTTTTAAAGTATTAACATTCCCCTTAAATGATTTTTAAAACATTTAAAATCATTATTAAATAATTTCCATTAATATTTAAATATTAATGAACTATTTATCCAAATATTAAAAGTCATTAATTATAAATTAAAATATTTTTAAATTCATTTATATCCCTTTTAAATGATTTTTAAATAAATAAAACCATTTATTTAATATAACTATTAAATAAATTTATATCATTAATCATTAAATAAATATCATTAATATTAAATTATTAATGAAAATATCCCTTAAATATTAAAAGTTATATTTTATAACTTAAAATATCTTTAAACACTTTATTTTCATTTAAAATGATTTTTAAAATAATAAAATCATTTTTAAACTAATTTATTTAATATAATTATTAAATAAACTAAATATCACTAATAATAAATTAATATCATTAATATTAAATTAATAATATTTTTCATGACAAAATATCAAAAGTCATATTTTATAACTTAAAATATTTTTATAATACTTTAAATGATTTTTAAAATCATAAATTTTATTTTCCATAATTTATTTAATATATTTATTAAATAACTTAAACATCATTAATATTAATTAATTAATGTAATTTCATCACAAAATATTAAAATTCATCAAAAATGACTTCAAATATTTTCTAACACAATAATATAATTTTTCATGAATTAAAACTATTTTTAAATAATTTATCTAATATTGTAATTAAATAAATAAATACCATTTATATTCCAAAAATATTAAATATTGTTAAAATATACTCAAAATAAGTAAAAACTATTTTTCGGACTTTAAAATAATTTTTCAGAATTAATTTTGTATTTTTCATAATTAAAAACTATTTTTTTCTATTTTTAATCAATTTCTGGAAATTCAGAAATTAAATTAATTAGAATTCGTCGCTAAAGGCTATAGCGACAGACAACCGTCGCTGTTGGTGTTCTTGAGCTCAAGAACACTGACATGGCCAGTTTCATAGTGGCTCGTTTGACCGTGTATAACTTTCAGTCCAAAATATTTCTGGGAGATCTATAAGTTCCAGATTGTAGTTCTCATGTAATACTACAACTATCAACAAACATCATGGCTAAACAACATCATATCTAATAGTTATTAGCCATCAAAGTAGCTTGTCAGAGCTGTTCTTCATGAAGAACAGTTCGTGGGGGTCACTTTGGACCTCTATAACTTGAAATCCGTGTAACGTTTATGTGATCTATCAATTACAGTGTGTAGACAACGTGTAGGACTACAACTTTAAAACTTAACATCATCATAACAATAAAAGATCCAACCGAAAATCGCTGGTCAAAGTTCACCACGGAAAACGCTCAAAAATTTCCTGGGTTCATGTTCCTGGCAATTTCGGTCAACGATGTTTGACCGTTTATAACTCCTGATCTATAACAGATATGAACTTTATTCTTTTTCCATATTAAAGACCACATATCAGACTACAAATAAAAACTTAAAAACAACAAAAATCATGATCGAACAAAGAGTTATAAGCCCTGACATTTGCCTGAAAATAACAGAGTTCGGTTTTTCAAAAGTTGGAAAAACTTTGATTTAGAGCACTTTGATGTTATGGGTCATGGATTTAACAACCCAGAACATCAATTGACATCCTATTACACAACTTTCAACAATCAATTGCAACATTTAACAACAAATCGAAGGATTTCTCGAATTAGGGTTTATACCTCTTTTATGGTCAATTCTTGATTTCGTGTTTCTGATCTGTTGTTTGTGATTGTGGGGCTTGATAATGGGTCTATAAAACTTAACAAATTCGTTGGTTCTAGTGAGAGAGAGTCAAGTATGAGAGTTGAACAAAATTAGTGTAAAAAATGATTTTCTCTCTCCTTAAATCTATTTATAGACAACATGGTGCATGAATAGGGCTGGCTAGGGCTGATTTGTTGTCCTTGTGAGTCACCAAGAGTTGGTAGGGTTGGCCAACCACTCGAGATTTTACAAGATTTACAAGCAAGCTCATTAAAGAAGGCAAAAAGGGTATTTTGGTCATTTGATAATTCATTTGAATGGCATTCTTGTCATTTGCAAACCCTTAGGATTTAGGGTTTAGGGTTTGATCCAAGCAAACAAAAATCTAGGATTTCCAAAATTAGGATTTAGCAAATAAAATTATTTTAGTTTCTAAAATTCAAAAATTAAAATAATTAACTAGATTAGGTTAATAATTAAATTATACAAGAACATTAGGGTTTAGAACCCTACCCATATTAACCTTGCCAATTAGGCAATTAGTGTTTACAATTTCGATAATTAGGGTTACGATAAGCAAATTAGGGTTTCTAACTTTTGAAATTAGGGTTTATAATACAAAAAAATTAATAAGGATTTTAAATGATTACGATTCTCCCTAATTAGGGTCAATATATATAACACCGATCAAAAATCACATTATCGTGATTACTTAACGACTTAACAAATTCTCAAAGTCATAAATGACTTTTACATTAGGATTTCAAATCAATTAGGGTTTAACAGTTTGAAACTAGGGTTTCTATTTATTAAATAGGGTTTCTAAATATTAAATAGGGTTTAATAACAAAATTATATAATGCATAACATATATCATATAACACAGTTAAACAACAATCTTGAACTCACAGCTGAGTTTCAAATTAGGGTTTTAACACTTCAAATTAGGGTTTTTAATAATTTAGGGTTATCTAAAAATTATTAAGGTTTCTAGAACTTTAATTAGGGTTTACCTAATTAATACATTTAATACATGCCGTAAATTATACAACACACTTATAAAATAAATCTTGCACTCTAATTTGGATCTCAAATTAGGGTTTAACATTATTACTAAGGTTTGGTCATAATACTCCGTAATTGACCAACCATTATCAATACAGAAATACAGTACATATTCATAGCATTGAAAAATCAAAATATAATTAGTATTATATTATTATCATCATTCCTTATCCCATAACCAAAATTAGGATTATCATTAACACTAAAACTGTTCCACACATTAACATTACACACATAACCATACCTATCTATAACACTAACAAATAATAATATAATATTATTATTTTCATTCCTTGATCAAAACCCAGAATTTGGGTTTGGATTCCATATCTGATTTATCTGCCATAATTAACCTTATAATTAAGTAGAAATAATTTACTTAATATCTTGAACAAAATTCATATAATAAAATAAGTATTATAAAAATTATATATTCATATCATATATTATTCAATTCATATAATTATCATATTTTCATGGAAAATAAATATTAAAAACATTTTTACTATAAAACTAATTATTATTAGAATATAATTTATAATGAACAATAATTCTAAAATAAAATTATCCATAATCATTCATGTAATAAATATATTTTATATTCATCACATAATTACATACATAATACCTTTCACGCATTCTTACCTTTAAAATAAATAATTATTCTAAAATCATTTCCTATATTATTTAAATAATATAAGATTATATTTTCCTTGAAAAATAATTAATAAAATATTTCCAATAAAGAATTAATTAGTATAAAAATATAATTGATAATAATCAATAATTCTAAAATAAATTTATTTGCAATACTTAATGTAATAAATAAATTTTATTTATCACACATATAATTATAATTACACATTACCTTGACACATATCATTCATATTTATTTTAATAAATAAAAAAAATTATACGCAAAATTTATGATTCATTTATATAGAAAATATCGGGTTGTCACATTCACCCTCCCTTATAAAGATTCCGTCCCCAGAATCACCTTTTAAAACCTATACATACCAGGGTACATAGCATACACAACCATTACAAATAGATCTCGATCATAATTGATCGATCATATCTTTAACTATTCAACAAAAAGCTTATCTATTTTCTTAAACAGAAATTTGATTCCTAAGAGAACTCAAATTCCTCCTTCAAAATAATTTATAAAAATAATTTACTATATATAAGAAAATAATAAGAAAATAAAAATTGGTTAGATTAATACCAAGAGTTGCATCCCCGTCTGCTACCGAATCCCGAACAGTCCCGCTAAAGACGCTTGCGGTTGATTTCGTTGGTTTGTTTGTTGAAGTTGATCCCGTTGTCGCCAATGTCCTACTGCCTTGTTCCGTATTCGCATTCCTTGTTTCCATTTCCTTTCTTGGACAGTCTTTCACCTTAAGCTTTATTGATTCGCACACAACACATTCATTATACATTCTTGGATTGGGACATTTAGGAAAGATATATATCTCTCATGTCCTTACTTTCCATACGCAAACTTTTCCTTTTAATCACATTCCCGGCTTATTTCCGGTATTATCGAAATTATCTTCTTTTATCATATAGGTGACAAAAGTTGTCTTTTTCCCCGCCGTTATCCTAGCTATCACATACGCTTTAACAGGGTCGGTTGATCTTCTACATCCTGACGGTCCGGTTCTCTTGAAGTCTTTGAAGTTTGTCGATCGATTGCCTGGTTGATTTTCCTGCGACTGGTATTTCGTTCTGCATAGCTTGATCGTCCGCATTCGCAAAATTCTGTGTCGGGTCTGGTTGTCCTCCAGCTTTGTTCACAGGTTATTCTCCCTTTGGTTTCGTTTTTGTTTTGACGGCATTTTCATAAATTATTCTTACATACTAAGCCTTATCGTAAACGCTTAACATATAACGCAAAACTTTCTATTCAAATAATCATGTACTCAAAATAATAGATTTTGAAAATTTGGTTTAATGTATTAACCAATATTCAGATAAATATCTACTATCTTTATACCAATTTATCCCATTAATCCAACATAAACTCATATTCATAGCACTTGACATACCATAGCACATTATGCTTTAAACATTCGTTATCCCTTTATGACTTGAAATTCGGGAATCACTGCCATAACTTATACAAAATATTACATTACACCAACATACCTATCATATATACCACCTAAAATCATACATATCCAACTAACACTAATACTACATATTCCTTACACATTCACTAACGATCAATTTCTTAGTAACCAATCTATTTCCGTTATCCTCCATATCCATTTACGCATAACTATATCCAATTTGTCACAACTTATAACACCTTATGAGTTTAAAAACTCATCACAAACATACGAGTTTAAGAACTCACCATAATTATACGAGTTTAAGAACTCAACATTGACCACATATACTTTACCTATCAGTTATACTTAGCATTTCTTGATCCAGTACTATACTTTCCAAAATAACCACCTCTTTGATGTAGCTTTCAATGTGAGCCTCTATTGCAGCTATTAGCTTTGATATTGGCTCAGTCCTGGACTTTAACTTATTCTTTACGACTTAAGGGTATCCTAATTCTGTTCCTTTCTAACACCTACAAACAAAATTATCCTGACTAGAAAATACTAAATACACACACCACATAATAGTTTTATAAATTATCTTTTATTTTGTTTGACGATGAATTTATTCAATTCATCTCCTTTTTAAACTCTATATGAGTTATTTATATTTTCAACGTTTCCCTCTGTTCTAAGGTTATAGCCTAAGGTCTAACCCACCTAAGGTTTCTAACCCTATAGCTCTGATACCATCCTGTAAAGTCCCCGAACCCGGATACTTGAAGCCCGAACTCGGTACTTCACGATACCATTTCTATGAGCGAAAATATTACTAATAATAATAACAATAATATAAATTTTAAACTTAACTTACATTTATCAGAGTTTAATCCCAAGTACGCAACCTTTACTACATTCTTTACATGATATATAATACATATCATTAACTTAATACAGTCTATCTATTATAAATGATACCAATAACATATTCTGTTTGCTTTCCTTTTCACTTGATCCTGGCCGAGCCTTCTAACTGTTCACACTTAGCTGAAAACATTTAAATTAAGCAAGGGTGAGCATTTGAGTGCCCAGCAAGTATTATATATATATATAAGCTGAAAGAATTTAAATGTTTTCTTTATAATATTCTTCCACAACCAGTCAATAGTTGTGAAGTAATCTGTACCAATAATAATAACATAACAACCCTCGTTCAAATTTTTGAAACTGTGTATTGACTATACATGGGGTTTCTGTGACATACTATGAACATTGTTTTTCATTTTCGAAAAGGTTAAACAGAAATTCATCTGTAAACCGGCATTGCTTACGGTCCTGAGGGTGTACAGTCCATGGGCCCTGTATTGATCAGTACTACATTGCTAGAACGATATTATCGTTCATCCTTTGTCCGCCATAGCGCATAAAAATTTTCCCATTATTAGGATGTTCATACCTGTCGAGTTTTTATAACAAAGGTCTTATATAATTCAACATATATGTATATCAAAGGTGTATCAACATGTGATTAAATACAATGATTATGAAAGTGGGGACACTTGTATAATCATTTATAGAAATTAACGAATAGAATATATAACTGAATTATCATATATTAACATGTTGATAATCAATGGGCATATATAATATAGGCTTAACAATCTGTACAATAATAATACAACTTTGAAACATTCTTACACTTGTCCAATGCATAAAGAAAATGCAAAGGTAGGATACTTGCCAGATTCGCTTCTTACAATTACGCAACTTAGATTTATCTTTTCTATCACGACCTATCATTAATCAAATCATTCTATCGATTAGTATAACATAACGTAACACATAATACTGTCTATTGTAGTCAGCACATTCCTAATCACATTGTCATACATGTTCAACAATCATGTTATCACAAACAAACATTAACTCTTTCCTAATCACATTGTCACACAACTTTATCCACCATTGAATCACAAATAAAATAATTAACTAACTAAATTTCTAAGTCCAGATCAATTTCTGAAACATGTCGGTCTACCGACATCTTTATCGGGTAATTTATCGAGTCTAAGACTCTAAACAGTTGTTCAATATCCATTTAGACTAATTAAATAACAGTCATATCATTTTTCATAACCTTATAATAATTATAAAATAATTATTACCATTTACCATAATTTTTGAAATATCAGAATCATTATTAAATGATTTAAATATCAAACAATTCTATTATCATTAACATTTAGTAAATATTAATAGATTAATGAAACCATTACCAAAAGGTTAAAGTTATTTATAATAACTAAAAATACTTTTAAAGTATTAACATTACCCTTAAATGATTTTTAAAACATTTAAAATCATTATTAAATAATTTCCATTAATATTTAAATATTAATGAACTATTTATCCAAATATTAAAAGTCATTAATTATAAATTAAAATATTTTTAAATTCATTTATATCCCTTTTAAATGATTTTTAAATAAATAAAACCATTTATTTAATATAACTATTAAATAAATTTATATCATTAATCATTAAATAAATATCATTAATATTAAATTATTAATGAAAATATCCCTTAAATATTAAAAGTTATATTTTATAACTTAAAATATCTTTAAACACTTTATTTTCATTTAAAATGATTTTTAAAATAATAAAATCATTTTTAAACTAATTTATTTAATATAATTATTAAATAAACTAAATATCACTAATAATAAATTAATATCATTAATATTAAATTAATAATATTTTTCATGACAAAATATCAAAAGTCATATTTTATAACTTAAAATATTTTTATAATACTTTAAATGATTTTTAAAATCATAAATTTTATTTTCCATAATTTATTTAATATATTTATTAAATAACTTAAACATCATTAATATTAATTAATTAATGAAATTTCATCACAAAATATTAAAATTCATCAAAAATGACTTCAAATATTTTCTAACACAATAATATAATTTTTCATGAATTAAAACTATTTTTAAATAATTTATCTAATATTGTAATTAAATAAATAAATACCATTTATATTCCAAAAATATTAAATATTGTTAAAATATACTCAAAATAAGTAAAAACTATTTTTCGGACTTTAAAATAATTTTTCAGAATTAATTTTGTATTTTTCATAATTAAAAACTATTTCTTTCTATTTTTAATCAATTTCCGGAAATTCAGAAATTAAATTAATTAGAATTCGTCGCTAAAGGCTATAGCGACAGACAACCGTCGCTGTTGGTGTTCTTGAGCTCAAGAACACTGACATGGCCAGTTTCATAGTGGCTCGTTTGACCGTGTATAACTTTCAGTCCAAAATATTTCTGGGAGATCTATAAGTTCCAGATTGTAGTTCTCATGTAATACTACAACTATCAACAAACATCATGGCTAAACAACATCATATCTAATAGTTATTAGCCATCAAAGTAACTTGTCAGAGCTGTTCTTCATGAAGAACAGTTCGTGGGGGTCACTTTGGACCTCTATAACTTGAAATCCGTGTAACGTTTATGTGATCTATCAATTACAGTGTGTAGACAACGTGTAGGACTACAACTTTAAAACTTAACATCATCATAACAATAAAAGATCCAACCGAAAATCGCTGGTCAAAGTTCACCACGGAAAACGCTCAAAAATTTCCTGGGTTCATGTTCCTAGCAGTTTCGGTCAACGCTGTTTGACCGTTTATAACTCCTGATCTATAACAAATATGAACTTTATTCTTTTTCCATATTAAAGACCACATATCAGACTACAAATAAAAACTTAAAAACAACAAAAATCATGATCGAACAAAGAGTTATAAGCCCTGACATTTGCCTGAAAATAACAGAGTTCGATTTTTCAAAAGTTGGAAAAACTTTGATTTAGAGCACTTTGATGTTATGGGTCATGGATTTAACAACCCAGAACATCAATTGACATCCTATTACACAACTTTCAACAATCAATTGCAACATTTAACAACAAATCGAAGGATTTCTAGAATTAGGGTTTATACCTCTTTTATGGTCAATTCTTGATTTTGTGTTTCTGATCTGTTGTTTGTGATTGTGGGGCTTGATAATGGGTCTATAAAACTTAACAAATTCGTTGGTTCTAGTGAGAGAGAGTCAAGTATGAGAGTTGAACAAAATTAGTGTAAAAATGATTTTCTCTCTCCTTAAATCTATTTATAGACAACATGGTGCATGAATAGGGCTGGCTAGGGCTGATTTGTTGTCCTTGTGAGTCACCAAGAGTTGGTAGGGTTGGCCAACCACTCAAGATTTTACAAGATTTACAAGCAAGCTCATTAAAGAAGGCAAAAAGGGTATTTTGGTCATTTGATAATTCATTTGAATGGCATTCTTGTCATTTGCAAACCCTTAGGATTTAGGGTTTAGGGTTTGATCCAAGCAAACAAAAATCTAGGATTTCCAAAATTAGGATTTAGCAACTACGGTTTATAAAGAAAATAAAATTATTTTAGTTTCTAAAATTCAAAAATTAAAATAATTAACTAGATTAGGTTAATAATTAAATTATACAAGAACATTAGGGTTTAGAACCCCTACCCATATTAACCTTGCCAATTAGGCAATTAGTATTTACAATTTCGATAATTAG
Organism: Panax japonicus; assembly: GCA_020205505.1. NCBI lineage: Eukaryota > Viridiplantae > Streptophyta > Magnoliopsida > Apiales > Araliaceae > Panax > Panax japonicus. The sequence continues at coordinate 63,928,021 of CM035091.1, forward strand.
GGTTACGATAAGCAAATTAGGGTTTCTAACTTTTGAAATTAGGGTTTATAATACAAAAAAATTAATAAGGATTTTAAATGGTTACGATTCTCCCTAATTAGGGTCAATATATATAACACCGATCAAAAATCACATTATCGTGATTACTTAACGACTTAACAAATTCTCAAAGTCATGAATGACTTTTACATTAGGATTTCAAATCAATTAGGGTTTAACAGTTTGAAACTATGGTTTCTATTTATTAAATAGGGTTTCTAAATATTAAATAGGGTTTAATAACAAAATTATATAATGCATAACATATATCATATAACACAGTTAAACAACAATCTTGAACTCACAACTGAGTTTCAAATTAGGGTTTTAACACTTAAAATTAGGGTTTTTAATAATTTAGGGTTATCTAAAAATTATTAAGGTTTCTAGAACTTTAATTAGGGTTTACCTAATTAATACATTTAATACATGCCATAAATTATATAACACACTTATAAAACAAATCTTGCACTCTAATTTGGATCTCAAATTAGGGTTTAACATTATTACTAAGGTTTGGTCATAATACTCCGTAATTGACCAACCATTATCAATACAGAAATACAGTACATATTCATAACATTGAAAAATCAAAATATAATTAGTATTATATTATTATCATCATTCATTATCCCATAACCAAAATTAGGGTTATCATTAACACTAAAACTGTTCCACACATTAACATTACACACATAACCATACCTATCTATAACACTAACAAATAATAATATAATATTATTATTTTCATTCCTTGATCAAAACCCAGAATTAGGGTTTGGATTCCATATCTGATTTATCTGCCATAATTAACCTTATAATTAAGTAGAAATAATTTACTTAATATCTTGAACAAAATTCATATAATAAAATAAGTATTATAAAAATTATATATTCATATCATATATTATTTAATTCATATAATTATCATATTTTCATGGAAAATAAACATTAAAAACATTTTTACTATAAAACTAATTATTATTAGAATATAATTTATAATGAACAATAATTCTAAAATAAAATTATCCATAACCATTCATGTAATAAATATATTTTATATTCATCACATAATTACATACATAATACCTTTCACGCATTCTTACCTTTAAAATAAATAATTATTCTAAAATCATTTCCTATATTATTTAAATAATATAAGATTATATTTTCCTTGAAAAATAATTAATAAAATATTTCCAATAAGGAATTAATTAGTATAAAAATATAATTGATAATAATCAATAATTCTAAAATAAATTTATTTGCAATACTTAATGTAATAAATAAATTTTATTTATCACACATATAATTATAATTACACATTACCTTGACAAATAACATTCATAATTATTTTAATAAATAAAAAAAATTATACGCAAAATTTATGATTCATTTATATAGAAAATATCGGGTTGTCACATTCACCCTCCCTTATAAAGATTCCGTCCCCAGAATCACCTTTTAAAACCTATACATACCAGGGTACATAGCATACACAACCATTACAAATAGATCTCGATCATAATTGATCGATCCGATCTTTAACTATTCAGCAAAACGCTTATCTATTTTCTTAAACAGAAATTTGATTCCTAAGAGAACTCAAATTCCTCCTTCAAAATAATTTATAAAAATAATTTACTATATATAAGAAAATAATAAGAAAATAAAAATTGGTTAGATTAATACCTGGAGTTGCATCCCCGTCTGCTACCGAATCCCGAACAGTCCCGCTAAAGACGCTTGCGGTTAATTTCGTTGGTTTGTTTGTTGAAGTTGATCCCGTTGTCGCCAATGTCCTACTGCCTTGTTCCGTATTCGCATTCCTTGTTTCCATTTCCTTTCTTGGACAGTCTTTCACCTTAAGCTTTATTGATTCGCACACAACACATTCACTATACATTCTTGGATTGGGACATTTACGAAAGATATATATCTCTCATGTCCTTACTTTCCACACGCAAACTTTTCCTTTTAATCACATTCCCGGCTTATTTTCGGTATTATCGAAATTGTCTTCTTTTATCATATAGGTGACAAAAGTTATCTTTTGCCCCGCCGTTATCCTAGCTATCACATACGCTTTAACAGGGTCGGTTGATCTTCTACATCCTGACGGTCTGGTTGTCTTGAAGTCTTTGAAGTTTGTCGATCGATTGCCTGGTTGATTTTCCTGCGACTGGTATTTCGTTCTGCATAGCTTGATCGTCCGCATTCGCAAAATTCTGTGTCGGGTCTGATTGTCCTCCAGCTTTGTTCACAGGTTATTCTCCCTTCGGTTTCGTTTTTGTTTTGACGGAATTTTCATAAATTATTCTTACATAATAAGCCTTATCGTAAACGCTTAACATATAACGCAAAAATTTCTATTTAAATAATCATGTACTCAAAATAGTAGATTTTGAAAATTTGGTTTAATGTATTAACCAATATTCAGATAAATATCTACTATCTTTATACCAATTTATCACATTAATCCAACATAAACTCATATTCATAGCACTTGACATACCATAGCACATTATGCTTTAAACATTCGTTATCCCTTTATGACTTGAAAGTCGGGAATCACTGCCATAACTTTATCATAACACTGTCTATTGCAGTCAGCACATTCCTAATCACATTGTCATACATGTTCAACAATCATGTTATCACAAACAAACATTAACTCTTTCCTAATCACATTGTCACACAACTTTATCCACCATTGAATCACAAATAAAATAATTAACTAACTAAATTTCTAAGTCCATATCAATTTCTGAAACATGTCGGTCTACCGACATCTTTATCGGGTAATTTATCGAGTCTAAGACTCTAAACAGTTGTTCAATATCCATTTAGACTAATTAAATAACAGTCATATCATTTTTCATAACCTTATAATAATTATAAAATAATTATTACCGTTTACCATAATTTTTGAAATATCAGAATCATTATTAAATGATTTAAATATCAAACAATTCTATTATCATTAACATTTAGTAAATATTAATAGATTAATGAAACCATTACCAAAAGGTTAAAGTTATTTATAATAACTAAAAATACTTTTAAAGTATTAACATTACCCTTAAATGATTTTTAAAACATTATTAAATAATTACCATTAATATTTAAATATTAATGATTTTCAAGCATGTATTGGCATGGCTCCATTCGAAGCGTTGTATGGAAGATTGTGTCGTTCTCCAGTATGCTGGGATGAGGTGGGTGAAGCAACGTTGTTGGGACCGGAGTTGGTACGTATGACTACGGAAAAGATTCAAACGTTCCGACAACGTATAAAAACCTCACAATATCGACAAAAGAGTTATGTTGATCTTCATCGAAAGGACGTGGAGTTCAATATAGGAGATCATGTGTTTTTACGTGTTACTCCATGGAAAGGAGTTACAAGATTTGGAAAGAGAGGAAAACTCAATCCTCGATTCATCGGTCCATTTTTAATCCTCGATCGAGTAGGAACTGTGGCCTATAAACTCGCTTTACCGCCAAGTATGTCTCGTGTTCATAACGTTTTTCACATATCCATGTTACGTAAATATGTGAAAGACCCGAACCACATAATTGAGTTAGAACCGGACGAAATAGCGGAAGATTTGACGTATGAAGAGATTCATGTTCAAATCTTGGATAAGAAGGAACATATTCTACGCTCCAAGGTTATACCTCAAGTCAAAGTTTTGTGGAGAAACCACGATGTTGAGGAAATGACTTGGGAGTTAGAATCTGAAATGAAATCAAGGTATCCTTACCTCTTCGACATACCAGGTACGTACCCTAATTTCGAAGGTGAAATTTTATAAGAAGGGGAGGTTGTAAGACCCCAGTTTTTATAAATAAAGATGAATTTTCTATAATTATTATTTTTGAATATTATGGAATAAATTTGATAAAATGTTATAGTTGTGGGTAATATTTATAAATTTTGCAAAGTACGCAAGTTGTTATAAAATATTCGTTTGGTCGGAGAATATTCGTACGACGACACAATCATTGGTGGACCCCACAACGGATGTATTGTCGTAGTTAGAAAACAACAAAAAATACTTTATGAAAATGACAACAGGAGGTGTTACCGTTAAAACTGTTGAACTACTCGGTAGTAAAAGTACAGTAATACGCGTGGTTGCATAGTAGCACACGGTATTGATTATTGATGTTTACGTGAGAAGTCATTCAGCTATACTCAATTATTGCTACAGTAATTGCTGCATCATATCTCTTATATTATTGATTCAATTATTGTCACAGTATCATATGTATAATATGTTATATTATTAAATCAATATTATTAAGTTATAAATGACTAATAATTGTTGAAAGATTAATTATGTGTTGATTAAAAATAAATTAATTTATGGTAATATTTATTCAATCCTTGATAAAGAGTCTGTTATGAGACGTTTGTGGTAAGTTTGGTTATTTTATGGGGGGCCCATATGTCATCATCTAAGAGTCTCTTTCGTCAATAATAATTACCTTCGTCAATAGTAATTAACTTCGTCAATAGTAATTATCTTCGTCAATAGTAATTACCTTCGTCAATAGTAATTATCTTCGTCAATAGTAATTACCTTTGTCAATAGTATTTACCTTCGTCAATAGTAATTACCTTTACTAGACGTCAAACCACTTGCCGTTTCACATTACAGGCGTCGAACCAATTGTCGTTTCATATTACAGGCGTCAAACCACTTTTCTTTTCACATCACCAGTCGTCAAGCCACTTACCTTTTCACATGGCAAGTGCTAAGCTAGAAATCTTCTATAAATAGAGGCCTAGTGCTTCGTTATTTTTAACGAATTCATTCAAGATATAGAGAGAGAAAGTATAGAGAGAATAAGAGAGAAAGAAGAAGAGTATTCGGTTACTACACTACTGCAGTATTCAATCTCCTAATAAAGTAAGGGGTGTTATTCTTTCTTATTCATGAAGAGAACTGTTGTTATTCCATTGCTTATTATTCTGTTGGAATAACCTGTATACGCGGTTTACCCTATACTTGGTGACATTCTTCTATTATTCTGTTGGAACATCCTGTCTGTGTGTTTTACACCGGACCCGGTTCCCTCTTTATTATTATTCTGTTGGAACATCCTGTCTGTGTGTTTTACGCCGGACCTGGTTCCATTCTTTATTATTCTGTTGGAATATCCTGTTTGTGTATTTTACGCCGGACCTGGTTCCATTCTTTATTATTATTCTGTTGGAACATCCTGTCTGTTTGTTTTACGCCGGACCTGGTTCCATTCTTTATTATTCTGTTGGAACATCATGTCTGTGTATTTATTCCGGACCTGGTTCTAATCTTTATTATTCTGTTGGAATAACCTACTTGTGCGGTCTATCGCATGCATGGTGATTTCTTTTGTTATCCCATTCTTTATTATACTCAGTTGGTTAAAACTTTGACAGAAATACTCCATGAAATTAGTGGAATATCCTTGATATTTGCGCTTCATCTAGTATCCTTTCATGGAAATATTTTTCTAAGTATTCTTGAATTTTACTCTACAAAGCAGTATTATGCTGACAATTTGGACGTTAATAATTTCTGGATAAAATAATTCTTGAACTTGTTTTATCGAATTCTTATATCATTGTCATCATCCTCATGTTTATATTTTGTTGAAAGTCATCTGTGGCCTGTAGTGCATAGATGGACTTGGTATGATTATGACCAGGGATTATTCGGTGTAATCATGACCGTAATGTTACAAATGATGTGGTAAAAGTTCTCATTGGTCCGTAGTGCATTGATGGATAGTTGTTGGCATGATCATGACCATTAATGAATAGACAAATATTCTTGACCCGTAGTGCATGAATAATTGTGGTCGTGATACTAAAGAATATCATTGGTCGTAGTGCAGGGGTGATTAGATGATGTGGAATATTTATTAAGCTGAGTCTCAGCTATAACAGTGATGAAAAATCTTTTAAATCATAAAAGATAGTAGATTTTATTTTCTACTTGACTCTTTTAATGGATTGCTTGTTCCGCTGCAGTTAAACGTGATGTTTACTATATTTTATCAGTTTAACACTGTTGAAGGCTAATGATAATTTATTTTGCATTATCTTAGTCATAATATCTCTTACTGGGCTAGTTGAGCTCACCCTTTCTTTCACTGTTCTTTTCAGGAAATGAGAATATAGCTGGGACGAGTCGGGGAATGGAGTAATGGTCCAGAGGATAGCATTAGTAGTCCTCACTATTCTGTGAAATAGTGTGACAATAATTGTAATGAGGACTCCTTTTGAGTTTGTATAATCTCTAGTAGACAATATTTGTATTCAAACTCACAGTTTATGTTTTGTCGTATTGTATACGACAGTTGTATTAGTAAGTTGTATTTGAATTCTGTACCATGTATCTGGCGACCCAATATGGGTGATGTATACCTAATTTTGGGGGCGTCACATTTCTAATGTTCTGAGATTAAAGGGAATGGTTTGATCAAGGTTAGGTTTAGGTTTGTCTATGACCCATTCTTGAATTTCTGAAGGCACCTCAATGTCCTCATGTATTTCCATCAGGGTTGAATCCAGCTTTTCATTAAAGCTACAATCCTTGTGGAGAAGAGGCACCTTATCACCAAGTACAAGCACATCTAAATTCAGAGTCCTAAAATAAAATATTCTTTCACTTAGTATATATGAAATGGTTTGATCATACAAAGTGTTAGCATGTATTGACAAAATAACTGCTAATATTGTATAGAAAACTAAGCAGTTGTGATATCTACAGGGCAAAAAAAGTTCCTGCCCGCTTTACCCTTGTTGGGTAAAATCTAACTACGCACAACACGCAAGTATATGTGGTCAACAAGTAATATAATAGTATGTAAAGTATCGTTCCCTTAGAGATTTCGCACGAATATCCCTTGCAACTACCAATCTTCTATTAATCCAAATTTTATTAAACTAATCAATTTCCAGTTTGTATTGAAAATATCACAATTATCAAAAATCAACTCAATACCAACAAACCATAAGTCTGGATTTTCAAAAAAATATTTGAAAACTAGGCTTGTAACTTCACTCTAAGCATCAATCTAATTATTATCACCTCATTCCAGTTTAACTCAATATCCCAATTTATTAATCAAGAACACATAAATAGTATTAATCTCTTCTTGATATATTAACACTGTATTAACCCAAATCCACAATTAAGATAGAATTAAGTCAAACACCTCAATTAATCAACTCACTATATTTCTACGTGAATTCTAATTAAATAAGGTTTAAGTTCAAGTTCTCTTCACGATTACATGTGATGTCAAGCATATCTCTACCTCAACAACAATTAAGAATCTACTATCCACAAAATTCATGACACATGCTATATTAACTAAGTCTAGATTTATATTTCATCTCTCGAATTCATACAAATCCACATAAAATTGTTGATCAAGCAATTCATAAATTCAAGCTCCAATTAATATAGATAAACTGCATAATAGTTTAATTAAACTAAAAATCAAGGTTACACAATCATCGTTCCACTTAGAGATCCATTATAATCCTAACAAGTAATTTAGCCCATAATAAATGAATTAGACACTGAATAAATAAAAGGAAACATCATCCCAATTACAGAAGATAGAAATTAGAGAAGAATAATAATACACCACCCTTCTCGGCCTTCGATTCTGAAATCTTCGTGAAACTATTCATGTTCTTCGTTCCTCCAAGCCCTTACTCTTTTTAATCCTCCTCCAAGTAAGTCTCCTTATTGATTGAATGAATGATATGAATGATGATCTCAAAGTATGTTAAGATCAGTCTATATCTCCTCTCATGCCAGTGACTCCTATTCCACCTCTAAGTTTTACCCAAGAAAAGACTCCCCCAATTCGCAAAGACACCCCTCAATCAAGTTCGCACACTAGCGCGGTCTGCGCTAGCCTTAATGTCTCTGCAGCGCGCTCCGCGCTAGCCCGTCAGCAGACTTGCACCACCCCAGCGCGCTCCACGCTCAGCAACTACTTGATACAGCGCGCTCCGCGCTCGGCCACCAGAAACTCGTAATGTTGCTCAAAATATCCTCAAATACTCCCATTCGCTAGATGAGTCTGAATTACCTACAACAAACATAAACCCCATCAGAAGTAACATAAAAATACCCAGAAACTAACAATATAACAAGCCAAATGAACATAATTCATAGGTTAAAAACCTACTCATCATCCCTCGCGACCAATGTAAGGAGTGTTGCTCCAATAGTCGAGGGCAAAGTCCTGGTAGACTACAGTGATGGAGGGGTCATCATCGTCCTCCTTCTCTTGAATGATCTCCATTTTGTCTAGGTAATCATCGTCTGGAGTGTATCTGTTTGTATGTTCATCATGGACAATGATGCGTATGCCTGACATCATTCTGACGATGTCTTGTTTAATTCTTTGTTTCTTTTCCTCTGATAAGTGGATTTTATATCCGTTAATCGATGTCCATTTTAAGCATAATCGTTGTTAATTCTTTGTGTTCATGTTCATTCTTAATTATTTCTTGTTATTTCATGTGTAGGGTGGTTGGTGTGGCGAATGAGTGAAAAAGGAGGCAATTGGATCATCAATTTAGCAAGTTTGAAGAGTAAGAAAAATCAATTAGCAGCGAGGTAGCCAGCCGGGGAGGGCATCTTTTGCCTATCTACCCCCGCCGGGGCGGGGGTCTCAATATCTGGTAGTCCTGGCCTGAGTCGAACTCTGCTGGAACTTGGGAATTAGACGTTGGATAGCATATCTCTCTTTGACATGAGATTTCGGCCAGAACTTCATTTGGATATATATGGCTCAACAAACAACGAATTAAGGATCATGCAAAACAATTAACGAAGATTAATCACAGATTTTTATAGCGAGCAACGGAGTGGAGATTTTGAAGAACGATCGTATTTATTGTGGATTGAGACTAAAGTGAAAGGTCTTCTGCGTTTTTCTTCTACTTTGGTTTATTTCGTTAATTGAGAAGATGTTATCTTTGATTTATTCAGTTTTATTTCATTTATTATGAACTAATTAATTTTTAGGCTTAATATGGAGCTTTAAGTGGAACGATAGTTATGTAATCTTTGATTTCAGCTTAATAAGCTATTGTCTAGTTTATCTATATTAATTTGAGCGTGAATTTATGAATTGCCTGATCAACGATTCTTTGTGGACTTGTATGAACTCGAGAGATGAAATATGGGTCTAGACTTAATTAGTATAGCATGTGTTTTTGATTTATGTGAATGAACAGAATCTTGATGAATGTTAGGGTAGAGATATGCTTGACATCACATGTAATCAGAAAAAGAACTTGAACTTCAACACTCTTTAATTATAATTCACATAGAGATATAGTGAGTTAGTTAATTAAGGTGTTTAACGTAATTCTAACTTAATTGTGGATTTGGGTTAATACGGTATTAGTGCATCGAGAGGTGGCTAGTTCTACATACGTGTTCTTGATTAATAAACTGGGATAGTTAATTAAATTAGAATAATGGTGTAATAATCTGAGTGATGCTTAGAGTGAAGTCGAAATCCTAATTCTCCATTATTTGTTTGAAAATTCTGTTTTTAGCATTTTTTGATTGTGTGGTGATTTTAATAGATTTAATACTGTTAGTTACAAACTGGAAATTGATTAGTTTAATAAAATTAGGATTAATAGAAAATTGGTAATTTGGAGGTTTAAATTCTTACTAAGTCTATGAGGGAATGATACTCTACTTACTATTATATTACTTGTTGACCACGTATACTTGCGTACTGTGCGTAATTAGAATTTACCCAACAAGTTTTTGGCGCCGTTGCCGGGGACTTTAATATAGATTTTATTATTTTGCAATATCAGTTTAATTAGTCCAATTTTACTTAAACATTTTTTGTTTTTATTTTGTTCTTCTTATTTCAAGTTTTTGACGTTGGTTTATGCAAACTTGATCCAAAAATCCAGACTTGCTTCCTTTTGAGGATGACGTTGAGAGAATGTTTCAGAGGTTAAGTAAGTGGATCAAGGAAACAAGGGACGAATTCAAAATCTCTGACATAGAAGAAGCAATGGTTGTCAAAGACCAGAAAGTGTTGAGGGACTTTGCAACACCTAAGGTGACTGAGCTACAGTCGACTATCACCGGGCCTGCTATAGCAGCAAACACATTGGAGATTAAGCCTAGGACTATTAAGATGATACAGAACTCGGTTCAATTTAGGGGACTTATAAATGACGATCCTAACGAGCATTCGATCAGTTTTCTGGAAATCTGCAACAATTTCAAGTATAATGGGGTGTCAGATGATGCAGTTAGACTTCACTTGTTCCCATTCACTCTGCGGGACAAGGCGAAGAGTTGGTTACACTCTCTACCAGCGGGTTCGATAACGACATGAGATGACCTGGCTCAGAAATTCCTCGCTAAATTTTTCCCGCCAGTGAAAACTGCAAAGATGAGGAATGAGATTACCATGTTTGATTAGCAACATCGGGTGTCATTGTATGAGGCATGGGAAAGATAAAAATAATTGCTCAGAAAGAGCCCACAACACGGATTGCCTATGTGGTTGAAGATGAATACTTTTTACAATGTACTACATGGAAATCTCAGGACGAGTATTAATGCAGCATCGGGGGGGGGGGGGAGATTTATGGCAAAAAATTATAAGGAGGCATATCAGTTAATAGAGACAATGGATGCTAGCAACTATCAGTGGCCCACGACAAGAATGACACAACCTACAGTCGCTGGAGTGTTAGAGGTATATGGAGTGACGATAATAAGTTGCAATTATTTGTGAGTTGTGTGCTGGTGAATATTCGACGGATCAATATGCAATCAACCCAGAGTCAGTACAATTCATGAGTAGGTACAACATAATTCCTCATAATATATATCATAATGCATATAATTAAGGGAATAGGATTCATTCGATTTTTTCATGGAATAATAATCAGAATCAACAAGTTCCACGACCATCATATCCCCCTAGATTTCAAAATCAACAACAACCAGTTCAACGTCAAGAGAGGAATTCAGATTTAGAGGAGTTATTGTCAAAGTATATAACTAGTAATGAAGAAGTGATAAAAAACCAAGCAATGGCCATCAAGAATTTGGAAAATTAGATGGGACAAATTGCCTTAGCATTGAACACCAGACCACCAGGGACTCTACCGAGTGACACCGAAAGAAATCCAAAGGGAAATCACGAGTAGTGTAATGCTATTACGCTTAGGAGCGGTACGATGTTGACTCCTAATTTGGATAAGAAAGACAGAAAAGGAGATGAATGAAAGGACGAAGAGAAGGAAATTGAAAATAAATATACAAAAAACGTGGTGGAAAAAGAAGAGAAACCAATGAAAGCTACACCACATGTGCCATTTCCTCGAAGGCCAAAAAGTGACAAGATGAAGAATCAGTTTTTGAGGTTTATGGATATATTCAAACAATTACATATCAATATTCCATTTTTCGAAGCACTTGAGCAGATGTCGAGTTACATTAAGTTCATGAAAGATATGTTGTCGAAGAAATGCAAGCTCCAGAATTTCGAAACAATGGCATTAACCGAAGAATGCAGTGCAATATTGCAGAGAAAGCTTCCTCCTAAATTAAAAGATTTGGGGAGTTTCACAATTTCGTGTGCAATTGGAAATCAAGATGTGGGGAGAACGCTATGCGATCTAGGAGCGAGTATTAATCTTATGCTATAATCCATTTACCGAAAGCTGGGATTAAAGGAAGCAAAACTGACGAACATCAGTCTACAGCTTGTAGATAGATCATTAACATACCGACTAGGAATAGTTGAAGATGTATTGGTTAAGGTTGATTCCTTGATTTTTCAGCTAATTTTGTGTTACTAGACTTTGAAGAAGATAAGAACATCCCTATTATTTTGGGACGACCATTCCTGGTGACTGGACGAACACTGATTGACGTGCCTAACAGAGAACTGATAATGAAAGTGTTTGATCAGGTGATAAAGGTGAAGTTGTTTAAAGAAATCCCATTCCCGACTGATAACGAAGATTGCGAGTTGCTCGAAAAATCTACACGTATCAAGTTCAGGGATTGCAAAGAGGATAGTGGTCTTAAGGCATTAATTGAGGATAGAATTTCAAATTCATCACCCAACACTCAAGTGAACGGACACACATTACAACAGTGTTGGTGTTATGCGACAAATAAAAATCATGCCGCAGATAGCCCAACAGATCCGGGATGAAACAGGGAGTAGTCAAGCTGAATGACTTAAAATAAAACGCTAATTGGGAGGCAACACAATCATTACTTTTTATTTTATTATATTTTTTTATTATTTAATTTGTTTTTTATAAATAAATAGCTTTATTGTTATTCGTACTATTTATATGATAGCTTAGAATAATAGTTAGGAAAGGCTTATTTCATTAGGTATTTATTTCGTTCTATGATTCTTGAAAACCTCTCCATTATGCTCAAATTGATCAACATTACACTCATGTATATGCTTCATGGCTTGCAGGATGTTTAAAGATTAATTAAGTGGAAAAATATAGAGCAAAGAAAAATAGAAGAGCTCAGTTAACATAACCCGCGGGCCCTTTCTGCCTTATACCCCCCGTCGGGGTGGGGGTCCTTGAATCCGGGTACTCAATTCGGCTGTTATATAGCACACACCAACTACTATCCTTATTCATCCATTACAACTCCAAACTACCCATACATAACCCCCACTATATACCCACGATTTCACAATTCACACTCCATCTTCCCATTCCATTAACCACTACTTCACTCCATCAATCCATTACTCTTATCCCTCTTCATCACACCAATTCTATATAACACAACCCATGTTCACCACATCCTTCCATCTCCATCTCTAAAAGTAATGAATTACACAAATTACCGAGGTAAGTGTATAACAATTGAGTGTACGTCATAATTCTAAATGTTCTTCATCTTCTCTTCCATATTTACCACAAAAATTGACAAGTTTGGGGGAAGAAACTTCTGTGGACACCAAGTGTTTGAGAATTTGTGTGAACCAAGTTAAGGGTAAGGTAGTGAGTTTGACAGTGTGTTCAAGCATTCAGATTTGATGGCGTATCAACCTACATCCAAATGACAACGCGAAGAGAGTTCAAGGCCAACTCCACAATCACGAAAATTCGACCGACGTAAGTTCAAAAGTACCGTCGCCACCGACCGATATGACTACATGGTCACAAAGGCTCTTACACAGAAGCGGGGGTTGGCACTGGATGCTCACGACGGTGAAATGATGCAATAGATTTATCAGAAATGGTGGGTCAAGTTCACTGAGGAGCCCGAGGCCACCGCTGTTAATGTGGTCAAAGAATTCTATGCTAACGCCGAGAGCAAGGCACCTTTCAATGCTTTTGGGCGGGGTCGAATGGTCTTGTTCAATGCTGATGCCATCAACACGTATTCTCAGTTGTGGATGCCTAAACAGTATCAATATGCTCATTTGAGGGATTTCAACCATGACTTTGAGGAGGTTCTCAAAGAAATGACCAAGCTGGGAACAACGGGGATAAAGGGTCGGAAAGGAGGCACGATGTTTCATAGCAAAGATTTCAGTTAGTATGGGAAAATTTGGCACGCATTCTATGGCTGAAACTATTTCCATCCACGCACACCTCAGACGTGCCCAAAGAAAAGGCACTATTCCTATACGCTATTGCGCAAGACTTCATCATCGACGTCGGGGCCATAATTAGGTTTTCCATTCGTCGATGTCTACGAGGTAATTTTTCGGGCGGCCTACCACACCTATCACTCTATTATGGACTGTGTCACCAAGCAGGTGTTCATTGTCAAATGATGAGCCCACTCAGATGCCGCTGCAGCTACTAGACAACATAATGATCGCGCGGTATTTAGTGTGAGCCGAGGTGAATCTCATCCTAGAGGTTTAGGTTTTATATTTCCATCTGTTTCGGAGGATGAAGCTGACGCTGAAGATACCTCGGATGATGAGGACGAGACTATGTGAGACCAAGGGACTGAGGCGGAACTATCTTCTGACGCCATATCTAAACCTCAGTTTATTTCATTTCAACAACACATGGAGGAACAGAACAAGGTATCATGAAGACAGATGTAGTGGCTTGCTGCGAGACAAGACCACATGTTTGATGCAATGAATGTGTCATTCGCATCTTTGAATACGACACTCCAGAGCTTTAATCCAGCTGCACAATTTCCACATCAGTAGCCCATGCCAATGCCATGGTTTCCACCAAGTGACTCTGAGGGAGAAGATCAACCACCACCACCCCAAACTTAGGAAATATAGGGAAGTCCTCACTTATTTTATTGCTATATCCATACAATGAGGATATTTTTGTTGTTAAGTTTGGGGGAATTAGTTTTAAAGTGCATTTTATGTTACAGGCATATTGTCTTTAGTTAGGTTTGCATGTTAGTTTTGCATATTAGTTTTAACATTGATGTAATCATATATTTGCATAGTAGCTTAGGAGCATATTTAGTTTTAATTATGTTATTTTATGTCAGTCATGTTATGTTTCACGTAAAAAAATAAAAAAAATATACTTAGAATTGTGTTATTTTGCATTTATCCATTAGTCTTTGTAGTCATGTTTATTATGGACAATGATGAAATTGAGATTAAGTAGACAAATACAACACTCATTGTTAGATGTGTGATGTAGTTTTGAATCATGACGCGGATCTTATGCTTGTTTGAAACTGGTATAAAAAGGTTAGCACGTTAATAACATTTGCATTGACTGATTAGTTTAAATTAATACATAAACAGTTTCTAAAGGATATTGCTAGTGTAAATGAGAGAATGACGATAATACGCAGTGAAAACAAAGAGTTAGGAAAGAACCAAAGTTTGGGGGGATAAATGTGGGGTACATAAGATTTATAAAAAAACAAAAAGTATAATAAAAAAATATATGTCTTGACTAGTCTTGTTTCGGGGTCTTTGTTACTTCAGCAAGTACGCCCATATGGGTGTCCTAACACCTAACGCCCTAAGCTATTTTATGGTCTGAGAGTCGTTGGTTGAAAATTTAGTAAGGGGTAGCACTGTTAGCCTAATGGAATGAGGTATTGCACTTTCATTTCTAAAAAAACAACAAGAGAAAAATAAAATAAAATAAAGAGAAGATGGGAAATAAGGGCTTAGAGCCCCATCAATGAAAAAAGAGAGCATGCATACCTTATTCAGACCCCTAATCTTGGTAATTGTTTGATTTGAGTTGGAACTTTTTTGTTTTTGTAATTTTCGAGTTTATTCTGTATGAATCCTAATAAGAAATTGGTTATGTGTTGAATTTTAATTTATATTAGTTAGCATAAATATTGACCACACACACATGCGATATTAGTGATGATACGTATAAGATTCGAGGAATTGATGAGAAGTTATTGATGGTTTTTATTATGAAGTATTGTAGTGTGTGCTTAATTGTTCTGAGGCCGAAGGAATAAGTCTGATTCAGTGATACTGCTAGATTCAATGTCATTTAATTAGATACATTACATATCATTGCATTGCATATCATGTAGTTGTTTTGTGCTCGAGGACTAGCACGGTTTAAGTTTGGGAGATTTTGATAAGTGGATTTTATATCCGCGAATCGATGTCCATTTTAAATATAATCGTTGTTAATTCTTTGCGTTCATGTTCATTCTTACTTGTTTCTTGTTATTTCATGTATAGGGTGGTTGGTGTGGCAAATGAGTGAAAAAGGAGGCAATTGGAGCATCAATTTAGCAAGTTTGAAGAGTAAACAACATCAGTTAGCAGGGAGGTAGCCCGCCGAGGCGGGCATCTTTTGCCTATATACCCCCGCCAGGGCGGGCGGTCCCGATTTCAGGTAGTCTTGGCCTGAGTTGAACTCTGCTGGCACTTGGGAATTAGACGTTGGATAGCATATGGACTCTCTTTTACATGGGATTTCGGCCAAAAATTCATGTGGGATATATATGGCTCAACAAACAACGAATTAAGTATCATGTAAAGAAACTAACGAAGATTAATCACAGATTTTTATAGCGAGCAACGGAGTGGAGATTTTGAATAACGATCATATTGATTGCGGATTGAGACTAAAGTGAAGGGTGTTCTGCGTTATTCTTCTACCATAGTTATTTTTGTAATTGAGAAGATGTTGTCTTTGATTTATTCAGTTTCAATTTCATTTATTATGAACTAATTACTTTTTAGGCTTAAGACGGAGCTTTTAGTAGAACGATGGTTATGTAATCTTTGATTTATGTTTAAGAAGCTATTATCTAGTTTATCTATATTCATTTGAGCGTGAATTTATGAATTGCATGATCAACGATTCTTTGTGGACTTGTATGAACTCGAGAGATAAAATATGGGTCTAGACTTAATTAGTATAACATGTGTTCTTGATTTATGTGAATGAACATGTGACAACCCGATATTTTCTATATAAATAAATCATAAATTTTGCGTATAATTTTTGCAAATCCCTACATTTGAAGCACTCATGGAGAAAACACTTATTGCTGAGGAGGGAAGTGAGGCCATGAGCATTTACAACAAAGAAAGGAGGAACAAGGGAAAAATTGAGGGAACTGGGAAGGTTGAAACAAATATTGGGAATAGGAAGGATAAGAGGAAGGTGAACAACTTTGGAGGGGTGCAAGTAAAACAAGAAGGTGCAAATAAGAAGCCGTTGGTGCAATGTGGGAATTGTGGGAAAAATCATTTAGGGGAATGTCTAAAAGGAAAATTTGCATGTTTCAAGTGCGGGCAGGAGGGCCATATCTCTCCCAACAGCCCCAATTCTAAGACAATTGGTGGATGTTTTCTATGCGGATCAAAGGATCATAGGGTGAAAGACTGTCCAAAAAGGAAAGCGGAGGCAACAAGTGTGAACATGGGGAAAAGCGGCGGAACTTTGGCAATCACGAGACCAACTTCATCCAGCAAGCCGACGAAATCTACCGCACGAGTCTTCAACATGACAGTCTAGGACACGGTGGCAGCTGGTAGTGGAACTCCAGGTACTTTTCTTATAACTTTTATTTTCTTGTATATGATTTTCCTATTTATAGTAAATTATTTTATAAGGAAATTTTGAAGGAGGAATTTGAGTTTCTTTAGAAATCAAATTTTCGTATAATAAGAAAGACAAGCTTTAAGTAAATAGTTAAAGATCAGACTGATCAAAGTGATCAAGATCTACCTGCAACGATTGTGAATGTCATGTACCCTGGTAGGTATAGGTTTTAAAGTGGCGATTCCGGGGACGGAATCTTTATAAGGGAGGGTGAATGTGACAACCCGATATTTTCTATATAAATAAATCATAAATTTTGCGTATAATTTTTTTTTATTATTAAAAATAAATATGAATGATATGTGCCAAGGTAATGTGTAATTATAATTATATGTTTGATAAATAAAATTTATTTATTACATTATCAATTGTAAATAAATTTATTTTAGAAATATTGGTTATTATAAATGATATTCTTATAGTAATTAATTCTATATTAGAAATGGTTTATTAATTATTTTTCCATGAAATTATATGTTTATATTATTCAAATAATACATGAAATGATTTTGAATGATTATAATAATTATTTTATTATAAGAATTTTGTTCAAGTTATTAAGTAAATTATTTTTACTTAATTATAAGATTAATTATGGCGGATAAAATCAGATATGGAATCCAAACCCTAATTTTGGGTTTTGATTAAGGAATGATAATAATATTATAATATTATGATATTTTAATTTTTCAGTGCTATTAATATGTACTGTAAAAATTATACTGTTGATGGATGGACAATTATGGTATATTGACCAAACCCTAGCATTAATTGATTTAACCCTATTTATCAATTTAAATGAGAAATTTAAGATTATTAAATATATGTGTTATATGATATATAGTTACGTATTACTTCATGGAGTGTTAATTAGGAGAAACCCTAATTTTGTCGCGAAACCCTAATTTTGTCGCGAAACCCTAATTGTGAAATCGAAACCCTAATCGATATTTCTTTGAACTCTAATTGTTAATTTTAATCACTAATTATTCAAGTAGTAAAGTTAATTACGATATAATACTCTAATGTCCATGTATAAATAAAGAATTTAAATTTATATCAAGAACCCTAATTTTATTAATAGAAAATCTAATTATATATTTTAGTAACCCTAATTATTAAAAATTGTAATCACTAATTGCCAAATTGGCAAGGGTAATTATGATTAGGGGTACTAAACCCTAATGTTCATGTATAATATAGGTATTAACCTAATCTAATTAACAATCTTAATTTTTAATTTTAGAAACTAAAATAATTTTATTTATTTATTTATTTATTTTGGCACAAACCCTAATTACTAAATTCTACTATTGATTTATGCTAAACCTTAGGGTTAAACCCTAAGGGTTTGCATGATTACAAGTTTGCCATTAAATTGGAAAATCAAATGACTATTATGCCCTTTTTAGCATTAAAGAATCTACATGTAGGTTTTGACAATAGAGTGAGTGGTTCCCCAAACCAACAACTCCCTTGACCCTAAAATGACAGCATTCAGCTCTATTTTCAGCCAATACATGCATCTTGTTGATCTATAAATAGCTTGGAAGAGAGTGAAAATCATTTGTTAACTTATTTTTGCCCAAACACTCAAACATTCTCTCTCAACCCCAAACCTCCGAAATTTCTTTCATATATCAGTTCCATAACCAAGCCCCACGAACATCACAACCAAATCAGAAGCACAGAATCAAAGATTGTTCATAAGGAGGTATAAACCCTAGCTTAATTTCTGTCCAAATTTTTGTTGTTAGATGTTAGAATTTGTTGTTAAAACATGTTATTTATAAGTTATTATAATGATCTGGGTTGGTAGTTATCAAATCCATAACATCAAAGTGATCGAGATTGCATTTTTTCAAAATCTGGAAAAAAATTTCTTGTTGTCTGACAAGTAAATGTCAGGCCTATTTAATCGTTACTTGTTAACTGTTTTAGTTGTTTAAAGCTTTTTGCTTGTATTCTGGTATGTCCTATTTATTCTGGAGCAAGATTCAGGCCTAAATAAGTAATATATTGCAAGTTATGATCGGTCAAAACCCATTGACCAGGCATGACCGGTCAAAATCTGGGCAACGAAGAACAGCTTGAACTGTGTCTGACAGGAAGTTCAACGGCTCAGATCTTGATTGTTGTTAATCGTTTTGTTGATTTGTTGGATCTATGTTGTAGTCTTGTATATGGACTACATTTTTATGCCTTAAAATCTCCTTTTAATCAAGCAGGGAATTAGTAATCTATGGTCAAACCAGGCCAGACGAACATGAAAAGCTATTTTCTGGGTAACCCAAAAAACACTTGAACACGTCGTCTGACATGGTTTGACCGTGTAGAATCTGGCTGATCTATTGTTGTTTTAGTGATGTTTTGTGATGGATTTATAGTGTTACATGTGTTTTATATACTGCAACTTTTAAATCACTAAAACAGATCATATCTTGCAAGTTGTGGAAGCCCAAAAGAGGATGGATGAACTGTTCTTCATTTCTAGGTAACCCAGAAAATGAAGAACAGATCTGACAGCCACTTTAAGGGCTCAGATCTCGTTGGTTATGCATGTTATAAGCATATTTGTTGCTGGATCTTGTAGTCTTACAATTTCTCTACATGATATGACCAAAACCGAGCTCAGAAACACATCACAAACGAAATTACAGTCGGTCAAACTAGCAAGCCTAGCCACTGTCACGTTTTCTAGGTTGGCATGAAGAACACCAAGAACACCTATAGCGACGGTTCTGTCGCTATAGGTGGTCTTTATCGACAGATATTATTTAAATTTTTGGAAATTATTAAATGAATAGAAAAAAATAGTTTTTAATTATTAAAAATACAAAATAAATTATTAAAAATTATTTTAAATTCTGAAAATTAGTTTTTAATTATTTTAAATATATTTCATAAATATTTAATATTTTTGGAATATTAAAAGTATTTAATTTATTTAATTATAATATTAAATAAATTATTTAAAAATGATTTTTATATTTGAAAAATCATTTAAAATTATATTATGGTAAAAGAAAATAATTAAAGTTATTTTTGATAACTTTTAATATTATGTGATAAATTTTCATTAATAAATTAATATTAATGATAATTAAGTTATTTATTAAATGAATTAAATAAATGAATTAAAAATGATTTTATTAAATTAAAAATTATTTTAAATAAGAACAAGGTATTTAAAAATATTTTAAGTTATAAAATATAACTTTTAATATTTAAAGGAAAATTTCATTAATTAATTATTATTAATGATATTAAAGTTATTTAATAATTATATTAAATAATTTAGTTTAAAAATGATTTTAATATATAATAACCATTTTAAATGAAAATAAAGTATTTAAAGATATTTTAAGTTATAAATTATAACTTTTAATATTTAAAGGATAATTTCATTAATAATTTAATATTAATGATATTTATTTAATGATTAATGATATTAAATTTATTTAATAATTATATTAAATAAATAGTTTAAAAATGATTTTATTTATTTAAAAATCATTTAAAAAGGATATAAGTGAATTAAAAATATTTTAAGTTGTAATTAATAACTTTTAATATTTGGATAATGATAAATTAATATTTAAAAATTAATGGTAATTATTTAATGATGATTTTAAATGTTTTAAAAATCACTTAAGGGTAATATAAATGTTTTAAAACTATTTTAAGTTATTATTAATGACTTTAATATTTTGGCAATGATTTCATTAATAGTTTAATATTAATTAAATATTAATGATAATATAATTGTTTGATATTTAAATCATTTAACAATGATTCTGATATTTCAAAAATTATGGTAAATGGTAATAATTATTTTATAATTATTATAAGGTCATGAAAAATATTATAACGGTTGTTTAAGATATTTAAGCGGATATTGTATTACTATATAGAGTCATAGACTGGATAATTACCCGATAAAGTTGTCGGTAGACCAACATATTTCAGAAAATTGATCTGGACTTAGCTAGATTAACTGTATAACTGTTTCTTTGTGATTCAATGGTGTTAAAGTTATGTGACAATGTGATTAGGAATGTGCTGATTGCAATAAGGAGTATTATATGATATGATATATATTATTCTAATTAGACAATGATTTATTTAATGATAGGACTTGATAGAAAAGATATATCTAAGTTGTGTAAGCAGCAGACAAGGCAAGTATCTAACCCTTTGCATTTACTTTATGCTAAGGACATGCGTAAGATAATATCTGAACTGCTCAAATATTTCAACCTTTGTATATACTTATGCAATGATTCTGTATAAGCAAGCTATTAAATAATAATTGTTGTACAATTTTCTTTATTATGTTAATATTGAATAAGTTATTTATTCTGTTCGTTAATTTCTATAACATGGTTATACAAGTGTCCCCACTTGGATAATCATTATATTTTATCACATGTTGATACATACTTATAGTTGCTTAGTATGTATACCTTGAAATAAAAATCGTCTAAGCTATTTAATCCAGCTAGACATATATTTAAAGTTGTTGTTGAACAAAATAAAACTTATCCAAACGAATTGTTTTGGTTTGGATTCAAGAATATTATGAACATTCCAATTATGGAAAATTTTTATGCGCTAAGGCGGACAAAGGATGAACGATAATATCGTTCTAGCAATGTAGTATTGATCAATACAGGGCATAACGGGCTGATCACCCCCGTGCCCGTAAGTAATGACGGTTTACAGATTAATTTCTGTTTAAACCTTTTCGAAAATAGAAAATAATGTTCATAGTCTGTCAACTGATTCTCATTTATAGTTAATACGTAGTTTCAAAAAAATTTGAAATCAAAATGACATGTTTTTGATTATTGGTTCAGCTTACTTCACAACTGTTGATCCGTTGTAGAAGTATCTTTCAAAGAAAACATTTAATCCTTTCAGTTAACTATTATTGTTGCTATTACTTGCTGGGCACTCGAATGCTCATTCTTGCTTAATTTTAAATGTTTTCAGCTAAGTGTGAACAAACCGAAGGATCTGCCAAGAACAAGGGGAAAGGGAAAGTTGCTGACTAAATGTTTAAGCTATTTTATGCAATAGTCTGACTTTATGATAAGGATAATAAATATTATTATTATGATCATGTAACGAATGTTTAAAGGTTTCGTACTTGGGAACTAAACTCTGATAATATGTAAATTAAGTTTGAAAATCTATATTATTGTTATTATTATTAGTATTATTCCGCTTATAGAAATGGTATCGTGAAGCACCGAGTTCGGGTTTCAAGTACCTGGATTTGGGGGAGTCATAGAATGGTATCAGAGCTATAGGGTTAGAAACTTTAGGTGGGATAGACCTTAGGCTATAACCTTAGAACAGAGGGAAACGTTGAAAATATAATTAACTCATATAGAGTTTAAAGATAGATGAATCGGATAAATTCATCGTCAAACAAATTAAAAGATAACTTATATAAAACCTTTATGTGTTATGTGTATTTATTTTATGCTAATCAGGATAATTTGTGTGTGTAGATGTCAGGTGAAAAAGGATTAGGATACCCTTGGATCGTAAAGAAGAAGCCGATATCAAAGCCAATAGCTGAAATAGAGGCTCAAAGTGAAAGCAACCTCGATGAGGTGGTTATTGTGGAGAATGTCGTACCAGATCCAGAAATGGTGGAACTAACCGACAGTGATTCAGACACTGAAGTTGGAGCTGACCAAGCATCAACAGAAGTGCAGAATCTGCGGGACCGGGTTTCCTCTTTGGAACGATTGTGGGAAATAGAAAAATTACTAAATAGTCAACTGCGAAAAGCATTAATTGAAACAATGGAAGAACAAGATAAGCTTAAAATCCAAATTTACCAAATAGGAGCTAAAAACAACAAGTCAAGTGCAACTCCGAACCAGAAGGGAAAAAGAAAAATGAATGATCAAGATCACTGATAACAACCAAGGGAACTTTAAACACATAGAAAAGTGTACAAAATGTGACAAGAAGCATGAAGGCGTGTGCAGGAAAGGCGAAAATGTTTGCTACAATTGCGGACATGAGGGACATTTTTCTCCTCAGTGTCCCAATCCTAAGCAGTGTGTCTGTTTTATTTGTGGGATAGAAGGTCATCAAGCAAAAAGTTATCCTCGATCAAGGAAAAAGCATAGTGAATAGGTAGTATAGGTTCTGTGGTGTAGGTTTGTTTAATATTATATGTATGTTTAGTATGTTTGTGTAATGTAATATTCTCAACTTTTGTGTTAATCAAAGATGTAAATCCCGACTCTTGTGGTCACAAAGGGATAGTAGTATGGACTATGCTATGTAAATTATTTTGAATTAATGGAAATGAACTCATGTTTGGGTAATGAAATAAGCTTAATATATATTAAACTTATATGATAAGGTTTAGAATGTAAGTTAAATTATGTTTTATTTAACCAGATAATGCCGCCTCGACGACGAACTCGTAATCAAAGGGCAGAAGAATCTGTCAACAACGTTGAAGGACAACCACAACCAGATCCAATGCAGCAATTCGCAAATATGATAGCTCAAGCCATGCAACAAGGAACGGCAGCCGCTGGGAACCAACAGGACAACCGCTTGGCAAACTTCAAGGACTTCAAAGCTGTAGGACCTCCTGCATTTAGAGGTACAACTGACCCTGTAGAAGCCCAAACTTGGGTTAAAGAAATAGAAAAGGCGTTTGTAATAGCTAGGGTAACTGAGGAGCATAAAATGGTTTTTGCTGCCTATATGATGAAGGGTGAAGCAAATTTTTGGTGGGAAGCTAATCAGGCAAGGGTTGGGGAAGGTGTAATTGCTTGGGAAAGGTTTAAAACCCTGTTTTTCGAAAACTATTTTTCATCTAGTATGCAGGCTATGATGGAAGTAAAATTTCTTAAATTAAAACAAGAGAATACGTCTGTTGCGGAATATGCCGCAAAATTTAATGAATTGGCTAGGTTCGCCCCGCATCAAGTCGATACGGAGGCTAGAAAAACGAGAAGGTTTGAGCTGGGATTAAAACCCTAGCTCTACAACAAGGTGGCAGTGTTGCAAATCCCTACATTTGCAGCACTCATGGAGAAAGCACTTATTGCTGAGGAGGGAAGTGAGGCCATGAGCATTTACAACAAAGAAAGGAGGAACAAGGGAAAAATTTAGGGAACTGGGAAGGTGGAAACAAATATTGGGAATAGGAAGGATAAGAGGAAGGTGAACAACTTTGGAGGGGTGCAAGTAAAACAAGAAGGTGCAAATAAGAAGCCGTTGGTGCAATGTGGGAATTGTGGGAAAAATCATTTAGGAGAATGTCTAAAAGGAAAATTTGCATGTTTCAAGTGCGGGCAGGAGGGCCATATCTCTCTCAACTGCCCCAATTCTAAGACAATTGGTGGATGTTTTCTATGCAGATCAAAGGATCATAGGGTGAAAGACTGTCCAAAAAGGAAAGCGGAGGCAACAAGTGTAAACATAAAGAAAAGCGGCGGAACTTTGGCAATCACGGGACCAACTTCATCCAGCAAGCCGACGAAATCTACCGCACGAGTCTTCAACATGACAGTCTAGGACACGGTGGCAGCTGGCAGTGGAACTCCAAGTACTTTTCTTATAACTTTTATTTTCTTGTATATGATTTTCCTATTTATAGTAAATTATTTTATAAGGAAATTTTGAAGGAGGAATTCGAGTTTCTTTAGAAATCAAATTTCCGTATAATCAGAAAGACAAGCTTTAAGTAAATAGTTAAAGATCAGACTGATCAAAGTGATCAAGATCTACCTGCAACGATTGTGAATGTCATGTACCCTGGTAGGTATAGGTTTTAAAGTGGCGATTCCGGGGACGGAAACTTTATAAGGGATGGTGAATGTGACAACCCGATATTTTCTATATAAATAAATCATAAATTTTGCGTATAATTTTTTTTTTATTATTAAAAATAAATATGAATGATATGATGTGCCAAGGTAGTGTGTAATTATAATTATATGTTTGATAAATAAAATTTATTTATTACATTATTAATTATAAATAAATTTATTTTAGAAATATTGGTTATTATAAATGATATTCTTATAGTAATTAATTCTATATTAGAAATGGTTTATTAATTATTTTTCCATGAAATTATATGTTTATATTATTCAAATAATACATGAAATGATTTTGAATAATTATAAAAATTATTTTATTATAAGAATTTTGTTCAAGTTATTAAGTAAATTATTTTTACTTAATTATAAGATTAATTATGGCGGATAAAATCAGATATGGAATCCAAACCCTAATTTTGGGTTTTGATCAAGGAATGATAATAATATTATAATATTATGATATTTTGATTTTTCAGTGCTATTAATATGTACTGTAAAAATTATACTGTTGATGAATGTACAATTATGGTATATTGACCAAACCCTAGCATTAATTGATTTAACCCTATTTATCAATTTAAATGAGAAATTTAAGATTATTAAATATCTGTGTTATATGATATATGGTTACGTATTACTTCATGGAGCGCTAATTAGGAGAAACCCTAATTTTGTCGCGAAACCCTAATTTTTTCGCGAAACCCTAATTGTGAAATCGAAACCCTAATCAATATTTCTTTGAACTCTAATTGTTAATTTTAAGCACTAATTATTCAAGTAGTAAAGTTAATTACGATATAATACTCTAATGTCCATGTATAAATAAAGAATTTAAATTTTTATCAAGAACCCTAATTTTATTAATAGAAAATCTAATTATATATTTTAGTAGCCCTAATTATTAAAAATTGTACTCACTAATTGCCAAATTGGCAAGGGTAATTATGATTAGGGGTACTAAACCCTAATGTTCATGTATAATATAGGTATTAACCTAATGTAATTAACAATCTTAATTTTTAATTTTAGAAACTAAAATAATTTTATTTATTTATTTATTTATTTTGGCACAAACCCTAATTGCTAAATTCTACTATTAATTTGTGCTAAACCTTAGGGTTAAACCCTATGGGTTTGCATGATTACAAGTTTGCCATTAAATTGGAAAATCAAATGACTATTATGCCCTTTTTAGCATTAAAGAAGCTACATGTAGGTTTTGACAATAGAGTGAGTGGTTCACCAAACCAACAACTCCCTTGACCCTAAAATGACAGCATTCAGCTCTATTTTCAGCCAATACATGCATCTTGTTGATCTATAAATAGCTTGGAAGAGAGAGAAAATCATTTGTTAACTTATTTTTGCCCAAACACTCAAACATTCTCTCTCAACCCCAAACCTCCGAAATTTCCTTCATATATCAGTTCCATAACCAAGCCCCACGAACATCACAACCAAATCAGAAGCACAGAATCAAAGATTGTTCATAAGGAGGTATAAACCCTAGCTTAATTTCTGTCCAAATTTTTGTTGTTAGATGTTAGAATTTGTTGTTAAAACATGTTATTTATAAGTTATTATAATGATCTAGGTTGGTAGTTATCAAATCCATAACATCAAAGTGATCGAGATTGCATTTTTTCAAAATCTGGAAAAAAAATTCATGTTGTCTGACAAGCAAATGTCAGGCCTATTTAATCGTTACCTGTTAACTGTTTTAGTTGTTTAAAGCTTTTTGCTTGTATTCTGGTATGTCCTATTTATTCTGGAGCAAGATTCAGGCCTAAATAAGTAATATATTGCAAGTTATGATCGGTCAAAACCCGTTGACCGGGCATGACCGGTCAAAATCTGGGCAACGAAGAACAGCTTGAACTGTGTCTGACAGGAAGTTCAACGGCTCAGATCTTGATTGTTGTTAATCGTTTTGTTGATTTATTGGATCTATGTTGTAGTCTTGTATATGGACTACATTTTTATGCCTTAAAATCTCCTTTTAATCAAGCAGGGAATTAGTAATCTATGGTCAAACCAGGCCAGACGAACATGAAAAGCTATTTTCTGGGTAACCTAGAAAACACTTGAACACGTCGTCTGACAAGGTTTGACCGTGTCGAATCTGGCTGATCTATTGTTGTTTTAGTGATGTTTTGTGCTGGATCTATAGTGTTACATGTGTTTTATATACTGCAACTTTTAAATCACTAAAACAGATCATATCTTGCAAGTTGTGGAAGCCCAAAAGAGGATGGATGAACTGTTCTTCATTTTTGGGTAACCTAGAAAATGAAGAACAGGTCTGACAGCCACTTTAAGGGCTCAGATCTCGTTGGTTATGCATGTTATAAGCATATTTGTTGCTGGATCTTGTAGTCTTACAATTTCTCTACATGATATGACCAAAACCGAGCCCAGAAACACATCACACACGAAATTACAGTCGGTCAAACTAGCAAGCCTAGCCACAGTCACGTTTTCTAGGTTGGCATGAAGAACACCAAGAACACCTATAGCGACGGTTCTGTCGCTATGAGTGGTCTTTAGTGACAGATATTATTTAAATATTTTGAAATTATTAAATAAATAGAAAAAAATAGTTTTTAATTATTAAAAATACAAAATAAATTATTACAAATTATTTTAAATTCTGAAAATTAGTTTTTAATTATTTTAAATATATTTCATAAATATTTAATATTTTTGGAATATTAAAAGTATTTAATTTATTTAATTATAATATTAAATAAATTATTTAAAAATGATTTTTATATTTGTAAAATCATTTAAAATTATATTATGGTAAAAGAAAATAATTAAAGTTATTTTTGATAACTTTTAATATTATGTGATAAATTTTCATTAATAAATTAATATTAATGATAATTAAGTTATTTATTAAATGAATTAAATACATGAATTAAAAATGATTTTATTAAATTAAAAATTATTTTAAATAAGAACAAGGTATTTAAAAATATTTTAAGTTATAAAATATAACTTTTAATATTTAAAGAAAAATTTCATTAATTAATTATTATTAATGATATTAAAGTTATTTAATAATTATATTAAATAATTTAGTTTAAAAATGATTTTAATATTATAATAACCATTTTAAATGAAAATAAAGTATTTAAAGATATTTTAAGTTATAAATTATAACTTTTAATATTTAAAGGATAATTTCATTAATAATTTAATATTAATGATATTTATTTAATGATTAATGATATTAAATTTATTTAATAATTATATTAAATAAATAGTTTAAAAATGCTTTTATTTCTTTAAAAATCATTTAAAAAGGATATAAGTGAATTAAAAATATTTTAAGTTGTAATTAATAACTTTTAATATTTGGATAATGATAAATTAATATTTAAAAATTAATGGTAATTATTTAATGATGATTTTAAATGTTTAAAAAATCATTTAAGGGTAATATAAATGTTTTAAAACTATTTTAAGTTATTATTAATGACTTTAATATTTTGGCAATGATTTCATTAATAGTTTAATATTAATTAAATATTAATGATAATATAATTGTTTGATATTTAAATCATTTAACAATGATTCTGATATTTCAAAAATTATGGTAAATGGTAATAATTATTTTATAATTATTATAAGGTCATGAAAAATGTTATAACGGTTGTTTAAGATATTTAAGCGGATATTGTATTACTATATAGAGTCATAGGACTCGATAATTACCCGATAAAGTTGTCGGTAGACCAACATATTTCATAAAATTGATCTGGACTTAGCTAGATTAACTGTATAACTGTTTATTTGTGATTCAATGGTGTTAAAGTTATGTGACAATGTGATTAGGAATGTGCTGACTGCAATAAGCAGTATTATATGATATGATATATATTATTCTAATCAGACAATGATTTATTTAATGATAGGACTTGATAGAAAAGATATATCTAAGTTGTGTAAGCAGCAGACAAGGCAAGTATCTAACCCTTTGCATTTCCTTTATGCTAAGGACATGCGTAAGATAATATCTGAACTGCTCAAATATTTCAACCTTTGTATATACTTATGCAATGATTCTGTATAAGCAAGCTATTAAATAATAATTGTTGTACAATTTTCTTTATTATGTTAATATTGAATAAGTTATTTATTCTGTTCGTTAATTTCTATAACATGGTTATACAAGTGTCCCCACTTGGATAATCATTATATTTTATCACATGTTGATACATACTTATAGTTGCTTAGTATGTATACCTTGAAATAAAAGTCGTCTAAGCTATTTAATCCAGCTTGACATATATTTAAAGTTGTTGTTGAACAAGATAAAACTTATCCAACCGAATTGTTTTGGTTTGGATTCAAGACTATTATGAACATCCCAATTATGGAAAATTTTTATGCGCTAAGGCGGACAAAGGATGAACGATAATATCGTTCTAGCAATGTAGTATTGATCAATACAGGGCATAACAGGCTGATCACCCCCGTGCCCGTAAGCAATGACGGTTTACAGATGAATTCCTGTTTAAACCTTTTCGAAAATAGAAAATAATGTTCATAGTCTGTCAACTGATTCTCATTTATAGTCAATACGTAGTTTCAAAAAAATTTGAAATCAAAATGACATGTTGTTGATTATTGGTTCAGCTTACTTCACAACTGTTGATCCGTTGTAGAAGTATCTTTCAAAGAAAACATTTAATCCTTTCAGTTAACTATTATTGTTGCTATTACTTTCTGGGCACTCGAATGCTCATTCTTGCTTAATTTTAAATGTTTTCAGCTAAGTGTGAACAAACCGAAGGATCTGCCAAGAACAAGGGGAAAGGAAAAGTTGCTGACTAAATGTTTAAGCTATTTTATGTAATAGTCTGACTTTATGATAAGGATAATAAATATTATTATTATGATCATGTAACGAATGTTTAAAGGTTTCGTACTTGGGAACTAAACTCTGATAATATGTAAATTAAGTTTGAAAATCTATATTATTGTTATTATTATTAGTATAATTCCGCTCATAGAAATGGTATCGTGAAGCACTGAGTTCGGGTTTCAAGTACCTGGATTTGGGGGCGTCACAGAACAGAATCTTTATGAATGTTAGGGTAGAGATATGCTTGACATCGCATGTAATCAGAAAAAGAACTTGAACTTCAACATTCTTTAATTATAATTCACATAGAGATATAGTAAGTTAGTTAATTAAGGTGTTTAACGTAATTCTATCTTAATTATGGATTTGGGTTAATACGGTATTAGTGCATCGAGAGGTGGCTAGTTCAACATACGTGTTCTTGATTAATAAACTGGGATAGTTAATTAAACTGGAATAAAGGTGTAATAATTTGAGTGATGCTTAGAGTGATGTCAAAAGCCTAATTCTCCATTATTTGTTTGAAAATTCAGTTTTTAGCATTTTTTGATTGTGTGGTGATTTTAATAGTTTTAATACTGTTAGTTACAAACTGGAAATTGATTAGTTTAATAAAATTAGGATTAATAGGAAATTGGTAATTGTGAGGTTTAAATTCTTACTAAGTCTCTAAGGGAACGATACTCTACTTACTATTATTTTACTTGTTGACCACGTATACTTGCGTGATGTGCGTAATTAGAATTTACCCAACAAGTTTTTGGCGCCGTTTCCGGGGACTTTATTATAGATTTTATTATTTTGCAATATCAGTTTAATTAGTCCAATTTTACTTAAACATTTTTTGTTTTTGTTTTGTTCTTCTTATTTCAGGTTTTTGACGTTGGTTTATGCAAACTCGATCCAAAAATCCAGACTTGCTTCCTTTTGAGGATGACATTGAGAGAAGGTTTCAGAGGTTAAGTAAGTGGATCAAGGAAACAAGGGAAGAATTCGAAATCTCTGACATAGAAGAAGCAATGGCTGCCAAAGACCAGAAAGCGTTGAGATACTTTGCTACACCTAAGGTGACTGAGCTACAATTGAGTATCACCAGGCCTGCTATAGCCGCGAACACATTCGAGATTAAGCATGGGACTATTCAGATAATATAAAACTCAGTAATTTGAGGGACTTCAGTTTGGGCCGAGGTTGAATCTCATCCTAGAGGTTTCGGTTTTGTATTTCCATCAGCTTCGGAGGACGAAGCTGACGCTGAAGATACCTCGGATGATGAGGACGAGACTATGTGATACCAAGGGACTGAGGCGAAACCATCTTCTGACGCCATATCTAACCCTTAGTTTCTTACATTTCAACAACATATGGAGGAACACAACAAGGTATCACGAAGGGAGATGCGACGGCTTGCTGCGAGATAAGACCACATTTTTGATGCAATGAACATGTCGTTCGCATATTTAAATATGACACTCCAGAGCTTTAATCCAGCTGCACAATTTCTATATCAGCAGTCGATGCCAATGCCTAAGGTTTCCACCAAGTGACTCCGAGGGAGAAGATCGACCAACACCAACCCAGACTTAGGAAAATACAAGGAAGTCCTCACTCATTTTATTGTTATATGCATACAATGAGGACATTGTTGTTGTTAAGTTTGGGGGAATTAGTTTTAAAGTGCATTTTATATTACATGTATATTGTCATTAGTTAGGTTTGCATTTAGTATTGCATGTTAGTTTTGCATATTAGTTTTAGCTTTGATGTAATCATATAGTTGCATAGTAGCTTAGGAGCATATTTAGTTTTAATTATGTTATTTTATGTCAGTCATGTTATGTTTCACGTAAGAAAAAAAATTTAGTTAGAATTGTGTTGTTTTTCATTTATCCAGCAGTCTTTGTAGTCATGTTTATTATGACCAATGATGAAATTGAGATTAAGTAGACAAATACAACACTGATTGTTAGAATTGTGATGTAGTTTTGAATCATGACTGGGACTGATTAGTTTAAATTAATACATAAACAGTTTCTAAAGGATATTGCTAGTGTAATTGAGAGAATGACGATAATACGCCGTGAAAACAAAGAATTAGGCAAGAACCTAAGTTTGGGGGGATAAATGTGGGGTACATAAGCTTTATAAAAATACAAAATATATAATAAAAAAATATATGTCGTGACTAGTCTTGTTTCGGGGCCTTTGTTACTTGAGCAAGTACGCCCGTAAGGGTGTCTTAACACCTAGCGCCCTAACGCCTTTTATGGTTTGGGAGTCGTTAGTTGAAAGTTCGCTAAGGGGTAACACTCTTAGCCTAATGGAATGAGGCATTGCACAGTCAATTCTTAAAAAAAATTAAAAAAAGACACCAAGAGAAAAAAATAAAAAATAAAAATAAAGAGAAGACGGGAAATAAGGGTAAAGAGCCCCCCGTCAATGAAAAAAAGAGAGCATGAATACCTTATTCGGACCCCTAATCTTGGTAATAGTTTGATTTGAGTTGGAACTTCTTTGTTTTTGTAATTTTTGAATTTATTCTATATGAATCCTAATAAGAGATTGGTTATATATTGAAGTTTAATTTAAATTAGTTAGCATAAATATTGACCACACACACACAAATAATATTAGTGATGATACGTATACGATTCGAGGAATTGATGAAAAGTTATTGATGGTTTATATTATGAAGTATTGTAGTGTGTGCTTAATTGTTCTGAGGCCGAAGGAATAAGTCTGATTCAGTGATACTGCTAGATTCAATGTCGTTTAATTAGATACATTACATATCATTGCATTGCATATCATGTAGTTGTTTTGTGCTCGAGGACTAGCACGGTTTATGTTTGGGGGATTTTGATAAGTGGATTTTATATCCGCGAATTGATGTCCATTTTAAGCATAATCGTTGTTAATTCTTTGCGTTCATGTTCATTCTTATTTGTTTCTTGTTATTTCGTGTGTAGGGTGGTTGGTGTGGCGAATGAGTGAAAAAGGAGGCAATTGGAGCATCAATTTAGCACGTTTGAAGAGTAAACAACAGCAGTTAGCAGGGAGGTAGCCCGCCGAGGCTGGCATCTTTTGCCTATATACCCCCACCAGGGCGGGGGGTCCCGATTTCAGGTAGTCTTGGCCTGAGTTGAACTCTGCTGGGACTTGGGAATTAAATGTTGGATAGCATATGGACTCTCTTTTACATGGGATTTCGGCCAAAAATTCATGTGGGATATATATGGCTCAACAAACAACAAATGAAGTATTATGTAAAGAAACTAACGAAGATTAATCACAGATTTTTATAGCGAGCAACGGAGTGGAGATTTTGAAGAACGATCATATTGATTGCGGATTGATACTAAAGTGAAGGGTGTTCTGCGTTATTCTTTTACCTTGGTTATTTTTGTAATTGAGAAGATGTTGTCTTTGATTTATTCAGTTTTTATTTCATTTATTATGAACTAATTACTTTTTAGGCTTATGACAGAGCTTTTAGTGGAACGATGGTTATGTAATCTTTGATTTTTATTTAATAAGCTATTATCTTGTTTATCTATATTAATTTGAGCGTGAATTTATGAATTGCCTGATCAACAATTATTTGTGGACTTGTATGAACTCGAGAGATGAAATATGGGTCTAGACTTAATTAGTATAACATGTGTTCTTGATTTACGTGAATGAACAGAAACTTGATGAATGTTTGGGTAGAGATATGCTTGACATCGCATGTAATCAGAAAAATAACTTGAACTTCAAAATTCTTTAATTGTAATTCATATAGAGATATAGTGAGTAAGTTAATTAAGGTGTTTAACGTAATTCTATTTTAATTTTGTATTTGGGTTAATACGTTATTAGTGCATCGAGAAGTGGCTAGTCCTACATACGTGTTCTTGATTAATAAAATGGGATAATGAATTAAACTGGAATAAAGATGTAATAATCTGAGTGATGCGTAGAGTGAAGTCGAAAGCCTAATTCTCCATTATTTGTTTGAAAATTCAATTTTTAGTATTTTTTGATTGTGTGGTGATTTTAATAGTTTTAATACTGTTAGTTACAAACTGGAAATTGATTAGTTTAATAAAATTAGGATTAATAGGAAATTGGTAATCGTGTGGTTTAAATTCTTACTAAGTCTCTAAAGGAACGATACTCTACTTATTTTTATATTACTTGTTGACCACATATACTTATGTGTTGTGCGTAATTAGAATTTACCCAACATCCTCCACTTTGGGGTCTAGAGCAAAGACTTCTTTCTCCTTTATCGGTATCGGCTTGGGAAATAACATAGCCATTGCGCTGGCTGGCACCTTTACAGGAAGTTGTGCAGACTTAAAATTTGGAGGTAGAGACACACGTCGTGTAACTGAAGCTGGAGGAATCTGATGATGTTTATGTGGATTCATGTGACTGGAACTGGAAGAATATCCCAGTCCAACTGTCCCAGTTTAACTGACAACTTGAATTGGGTGCTTAATACCCCGATGACTTTTACCCAGCCCTTGTCCTGGCTGATGACCCAAAGATATCATTTCTTGAGTAGCCGCCATTACTTCGGTAGAAATCTTGGGTGTGAGAGGTGGCGCCCCAATAGGGTGGTAGTGAGTGTTGCTCACCTTCAGGGCATAAAAACTGACCGACTCAACTTCTGAATTGAAGCTGATGAGGGGTATATCACTCTGTTTAGGACATTCCTGGCTCAGTATTAACCGTGACTAAGTTGTCATTAATGATATATTTCAATTGTTGATGAAGAGTGGAGGGGACGAATCCAGCCATATGAATCCACGGTCTTCCCAATAGCAGGTTGTATTCTGAATCTATTTTGAGCACGTGAAAAGATACACAGAATGTATGGGGAACAATTTCGATTGGTAACTCAATCTCTCAGACTGAATTTCAACGGGCTCCGTCAAAAGCTTTAATAACCGTATGGCTGCTCCGGATCCGTTTGAGATTGACGTTCATCTTTAGCAATGTAGCGTAACGATATATATTCATAGATGAACCTCCATCTATCAAAAATCTAGCTAGCATGTACCCGGAGGACAAAACCACAATGTGCAATGACATGCAGTGACCGGTCCCTTCGGGCGGGATATCATCATCAGTGAAAGATATCACATTTTTGTTAAAAATGTGATCAACCAAATGTTTAAATTTTATTAAATCCACTGATGTTGGCAAGTAGGCTTCTTCCAAAACCTTCAGAAAAGTCTTCATGTGATCCTTGGAAGTTAAAACCAAGTCCAGGATTGATATTTGATTTGGAGCTTCTCTTAAGCTTAAAAGCACCTTGGCTTCGTTATGACCCATAGTGCGGAGGAATTTTTCAATCTTCTCCATGGGTATTTTCCCCTTTGATTTGATGGTAGACTTCATCACCCGTTGGGGAACATAAAGTGGATTTTCCTTCGATACTGCCGCAGTTGTATGAGAGGTGGATCCTTCAGCTTCTCCATAATTCCATGGGACCTTTTGTAAGCTGATTACATGATATTGTGGTCTGAATGGAAATTTGATTCGCTCGGGAGCAGCCACTTTCAAAAGGGTTGTCAATGCCTTTGAGTTGAATTGTTTGCATTATGACGGGTTTGATAGTCCCATCATCCTCAGCGGATATAACTGCTATTAGTGGTAACGCACGAGAATTTTAGATTCTTAATGAATTAAATTTTTATTTGATTATGTGGATTAAATGAATTTAATTGATTAATTATGTGAGTAAGATGTGTGAAGGTTGTTCTATGACCTATAATGTGTGGATGTGGTTAGTATTCTGGCTATGTGTTAGGATTAATTGTTTTGAGTTATCAAGACGAAAATGAATGTTTTCCGAGAATTTTCCCGTAAAAACACTAGTTATCCAATTTCGTTCGAAGCTTAGGTTCGAAATTCTGAGGAACACATAATGATAAAATATGAAGATATAATGGAATATTCGATAAAATTTCTGTTATGGCAAACGAAGTTTTCGATTGGGGACTTAAAACCTAAGGGTTAGTGAAAGAGATTTCCGGAAAGGAAATGTAATGCATATAATTATTTAGGTAATTATATGTATGAGATACGAGTGTTATACTTGTTCGAATATGAATATGGTATGAAGAATAGTACGACGTATAATATGTATATTGTATGAGTACTAAACGAAAATAATACGTGAGTTATATGCGTAGAACACGATGAGTTTTTATAGGATTTTTACCTAAGAACTTTGTATAATCCAATGGTACTTGGATTAATCACAAGCCTAATGAATTATGTAATCAAGGCCAAGTTAAGGCCCAATGTTAAGTTATGTCAAGCCCAATCCAAGAAGTCAAAATTGCGGATCGAACCGGCTGGTCACGAAATGAGTAAATCGCATGGGGCAACCCATGGGAAGACCCATGGGCATGTGGGCCGGCCACTTGGCCACCAAGTAAAGTGATTACTTGGTGGCTAAGTTGTTGAGGAGATGGAATAGTAAGGAGGTGGCCATTTGGACCATTTTGCCCTCCATTTGATATTCTATAAATACAAAGCTAGGGTTGGTCATTTGGTGTTTTGAAAAGATTGTCCAATACATATTGAGAGAGAGAAAAGAGCTAAAAATACCTAATCAATCTATTTCTAAGTAAACCATAAGACGTTTATCAAAAACGCAAAGAACGACAAAGGTAATATTCTCGTAAACAATAGTCTTCATCTTTTTTTATTTCTTTCTCGTAGAGAATCGTAGATTGGTGGAGCATGTTTAGTGAGGAGGAATACGGATGACTATTACTAATGAAAACATTGATAAGTTATGATCGAATATAAATCATAAGTGTTTACATAAGTTAAAATAGTTGAAAGTAATGAACGTTAACTTAGTCGTGATTGGACGAATTGAAAACCATCATAGCTACGGTATGTGCATAATGGGTTGGTTAGGATGTAGATGATGAATCAATGGAGTGTTCCATTTGATTTGTCTTATAGAACACGAGTAACGAAGTTATGGCATATTTTGCGAAAATATACGTTAAATATCGAAAACGTAAAAATCTCAGATTAAGGGTCAAAAGTTGTCGTGTCACTTGAAAAAGTAGGTTTTCAATGCCAACATATGAGATAGGGTATTCAAGAGTTGTGGAATCGAGAATAGTCGAATTTCGACTTATAACGAAGAAAACGAGTATTAAACGCTTGAAAATGATAAACGAACGCTCAAGATGAACCAAAAGGTGAATTCTGAGTTAACGGATTCAAAAAGTAAAATTCTTATATGAACACCTAGAGTATGTAAATTTGTGAGTTTTTGGCTTTTGAATGAGCCAATTCTTATATAAAACGAATAAGTTATGAAGTTGGGAGTTTCGTTGGAAAAACCAACTATTTTAACAAACTAGTGCACAGGGGCGGTGCCGCAGCGCCAAACCCAGCATAATAGGTCGCACCGCAGCGCCGGATCCATCCTTGTCCCCTGTTAATTAGCACCGCAGCGCCGAAGATATACTAGAGACTGGCGCCGCAGCGCCGACAATGTAGAAAAGTTGACCAAGTTAGGTTTTAATTCTAATTGAAGGTAAACCAAATAGTTAGACATGAATTTACCTAATGTACATGATAAGGCTGACCTTAAATCACTTATAGGTGATAACGTTAGAAGATTTAGTATGGTTTAATAAGAATTAAACGAAGAACGTAAAAGTATTAACAAGTAAATCATGAATGATGTTCAACGTTGGTACTTCACCAATAATGATCGAATGTCGGTTAATAACGTAAGAACATTAACAAGCCGTAACGAAACATAGAAAGATGAATTGACTTTATTAACGGAATAAATTCAAGTAAGTCATAGAAGAGAAAGAAGTTGGTTAAAACAAATAAAGAAAGTTTTTTTGGTAACTAATTACAATGTGATATGTGAATATATAATGTAGTTCCTGTAAAGACTGAGAATTGATTGAATATTATATTCGAAGACGCTTAAAGGCAAGTTTTCTTAACGCTTGTCTAACCTCCGTGTTAGCCAAGTTTTCTATGATTCATGTTCTGAAATGCATGAATGGTTTTAAAGAAAGTATTTTCATCAATTATTCATCGATTATTTTCATCGATTATTCGATGGGCACGCGATGTTGCCAAATGTTAAACGTAAATATGTTTAACGGAAGAGTGTTGATCAACATAAAGTACAATAGGCTGATTACCTAGATGTGCTGATAAGTAATACCGGGTGGATGGACTTAGTGTCGGATGTCCTTTTCATGTATGAAAATGCAAAGAGTATGTTCATGGTCTTTTGATCGGTTCTGAATTCCAAGCTATTATATATACTTTGGAATCATTGTTATGAAATGAGAAGTATGAGTCAATGCTTCATGGTAATTCATAGCTACTTGTTCAGTTATAGAAGATAAATATATAATTCTAGATGAGTTAATTATGTTATCCTTTGATAGACTTGCTGAGTTGTTTAAGCTCACTTCTTGCTTTAATTATATGATTGCAGCTAAAGCCGAATGAACTAAAAGTTCTAAGAGAGATAAGGGAAAGGCTAAGATGGATAGTTGATTATCCTATAATAGACTAGAGTATTTGTATGTAATATACTTATGAATAACAAAGAATGTATTCGGTTTATGAACTTGGGAAAAGATTTATTACTAATGTAATAAAAATATAGTAAGTACACTCATTTTGTTGTTATCTCAATGGAATGACTGTATGAATTGTAGTATTGTGGAGCACCATTTATCGGGTTGAAAGATATCCGAATTTTGGGGCGTCATTTCAATCAGTTCCATTTAGTAGGACAAGTATTCCCACTCTCAAATAACACAGTATCGTCGTCTTCTAGCTACAGGACACCGCTGTTAAATAGATTTTTAATGAGGTGGCTGAGTGCCCAGCATTCTTCAGTGCTCTGACCGCGAGAATGTGAGTGATATTGGCATACTCCATCATAATTAAACCATCCTGAACGGGAATTGATTGGAAGTAGAAGGGAAGTGATCCTTCCTTCATTGATCCACATCTAAAGTATTTTCTCTATAGGTTGGCCCAGGTATGTAAATTCCCTTCTATTTGAAAAATCCCTACGGGCTATGGCACTTTCTCTCTTCGTCACTTTGTCTTCCAGTGTTTCTTTATCTGAAGGTGACGAGGGAGTATTCACAATAAAAGGGTGTAGGCTAGCATGCTCCTGGCTGACTAATTGGCGCTTGACTTGATGCTGATAGGTCAACAGTTCTGCCAATTGCTCAATCTGTTTAAACAGAACTTTTATATGTCGTTCCATTGCGAACTAGAAATTTCCATAATCCCATTGGCCAACACCATCTTTGAGGGAGTGGGAGGACTCATCGTTTAAATTGGATCTCCGTCCACTGCTCCAATTAATCATGTTGATATGTTCCTCTTTGTGTTGGGGAAGAGGGTTTTCTTGCACGTGAGGTTGATCTGGTTTGGTGACCACGATCTCACCACTGTCTATCAAATCATTGATCTTATGTTTCAAGGCCCAACAATCTTGAGTATCATGTCTAGGTTCCCCGGCATGATAAGCACATTTCTGAGCAGCATTGGGTTGTCTGGTGGAAGTAGATGCGTAATCTTATTCTGTGTTGTCATAAGAAAGAGAATGTTCTCGAGCGAGTCCCATAAGGGTGTGAACACTCTAGGGCGTTTGACTTTTCCACCTCTTGGTATTGGAGGGTTTGAAGACTGTGCTTGAAAGGGAGTGTAATTTCTCCTCTGGATATGCATGTTCTGATTGTCTTTTTGAACTTGTAGTATCAAGGAAACATTCTCCTTGAGTCAAATGAGTTAATAAGGTTTTGAGAAAACTCAGCACCAAAAGATTTAAAAGATGGAAAGTAACCTTAAATGGATTAAAGGTGATTTGTGCTTATATTATTGTGTATTATGTACTAATCAAGTTGTTATGTGTTATAGTAGATGTCAATTGATAGCTTGATGTATAGGGATATACATGTGATAAGCGAGGAGTCCGTAAACAGAGTAGAGCTAGTAAATATGCCTGTAGCGGAGATACCTTTAGTGATTCTAGAAGAATCAGAGCCCGAGGAGTATTTTTCAGAGTAGGACTATTCCGAGGAGACCATGGGATTAACATCATATCTGAATATGATGATAGATGTAGAGGATGATATGGAGGTAACATTAGTTAATACGGTGATGCCTGCCTTAGAGTCAACACCTACAGAGACGATGAAGGCAATGTATCTCTCAGTGTTTGACCGTAACGTGCAACTGCACAATATGGTGCAGAACCAGAAGGAAGAGATTAATAATCTCTATGGGGACAAGGAGTCTGCAAAGTCAGACTTTGAGATAGAGCATGATGCGAAGGTGCTCATGACAAATAAGGCTAGAGACTATAAGAATGAGGTAGTAGAACTTTGTAAGAAACTGGTTGAGAAAGACCAGAAGATAGCACGAATGTCATATATTAATGACAGTGCGCATGAGGATTTCAAGCTTAAAATAGCTTGTTATTCTATTGAGTCGGGACAGACTCGATATACTATAAGTCGAGATATTGTGTCGATTCTAGCGAACGAGAAGTATGAGAATGCTGTTCGGCAGTATTAGAAGTTAGAGTGGTAAATATTTATGTGTAGTGATGTAAAACCCTCTTTTGTATAATTAAAGGGTAGTCTTTTTGTAAATCCCAATTTTTGTGAAACTAAATCGCAGGATATAAATGTAATAGCTTTTGTCTATGGAAAGAAAATTGTAAATAGTTTTAACTATGAAGAAGAATCTTAATATAATGAAGTTTTTATTTAATGTGCCTTATTGTGTATGAGTTATTGTGCAGTTGTTCAACGACTAATAACTAAGTAAGCAAATACGTAATAACGAGACTTTATTTATTTAATCAAAAATGCCGTGAAGAAGAAGACAATGTAATCAAGAGGCGGAATCGCATAACGATAATCAGGGGGGGTCCAAATAACCCTATGCAAGAGTTCGTTAATTTTTTAACGGCTACATTTAACCAAGATGGGGGTAGAGCGCCCGCTGGACCTAGGGTTGCCCGAACAACTACCATTAAGGAATTTAAAAGTGTAGGTCCACCTGAGCTCAAGGTAATGACGGACCCAATGGAGGCCCAGACATTAGTCAAGGAAATAGAAAAGGCATTTGTAATTACAAACGTAGCTGAGGCACAAAAGACTTCTTTTGCGACCTACATGATGAAGGGGGAAGCCAACTATTTATGGGAGGCTCGCCAGGGTGGGGCTAGAGTAGATGCTGTTACATGGGAATAATTAAAGAAGGTATTCTTCGAGAACTACTTCCCTACTAGCATGCAAGGGAGGATGGAGATTAAGTTCCTAGAACTTAAGCAGGGGGACATGA
Organism: Panax japonicus; assembly: GCA_020205505.1. NCBI lineage: Eukaryota > Viridiplantae > Streptophyta > Magnoliopsida > Apiales > Araliaceae > Panax > Panax japonicus. The sequence goes on from CM035091.1 coordinate 63,969,266, forward strand.
CGGTTCCCCAATATACGACCAAATTCAATGAATTGGAAAGGTTTGCTCAACACCAAGTGGACACGGAGGAGATGAAGGCTCGTAGGTTTGAGAAGGGCCTAAAACCTTTGCTCTATAGTAGGATTTCGGTTTTCCAAAGTGCTTCCTATGGGACCATTCTGGAAAAGGCGATAATAGCAGAGGGTGGTAGTGAGGCGTTGACCCAATACCACAAGGAATGAAAGAATAAGAGTAAGGGATATGGAGGAACCAAGGCAGAAGTTGCCAGTGGTAGTGGCAATATGCCTAAAAGAAAGATATTTAACCCTGGGAATACTGGGGTGAAACAAGAGGATCCTAAATGTGGGATGGAGGCATGCAAGACATGCGACAAGACTCATCTGGGAGTCTGTCTAAAATGGAAAATAGGTTATTATAAATGTGGGCAGGAGGGTAATATATCACCCAACAGTCCTAATCCTGAGAAAATCTGTGGCTGTTTTGTTTGTGGGTCTATGGACCACATGTCAAGAAATTCCCCTAAGAAGGGGCGGAGGGTAGTAAGGGTTCGGGTAGTAGTAATTTAGCCATTACTAGATCAACACAATCATTGGGTAGACCCTCAACCAGAATATTTAATATGACTGTCCAAGATGCGATTGCATCAGCGGATGTAGTAGCAGGTATCATTCCAGTCCACGAAATAAATGCTTATGTATTATTTGACTCGGGTGCTACTTGTTCTTTTATAGCATGTGGATTTTCTAAGCAACTGGGATTAAATCCTGAAAAGCTAGAACTACCTTTAGACGTTAATGTAGCAAACAAAGAGATAATTTTAATTGAACACATTCATAGGAATTGTTTCATAGATATTAAGGGTAACATATTATCGGTAGATCTTTTACCGATAAGGTTAAGAGAATTCGATGTAATTCTAGGTATGAATTGGTTAATTAACAATAGAGCGATAATAGATTGTCATAGAAAGAGTGTAAACCTAAGGCTTTCTAAGAAACCTGAGGTGGTATTTTATGGAAATAAATCATCGAGACGTTCTTGTTGTCTAACTATGACACAAGCTAGAAAGATGTTGAAGAAGGGGTGTAAGGGTTACTTGTGTCATATGGTGGATACCCAAAGAGTGGGAGCATCATTGGTACAGATAGCGATAGTTTAAGAGTTTGCGAATATATTTCCGGAGGAGTTACCCGTTATTCCGCCAGATAGGGATATAGAATTTGTAATTTATTTGTTGCCGGGCACGGCACCAGTTTCAAAGGCACCATATAGGATTGCGCCAGTGGAGATGAAGGAGTTAATGGTTCAATTACAGGAACTGTTAAATAGAAAGTACATTCAACCGAGTGTGTCTGCATGGGGAGCGCCCGTATTGTTTGTAAAGAAGAAGGATGGGTCGTTACAACTTTGTATCGACTATCGAGAGTTGAACAAGTTAGCAATTAAGAATAAATACTCATTGCCCAGGATCGATGATCTATTTGATCAGTTAAAAGGGGCAAAGTATTTTTCTAAAATAGATTTGCGTACGAGGTATCATCAACTGAAAGTAAGGAAGGAGGATGTACCTAAGATGGCGTTCAGAACTCGTTATTGGCATTACGAGTTTCTGTTTATGTCGTTTAGGTTAAAAAATGCGCCAGCCACATTTATGGATATGATGAACAGAGTGTTCAAAAAGTATTTGGACAAGTTCGTTGTAGTGTTCATTGATGATATTCTAGTCTATTCAAAGACGCCAGAAGATCATGTTGAACATTTAAGAATAGTGTTTGAAACACTACGGAGAGAGAAATTATATGCGAAGTTCACTAAGTGTGAATTATGGCTTGAACGCGTGCAGTTTCTAGGACATGTTATAGATAAAGATGACATATCCGTAGATCCAGCGAAGGTGGAAGCAGTAAATGAGTGGGTGTGACGCCCCCAACATAGGTATACAACACCCATTCTGAGTCGCCAAATACATGGTACAGAAACAACTACAATTTTATTAATTCAACATAAACACTATGAGTTTAAATACAAATATTATCATCTAGACAATATCCACACTCAAATAAGTCCTCGTTACAATTATTAATACACTATTTTACAGAATAGTGAGGACTACTAGAACCACTTCTAGAACCATCATTCGACACCCCGACTAGTACTCGCTACATTCTCGCCTCCTGAGAAGAAAAATGGAACAACAAGGAAAAGGGTGAGCTCAACTAGCCCAGTAAAGAACATTATGACTAAGATAATGTACAATAAATTATCCTTAGTCTTCAACAGGGAAAAATCTAATAGAATACAATAGACAACAAATTTTAAGTCAATCTTCGCAACGAAAATAATAATTAGAAGAGTTAAGTAGATAATGTAAACTACTATCTTCTATATATGAATTTAAAAGTTCATCGTCGATATTTTATCCCTGTAACATCAATCAATATATATTTGGAATTAAATATTTATCTTTGCATTACAGGCCAAAGATATTCATCAGTTGGTCATGTTCATCTCAACACATGTTCATCTTTGCACTACTGGCTAAACATATTCATCAGTTAATCATTCATCTTTGCACTACAGGCCAAAGATATTCAGTAATATCATCATTTAGGACTGAGGATGATGAAAAATATTTTAAAGAAAACGAATCCAGTGAAACAAAAGAATAAATATTAAGGATTCGTATTTCAGCTATTCCATGTTCAAAAATACCTCATAAATAATCACAGTGGAGTAAAATTCAAGAATGATCAAAACATGGATACAATCAAAGCTAGTATCCATAATAGATATTTTGGACGAAAAACAAAAATTTAATTTTTTTATGAATAGTATTGTATTCGTGAATAGTGTTGTATACGTGAATAGTGCCGTATACGTGAATAATAACTCTGACACTAAAAGATAGAAATTCCACAAGAAAATCATCATGCTTCATGAATAGTACTCATGAATAGTAACTCATGAATAGCAACCCCGACATGAAAAAGTTCTAAATTTGATAAAATTTCCAACCAATATTTCGGCATAATGATACTGAAAAAATAATATCACTTACGAAGAAAATAACATCACTTACCTCAAAAGGATAGTACTTCTGACTGGAATACTGGATATAGTGCTGAAAGAACTTGCACCGTATAGAAATACTCAAAGTACTAAAATACTCACAAAAATACGCTCGATATTATAGAGAGAGAAATCTTTAGTTTCTGTTATGATTTTTAATTCTAACCTAAGCACCATATTTATAGAAAAATGCTTAGGAACACCAAAGCAGAAAATTTAATAAAATATTAATATATTTATATAAATTATCCTTAGCCCACTTTTTTAGTCTAGACATCAGCCACCAACCCACCAAAATCACAAAAAATGTTTTTGTTAAAATAAATATTTAAAACTTCCAAAAATCAGTTATTTCGGATTTTCAGAACTTTAATAATTCATAACAAATAGCCCTTTTATCAGAAAAATTCGAACCTAATGTTATTTCCATAAGAAATTCCATTCTCTACAACTTTGTAAGTTTAAGTTTTTCCAAATTCCAAACAGAAATTGACTGAAATCCACAAACGGGTGATTTTATAGGCTATAATCAAATTTCAGTCAAGAAATGGGGTCCACCGACATACAAAACATGTGTTAGTCATTTAATGCAATAAAAATACTCTTCCTTCTCATATACTCATATATCCAACATTCATTGTAAAAATATCATCATTATTATATTATAATAATATAATAAAATATTATTTTATCAGAAAAGATAAAATACCGATTTTCAACAAATGTCACTTTAAAAATTTTCTCCATCTATATCCACATATAATGAATATTTTCTTCATTATATAAATTAATAATTAATTATTCACAAATAATATTACAGAATCACAATACCGACAACCAGGTAGATCCAAGGAAAGAGGGGGCTTTCCAATAAGGATTTCTCCTTACTGGCGCGCAATTAGGTGACCAAACCTCTCCTTAGATAGAACTTTCTAGACTTTGCCAATAATGTTATCTAATAATATTATTCAGATAATATGAATTATTGCTTCGATAATGGAAAATACTATGTAGTGATAATTATTGAAATAATAGTAATATAGAATATCAATGCAATAATTATTGAATCAATAAAATACTGAACAGTAATTACTGTAACAATTATTGAGTAGTGCCTTCTTATGTAAGAATCAATAATTGGTTCAATATCATGTGCTACTGTGCAACAACGCGTATTACTGTATTTTAACCACCGGGTATTCCAATAGTATTAACGGTAACAACTACGCCGTTAATAATAGAAAACTTATACTTGTCGTTTTCTTCATCCAATCGCTTTTCGTTATGAGGCCCACACAAGGCTACGCCGTCGTACGAATATTCCCCGACAGCATGAATATTCCACGACCAAACTAATATTCTCCGACAATAATGAATATTTTATAACCACCTACTTATTTGAAATATTTGCGCATTTTACCCATAACTAACCACATTAATCAAATCAACCCATACTATTTCAAAATAATAAATAGAAGAAATTTAATTTCATTTATAAATAATTTGGGGTCTTACAACCTCCCCTCCTTAAGAAATTTCGTCCTCGAAGTTGACGTATGTACCTGGTGTTTCGAAAAGATGAGGATACCTCGCTTTCATTTCCATTTCCAACTCCCAGGTCATTTCCTCAATAGCATGGTTTCTCCATGAAACTTTAACTTGTGGTATGACCTTTGTGCGTAGGACATGCTTCTTCCTATCGAAGATCTTGACAGGTACCTCTTCGTACATTAAGTCTTCGGTTATCTCGTCCGATTCTAACTCAATGACGTGGTTCGGGTCTTTCATATATTTACGAAGCACAGATATATAAAAAAAATTATGAACACGAGACATACTTGGAGGTAACGCGAGTCTATAGGCCACATTTCCTACTCGGTCAAAAATTTGAAATAGACCAATAAATCATGGATTGAGCTTTTCTCTCTTCCCAAATCTTGTAACTCCCTTCCATGGAGCCACACGTAACAATATATGATCCCCAATACTAAATTCCACGTCCTTTCGATGAAGATCCGCATAACTCTTTTGTTGATCCTGTGCCGTTTGTATACATTGTCGAATCGTTTAGATCTTCTCTATAGTCATTCGTACCAACTCTGGTCCCAACAACATTGCTTTTCCCATCTCATCCCAAATACTGGAGAGCGACATTTTCGTCCATACAATGTTTCAAATGGAGCTACACCTATACTTGCCTGATAACTGTTGTTGTAGGAGAATTCCACCAATGGTAGGTACTTATCCCAACTCCCTTTGAAATCGAGGACACAAAGTCTTAATAGATCTTCAAGAGTTTGAATAGTCCTCTCTGATTGCCTGTTCGTTTGAGGATGGTATGCCGAACTGAAACGTAAATCTGTTCTCATAGCTTTTTGCAAGCTAACCCAAAATCTTGAAGTAAATCTTGGGTCACGATCCGAAACTATGGATATTGGCATGCCATGCAACCTTACAATCTCATTCATGTACATACTAGCAAGACGTTAAAGGAATAAGTCTCCTGTATCGGTAAGAAATGAGCAGACTTAATTAATCTATCAACAATAATCCAAATAGTATTTATGCCTTGAGAAACCGTGGGAAGACCCGTAACGAAATCCATGGTAATGTATTCCCACTTCCATTTTGGAATCTCAAGTGGTTGCAATGGACCCTTAGGTACTTGATGCTCTGCCTTTACACGTTGACAAGTTAAACACCTCGAGATAAACTTTGCAATCTCTCTCTTCATATTATTCCACCAAAATGAATGTCGAAGATCACGATACATTTTGGTACTTCCAGGATGGATTGTAAATGGTGTATTGTGTGCCTCCATCATGATCTTGTACTTCAAATCAGAATCATTAGGAACACAAAGTCTGGAGTGGACTCGAAGTATTCCATCCTCATCGATTCTTGGCTCAGGAATAATACCTTCTTGTACTTTCTTCTTTATACGCATCAGCTCTGGGTATGTGACTTGAGCAACTTTAACTTTCTTGATTAAAGTTGGTTCTATACGTATACTTGACATCATTGCATGGGTCCCCGGAGTCTTGAATTCTATCTTCAGCTTTTGTAATTCATACAAAATGGGCCTTTGTTTTAACAACATCGCATTTGTTCCCGCGTATGATCTTCTACTCAATGTGTTAGCTACCACGTTCTCTTTTTCCAGGATGGTATTGAATAGTGTGGTCGTAATCTTTCAACAGCTCGAGCCAACGTCATTGCCGCATGTTGAGATCCTTTTGGGTGAAGAAATATTTGAGGCTTTTATGGTCTGAATATATCTCCACTTTCTCCCCATATAGATAGTGCCTCCAGATCTTTAGCGCGAAAATGACTGCTGTCAACTCTAGATCATGAGTAGTATAATTCCTCTCATATTCTTTAAGTTGTCGCAAGGCATAGACTATGACTTTCCCACGTTGCATGAGAACACATCCTAACCATTTGCCTGAAGCATCGTTGTAGATAACAAATCCATCCGAACCAGATGGTATTGTCAAAACAGGTGCCGAAATGAGTCTCCTCTTGAGATCTTGGAAACTCTTCTCGCATTCCTCGCTCCATAAGAATTTTGTATCTTTACGAGTCAGCTGAGTTAACAGAGTAGCGATTCGAGAAAATCCTTCCACAAATCTCTGATAATAAACAACTAAGCCTAGAAAGCTACGTATTTCGATTACCGACTTATGTTGCTCTCAACTGTGACTCATATCCCAACCTTGGATAGCACGTCACAATGACACCTATCAATTTATTAGCGCACGAAATGGTGCATTCCACAAAAGAAGTCACCAGATAGAGGCTATGTTATCAACTTCTATAGTTGGGTTTTTTAACTCTTGAAGTTCAATAGGAGCCATTAGATATGAGATTTTAGAAATGGGTTTTGTACCGGGTTCAAAGTCGATACAAAATTTAATATCACGCTCTGGAGTAGGCCTAGGAAATATTTTTCAGGAAATACGTCAGGAAATTTACTAACAACAGAAATATCATTCAAATCTGACATATTTTTTTTCAAGTCCATAACATGGCTAAGAAAGCTTGACATCAGTTTTTCAATAAACGAATGACTTTACGGCTTGATATAAAAGAGTTTTGACTTCAATGGTTTGGTTGCTTAAATTCGAATAACAGGTTGCTTAGGAATATGAAAACTAACAACCTAACAAAAGCAATCAATTTGTCATGATGAGTAGTTAACCAATCAATCCCTAAAATCATATCGAAAGCAAGTATCTTTAAATAGATAAGATCAACAGGTAATGTGATGGTGCCAACTTGGATCAAATAAGATTTATAAATAGTGGATGTGATGAAAGTTTCTCCTAACGGAGTTTCCACAGATAAATCAAAGTCTAATTTCTCCAGAGTCAAGTTTAAACGTTCAGTACAAGCAGGAGAGATAAAAGAATGGGTAGAATCGGTATCTAATAAGGTATTGACTTCGCAAAAATTTATAATTAACTAATCCGTGCTAACTTCGTTCGAGTTCCTAGCATTCTGACCAGTCACGAAAAATGCTATTCCAGGAACCGTTGACTTTGACTTTTCTGGGACAGCCTTTTGAGTCACCATCCCCGCTGGACTTGGTTTCACTATAGTGCAATCTCGAGTGTTATGTCCTTCTTTTCTATAATTATAATATACCTTAAACTGTTGTGGGCAGTTTAGGCTGATATGTCCTTCTTTTCTGTACTTATAGCATATGACCGGTGGTCGTTCTCCTCCCTTGGAACCAGTTGCTGTTGGTGCTGACGTCTTCACATTGTCATTGTTGAATCTCCTCTTTTTAAAATCTCCCCCTGACTCGCTTCTTCTATTTTCATGGCCACGATTACCACCAGAGTGGTTATCGCTCTTGTCCGTATTTTTCTTTCTCCGCTGGTTATCGTTGTTCTGATGACTGCTGTCACCGGTATGATCCTGGTTGTGGTCCCTCGGTTGACCGTACTCGTTATCTCGCTCTGATAATTGATCCTTATTGACAACATCTAAATAGAGAGAAAATTTATGAGAAATGATATATTGACGTATGTCGGGTTTCAAACCTCTCAGAAACATCCGCGTCATATGTTCCTCATTCTCCACCAAATGAGGTGCAAACCTGGACAACTCTGCAAACATGGCCTCGTACTGGGACACCGTCATGTTATTCTGCTCCAGTCTAATAAACTCTACCTCTTCATATGATGAATACTTTTAGGAAAGTACTTGTCATTGAACAGTTTCTGAAATGTATCCCAAGACATGTTTAGTACATCTGGATGGGTACGCTTCACAGACTCCCACCAACAGCCGAGTGGGTTGTTGCATCCACTAGAGATTCTATAGTGGAAGTGGGAACATATCACCATGAACTTTGTGGTGGGACTTCCAACAATGAGAAAAGGATACGATGTTATTTGGGTAATAGTCGGTTAACTAAATCGGCTCACTTTCTGCCAATAGGAGTTAGGTATAACCTAGAGCAGTTAGCTAAGCTTTATGTCAAGGAATTTTTTTTTAGACATGGAGTACCTGTTTCGATTGTGTCCGATCGTGATCCAAGATTCATGTCGAACTTTTGGAGGAGTTTGCAAGAGCAAATGGGAACGCATTTGAGATTGAGTATGGCGTATCATCCACAGATGGATGGACAAAGTGAGCGGAAAATTCAAACGCTAGAAGATATGTTAAGATCTTGTGTTATGGATTTCAAGGGGAGTTGGGATGAACATCTACCTTTAGTAGAATTCGCTTACAAAAATAGTTTTCACGCTAGTATAGGCATGCCGCCTTACAAAGCGTTGTATGTGAGGAAGTACAGAATACCACTTTGCTGGGATGAAGTAGGTGAACGTCAGAAGTTGGGACCTAAGATGGTACAACAAATGGCAGACATGGTTAAGCTAATAAGAACTCGATTGGTAGCGACTCAAGATAGACAAAGAAAGTATGCAGATCCTCATCAAGAGAAGATGGAGTTTGAAGTAGGATCGTATGTCTTTCTAAAAGTGTCGCCTTAGAAAGGAAAAATACGTTTTTGGAAGAAGGGAAAGTTAAGTCCAAGGTTTTTAGGTCCTTTTGAAATTTTAAGAAGGGTAGGAGAGGTAGCTTATGAAGTAGCTTTACCTCCAGAGATGGAAAGAATACACAATGTGTTTCACGTGTCAGTATTGCGTCCGTATAAACCAGACTACAAGCACGTAATAGAATATGAATCTATTCATGTAGAAAAAGGACTTAACGTGTGAAGAACCTCCGATTCTAATTGTTGATAGGAAGGAACAAGTCTTGAGAAATAAAGTAATACATTCAGTAAAGGTAATTTGGAGTAATCACGATGCTGAAGAAGCAACGTGGGAGCTCGAAAGTAAAATGAAGAAAACTTTTCCTCATTTGTTTATGTAAGAATAGCGAGATTCTAGGGACAGAATCCTTATAAGGAGGGAAGAATGTAACGCCTAAGAATTTAGGATTTTTAATGAAATAAATTTTTATTTGATTATGTGGATTAAATGAATTTAATTGATTAATTATGTGAGTAAGATGTGTGAAGGTCATTCTATGACCTAGAATTTGTAGATGTGGTTAGTATTCTGGCTATGTGCTAGGATTAATTATTTTGATTTATCAAGACGAAAAGGAATGTTTTTCGAGAATTTTCCTGTTAAAACATTATTCATCCGATTTCATTCAGAGCTTAGGTTCGAAATTCCAAGAAACGCGTAATGATAAAATATGAAGATATAATGGAATATCCGATAATATTTTCGTTACGGAAAATGAAGTTTGCACTTGGGGACTTAAAACCTAAGGGTTAGTGAAAAAGATTTTTGAAAGGGAAATGGAATGCGTATAAACATTTAGGTTGTTATATGTATGAGATGCGAGTATTATACTAGGTCGAATACAAATATGGTATGAAGAAAAGTACGACGTATAATACGAATATTGTACGAGTACTAAACGAAAATAATACGTGAGTTATACGCATAGAACACGAAGAGTTCTTTTAGGATTTTGACCTAAGGACTTTGTATAATCCAATGATACTTGGATTAATCACAAGCACAATGAAGTATGTAATCAAGCCCAAGTTAAGGCCCAAGGTTAAGTTATGTCAAGCCTATTCCAAGAAGTCAAAATCGCGGATCAAACCGGCGGGTCACGGAAAGGGTAAAACCCATGGGGCAACCCATGGGAAGACCCATGGGCATGTGGGCCGGCCACTTGGACACCAAGTAAAGTGATTACTTGGTGGCTAAGTTGTTAAGGAGGTGGAATAGTAAGGAGGTGGTCATTTTGACCATTTTGCCCTCCATTTGATTTTCTATAAATATAAAGTTAGGGTTGGTCATTTGGTGTTCTAAAACGATTGTCCAATACATATTGAGAGAGATAAAGATCTAAAAACACCTAATCAATCTACTTCCAAGTAAACCATAAGACGTTTATCAAAAACGCAAAGAACGACAAATGTAATATTCTCGTAAACAATAGTCTTCATCTTTTTCGATTTCTTTGTCGTAGATAATCGTAGATTGGTGGGGCATGTTTAGTGAAGAGGAATAAGGACAACTATTTCTAATGAAAACATTGATAATTCATGATCGAATATAAATCATAAGTCTTTACGTAAGTTAAAATCGTAGAAAGTAATGAACGTTAACTTAGTTGTGATTGGACGAATTGAAAACCATCATAGCTAGGGTATGTGCATAATGGGTTGGTTAAGATGTAGATGATGAATTAATGGAGTGTTTCATTTTATTTGGCTTGTAGGACACGAGAAACGAAGTTATGGTGAATTTTGCAAAAATAGACGTTAAACGTCGAAAACGTAAAAATCTCTGAGTAAGGGTCAAAAGTTGTCATGTGACTTAAAAACATTGGTTTTCAATGCCAACACGTGAGATAGAGTGTTCAAGAGTTGTGGAATCGAGAATCGTCGAATTTCGACTTATAACAAAGACAATGAGTATTGAACGCTCGAAAATGATAAACGAACTCTCAAAAACGAACCAAAAGGTGAATTCAGAGTTAACGGATTCGAAAATGTAAAATTCTTATATGACACCTAGAGTATGTAATTTGTGAGTTGTGGGCTTTTGAATGAGCTAATTCGGATGTAAAACGAATAAGTTTTGAAGCCGGGAGTTTCGTTGGAAAAACAAACTGTTTTGACCAACTGGTGCATAAGGGGCGGCGCCGTAGCACCAAACCTAGCATAATAGGCCGCGCCGCAGCGCCGAATCCGGCTTTGTCCCATTGTTAATTGGCTCCGCAGCGCCGACAGTGTAGAAAAGTTGACCAAGTTAGGTTTTAATTGTAATTGAAGGTAAACCAAATAGTAAGACATGAATGTACCTAATGTAGAAGATAAGGCTGACCTTAAATCACTTATAGGTGATAACGTTAGAAGATTTAGTATGGTTTAATAAGAATTAAATGAAGAACGCAAAAGTATAAGCAAGTAGATCGTGAATGATGTTCAACGTTGGTACTTCACCAATAATGATCGAATGTCGGTTAATAACGTAAGAAAGTTAACAAGCCATAACAAAGCATATAAAGATGAATTGATTTTATTAACGAAATAAATTCAAGTAAGTCATAGAAGAGAAAGAAGTTGGTTAAAACAAATAAAGAAAGTTTGTTTGGTAACTAATTACAGTGTGCTATGTGAATATATCATGTAGATCCTGTAAAGACGTATAGTTGATTGAATATTATATTAGAAGACGCTTGAAGGCAAGTTTTCTTAACGTTTGTCTAACTCCGTGTTAGCCAAGTTTTCTATGATTCATGTTCTGAAATGCATGAATGGTTTTAAAGAAATAGTCAATACATGTTTTAACTTGGCTAGACAAGTCATAAAGAATTGATGTAAAGGTAAGTTTTTCTATGCACAAATAAAAGTATTTTCATCAATTATTTGATGGGCACGTGGGGTTGCCAAATGTTAAATGTAAATACTTTTAACGGAAGAGTGTTGATCAACATAGAGTACAATAGGTTGATCACCTAGATGTGCTCGTAAGTAATGCTGGATGGATGGCCTTAGTGCTGAATATCCTTTTCAAGTGTGAAAACGCAAAGAGTATGTTCAGGTTCTTTTGACCAGTTCGGAATTCCTAAGCTATTATATATACTTTGGAATCATTCTTATGAAATGAGAAGTATGAGTCAATGCTTCATGGTAATTCATAGCTACTTGTTCAGTTATAGAAGATAATCATATAATTCTCGATGTGTTAATTATGTTATCCTTTGATAGACTTGCTGAGCTATTTATGCTCACTTCTTGCTTGAATTATATGATTGCAGCTAAAGCCGAATGAACTGAAAGTTCTAAGAAAGATAAGGGAAAGGCTAAGATGGATAGATTATTATACTGTAATAGACTAGAGTATTTGTATGTAATATACTTATGAATAACAAAGAATGTATTCGATTTATGAATATGGGAAAAGATTTATTACTAATGTAATAAGATTATAGTAAGTACACCCATTTTGTTGTTATCTCAATGGAATCATTGTATGAATTGTATTATCATGGAACACCATCTGTCGAGTTGGAAGATACCCGGATTTGGGGGCGTCACATTAATTCCTTCCATTTAGTAGGACAAGTATTCCCACTCTCAAATAGCACAATATCATCATTTGCTAGCTGCAGGACCCCGCTGTCAATTAGATTTTGAATGAGGTGGTGGAGTGTCCAGCATTCTTCAGTGTTGTGACCGCGAGAATGGGAGTGATATTGGCATACTCCATCAGAATTAAATCGCCGTGAACGGGGATTGATTGGAGGTAGAATGGGAAGTGATCCTTCCTTCATTGAACAGCATCTGAAGTATTTCCTCCATAGGTTGGCCCATGTATGTAAATTCCCTTCTATTGGTAAAATCCCTACGGGTTTTGGCACTTGCTCTCTTCGTCACTTTGTCTTCCAGTGTTTCTTTATCTGAAGGTGACGGGGGAGTATTCACAATAAAAGGGAGCATGCTAGCATGCTCTTGACAGAATAATTGGCGCGTGACTTGATGCTGATAGGTCACCAGTTCTGCCAATTGCTCAATCTGTTTACACGGAACTTTCATCTTTCGTTCCATTGCGAACTGGAACTTTTCATAATCCCATTGGTCAACACCATCTTTGAGGGTTTGGGAGGACTCATTGTTTTAATTGGAACTTCGTCCATTGCTCCAATTAATCATGTTGATCGCTTCCTCTTTGTGTTGGGGAAGAGGGTTTTCTTGCACGTGAGGTTGATCTGGTTTGGTGACCACGATCTCACCATTGTCTAAAAAATCTTGGATCTTGTGTTTCAAGGCCCAACAATCTGTGGTATCATGTCTAGGTGCCCCGGCATGATAAGCAAATTTTCGAGTAGCATTGAAACCCATCCCATTAGGGTTGGCTGGTGGAAGTAGATGCATAATTTTATTCTGAGTTGTCAGAAAGTGAGAATTTTCTCGAGCGAGTCCACTAAGGGTGTGAACGCTCGAGGGCATTTGATTTTTCCACCTCTTGGTAATGGAGGGTTTGAAGACTGTGTTTGAAAGGGAGTGTATTTTCTCATTTGGATAGACATGTTCTGATTGTCTTTCTGACCTTGTAGTATTAAGGAAACATCCTGTGACAACCCGAGAATTCAAAATTTTTTAAAATTTGTAATAATTGAATTAAGGTTCAAAATTAGAACCTAGATAGAAAATTAGTGTATGCTTTTAATATTTTTAAGAATGAATTTTGAGGTTTTGAAAATTCTGTGAAGGATTTAAGTGAATTATTCAGGATTAAATGAATACATGAATATGTTATGTGTATATGTGTACAGTATGTGGTTAAGAGCCACGGGTTGACCAGATAAACGATATCTGTAACAAACCATAGGTATATATTAAGAACGTCAACGCTCGATTAGAAAATCCTAGTGTTTAACAAGAAACCCTAAAACCGGTTTTGGAAAACCTAATTTCAGTTCCAGAAATCGGAAACCTTAATTCGGAAATTTAAAACCCTAATCTGGGAACTTAAATGATTATTATAATTCTCAAGTGCTAATAATTATAATCTTAATTAGGGTAAATCATAATTATTTAGTAAACCCTAATTTCAAATTTAGAAAACCCTAACTTCGGGATTTGAAACCCAAATTTATAATTAGAGAAAACGAAAGTGTTAATTTAATACTTTTAATGTTAATTAGGAAATATTAATCCTAATTTTAAAGTTATAAGTAATTAGAAAACCCTAATCTAATTACGAAAATTTAATTTCTAAATTAGAAAATTTATTTTCTATTAGAAACCCTAATTAGTGATTTATAAACCCTAATGATCATTTTGACCCTAATTACTAAATTAGCGATTTTAATTAGGAAATGTTAATCCTAATTAGCAAGATTTAATTTTTGATTAAGAAATTTTAATATAATTAGAAAATCCTAATTATAATTTAGAAATATTAATATTTTTTTTGGAAACCTAAATTGAAAATTTTAGAAATTAAATTTGTAAGTTAAGGGTTTCAAACCCTAAATGTTCCAAACCATAAACCCTTAGGGTTTGCAACACATGACCATTCTAGAAATTAAATAGGATGGAAATTGTGATAGCCCCGAATTCGGGCCCCAAATCGCCGCGGATCCGGTATACTATTTCTATAACTATTTGCGGAAGATATAAACATAAATTGTTTATACATTAAACTTTACACATATTTCCCCAAAATCGAATAACCTTAACTTATACACAAATCATAAACTTTCTATCATACAACACATTTATCAAAATATGCTATTACAAACTAGCCGCACTTTATATCCCAAGCTGAACTTGGCTTTAACCGTTTTTTGTATCCGAACGCATTCGCCTTATCTGCAATGTTTTATCATGATATAACAAGGGTGAGCATGAAAGTTGCCCAGCAAGTTTATATACAACAATATAACGATATATCATGATTGAAGAGTATGAATAATGAGCTTGCTATAATTCATCAATATAATTGAGAACTAGCACGAACAAATTTTGACTGAACAAGTTTTAAACATGAACAAACATTTCTGAACCAACTGGTAATAAAGGTGATCAGCCTTTCATACCTGACTTATACATGCAAGATGTACAGAGTACAATTTTCATGGCAATCAACAATGATTAACCACAAGCTTGAATAAAACACTCTTATTAGAGTTAAGTACAAAGAAACTTGCCTGAACCGTTGATTACCGCAACGCAATTTATAACTGCTTTACCCGAAGACCTAATATTAATAATATAGATCTTTAATAATTAGAATAATATCATCACAGTATAATACTGTTATATTTATATCCACAGAATAACCTAAACACATTACCACATAACCATATCAGTCTATAATTCACATAAGACTTAGTATCAGTTAGACTATTAAGTTTGAGTTGAAACTGACACAATTTTAACATCCCGACGGTCTAGTCGGTCAACACTCGAGTTTAAGTTCAGTTAAACTCTGCTTAAGCACTTAACCATGCCATAGAATCACATTTATATGATTTAACACTCGCTTTTTCATTTCATAAGTTATTCGTTAACACATAGTAAGTTAAATACTAATCCAGCAACCTGGATTCTAAATCTAGCAACCAAATTTTTAATTCATCAACCTGGATTCACCAATCCATCAATCTAAACCTCAATCCAACAAACCGATTTCAACAAATTTTTCAATTCAGCAAACTGTTTTTCAATCCAGCAAACTGGATTCACAAATTATATAATCCAGCAAGCTGTATTCTAAATTCGTATCGCGAAAATATCAAATCAGTGTATTATTCTCCTATCCTTTGGTCAAACACATATACATGTATTTCATGCACAAAAATTATTTTTCCATAATTTTCCAACTTCCTTTGGTATTTTTCAAAAATTAATATTAATGCGTAGCTTAAGAAATTAGCTACCTCGTGCTTATCTCCAAACATTCCCATCTCTTGGGATAACCTTATATATGTTAACGTGATACTCCTTTTTAAATTTCGTGGCAATCGGAGTTGTAGAACTCCGTTTATAGCGATTTCCGTTGGAAAATCACAAAAATTGTAATGGTCATAACTTTGTCGTTTTAACTCGGAATTAGCTCATTTTTGGACACGAGCTACATAATACCATATATTTTCATTCCCGAATGGTCGGAATTTTTCTCACACTTTAAGTTGCCAAAACAGTCCCTATAATTTTTTGGACAGCAACTTTTTGATGTAAAACAGTTTTAGAGTCCTTTGCTAAAACTTATATAAAACGAAATCTGTAACTCCGATTAATGATCCGTTAATTTTGTTAGATTCGTATCTTTCCAAACTACAGTTTTCATCTATCACGATCCATATTTGGACATGTCAAGCTCCCGGAAATTAGCCCGGAAGTGGCTGGTAAAAACTGTCCTTCTAACAGTTTTTCTTATATTTGAGTAGTTTGGTAAAAATCCCATAACTCTCTCCTCCGATGTCGGATTTAGTCCAGTTTCGGAGTCTATGGAAAGATTATTGAGTGTACTATAACATATCACAAGTCTAGAATTTTTAGAGTACCCTAACAAATCCGAAAATTTCTGTTTAGGGAAGAAGTCCACTAATTCATTTAAAACAAAAAAACTGTTTTGGTTCTTCTTCTTTGTTCAAGCTTATCAACCCTAAAAATGGCAAGATCTAACCATAAAATATCATATATCATGTAGATCTTCCCTCATATGGTTCAAAATCATAAGTTCAACACTTGATCTAAAACACCATATCAAAACACTTTTTAAAAGTTTAACTTTTCCGGAAAATTTTCATTTTTCTTTTCCTTTGATTTCCACCAATATAACACCCATTATGGGTAGATCCAAACAATAAACACTTATTAACATGTATATACATATTTTTTGAGTTTAGAAACAAAGTTTCTTATTTCATCAAACAAGTATCAACACAATCAAAGCTAAGAAAAATTTAGGTTTTCTATTTTTTTGGAAAACCTAACCTCCATTTCATACTTGAAATCATATAAATCACATAGATCTTAGGGTTTGAACTACCAAATCAAAAACCCCTTTAATCAATTTCATAAAAACAAATTAGAGAGAGATTATACCTTTTGCTTTTCTTTTTCTTCTTCCTTCTTCTTCCATGGAGGATTTCTCCACCTTCCCACACAAGGGGGCAGCCGCCCCTCCCCTCTTCTCTCCCTCTTTCTCCCGTTCTCTCTTTCTTTCTCTTGGCTTTCTCTCTTCTCTCTTTCTTCTTTTCTATTTTTGCTTCTATCTCTTTCTCTTTCTCTAGCTTATCTAATTTGGAAGTAAGATGAAAGAGAAAATGTTTTAAGTGTTTGTAAAATATCTATAGATATAGTTAGTATATCTATATATTATATCCTACCATATCTTCTCTCTTTCTTTCTCCACATTCTCCAAATTCTCTCTTTTCTCTAATAATAGCCAAGTGGTTGCTTGCACACTTAATAAAACATTGTGGCTAAAGGAGGAAATGACACATGGAAGAGTTGGTGAGAGTTTTTTACCAACTAAAGCTAATAAATCACAACATTCATCCCCCCTTTATTTCCTTCTCTTATAACCGGCCACTTGGTCTTTGATTGCTCCAAGTTTGGCTTATTTACTAAATGCTTATTTGATTTAACAAATGTCCAAAAAGTCCTCTCCCACATGGGCTAAAAGTTAGGTCATTCCTTTAATGTTTTGGGCTTTCCAAAATTAACTCATTGAATATAAAAATTTAATTCTTTAGGCCATGAAAATCAATCATAGTCCAACACTATTAATATAACCAAATGTCCATTATGCCATTCCTTCAATTGGGCTCCAAATTTTGGCCACTCTTAAATCTTTTGGGCTTAACAATAAAAATATTTGGGCCACTCAATTAATGTATTGCTTGGGCCTCTAACTAATTTCATTCGACAAAACTTGGACTATAAAATATACATAGTCCAATACCTTAAATTCTCATCCAACCCAATTCATTTACTTTGGGTTTCAATTTCCTCAATTATAACATAAATCCTTACTCACAAGCCCATTCATTTCCTTAACCCAATTAGACTTGCTATAATTAGGTTATAAAATTGATCATTTGAGATATATAGAATAAATCTCCTAGAATTAGCAAGTATTCTAAATACCACAATTCTCTTTTTCCATAACTCTTAAGTTATTAAATCATTCATTCCTAATATATATAATTAGGGTTACACTAGTTTCTTTTGGTTTGTTTATATAATAAACAAATATAAACCATCACCTAATGTTCATTTTCCTTACACAAAACTTTTTAACCCTTAGGGTTTAATACTTTGCATTTAGGATTCCCAAATTAGGGTTTAAATTCTCGAAACTGGAATTAAAGTTTCTGAGCGTATCGTTAGGGTTTCTAACAGTTCGTTAGATTTTTCTAACTTAATAAACATATGATTAACATAACTTTAGGGTTTGCTAAAGTTATAACTTATCTGATCAATCCTTGATCTTAAATCATTATGGTTCACATATGTAACCAAATATACCGACTACTATTCACTTCGATACTTATCCCTGATAATTCTTCAAAAGAATTTTAAATCTACCATAATCTTATACCTCATTATTAGACTATCACTTACAGTCTATCACATAATTCAAGTCTTGTCCAAAACTTTTGAAATTCTTGGAATTTCATTACATAACTGTCAATTCCATACACTTATTTCCTGTCTAGGTCCTAATATTGAACCTTAAATCAATCAATTATGATTTTCATAAATTGTCTAATTTCTCGGGTTGTCACAGAAATGACATTTATACCCTTTTGTGGATTATTTGAGCTAACTTGTGAATCTAGCAAATTTGAAGTTGGCCACCAACCACACCAACTCAATATGAATTATATCTATTATATCTCAGCCAAAATTGACAGCTATTACATAGCAACATGTAATATATATGGATTGAAAGAGAGAAAAAGTCTAATTTATTTTTCATTTTCTCTAAATACATTCTCTCACTAGAAATTCAAGATTTAGAAAGAGAGAGAGAGAGAGAGAAAGAAAGAAGCTAAGCCTTAATCATCTCTTAGCTTTCCATAATCAGATTCAATGAATAGAAATCAAAGATCAAAGTTTTAAAGGTATAAAACCCTAATTCTAGAAATCTTATGATTTGATGTTTGATGTTGTAATTGATTGTTTAAAGTTGTGTTTTATGGTGTCATTTGATGATCTGGGTTGTCAAAACCTAGATCCATATCATCTTGATGCTCGAAATATGAGTTTTGTGAAATCTAGAAAAATGTTGAAATATGGCCTGACAGCCATATGTCAAGGCTCATAGATCTCAACCTGTTAATTGTTTTTGTGTTTTAAGCTTTTTACTTGTAGTATGTTGTATGGTTTTTGATCTGGTACTTGTATCAAGTCCAGATCACGTGTATATTGAAAGATACAGAGGGTCAAAACACGTTGACCGATCACGACTATGCTTTCTGGGCAGCCCAGAAAATTCCCAGAAATCTGACAACGATTTTCTAAGCCACGGATCTTGCTATTGTTAATGTTACTTACCATGTTAGTGTTAGATCTTGATAGTATGACATGAGACCTACACAATAAAGCCCTTATAACCACCAGATCATGCACTAGATAGTTGATAATTATGGTCAAACTATGTTGAACGATATCCACGGATGAAGATTCTGGAAAACCAAGAATCTTCAAGAACACGTCCCTAACAGGTAGTTTGACTGAATCAAATGTTCACTTAGTGTTGTTGTTAGACAGATCTGATGACATGTTGTTGTACCATAGCATCAATACTATAAGAGTGAACCACTACGTCTTACAAACAAATTCGAGAACGCAATGATCAATGTCCCAGAAAGTAGACCCTCGAACTGTTCTTCATTTCTAGGTTACCCAGAAATGAAGAACAACCTCTGACATGATGTTTGAGAACTAATAACTCTCTGTTATGTTGATATATGGCCTTGAAACTTGTTTCTAGTTGCGGTACTACACGAACACTACAACATTAGCACCATAACCAGCCCAGATAATATAAATAACATTGTTTTAATTGTTGGTCAAAGTAGCCACCCTGTTAACTGACAATAATTCTGGGCAGCCAAGAACATCAAGAACAGGTCTGACAACGTTTTCTGTAGCTTAGATCTCACAGATTAGTTATGTTTTGGCCATGAATGTTGATTAAACTTGTAGTGTGTCGGTAATACTACAACATTAGTGGAAAACCAATTCCAGAAATCATCAACTACAATGTTTTAATTGAGGTCAAACTAGTCAACCTGTTAGTAGCATATGAATATCTGGGTTGGCTGAAGAACACCTATAGTGACAGTTTTGTATACCTTTAGCGACAGATAAATTAGAAAATTATTATTTTAATTAAATAAATCGAATAAAATGGTTTTTAATTATTAAAAATACTAAGTAAATTCTGAACAATTATTTTAAATTCAAAAAAAAATAGTTTTTAATTATTTTGAGTATATTTCAGAAATATTTAATATTTTTGGAATATAAATGGTATTTAATTTATTTAATTATAATATTAAATAAATTATTGAAAAATTATTTTAATACATGAAAAATAATATTATGGTATAATAAAATATTTTAAGTTATTTTCAGTGTCTTTTAATATTTCAGGATGAATTTCATTAATTAATCAATATTAATGATAATTAGTTTATTTAATAAATATATTAAATAAATTATGGAAAAATAGAATTAATGCTTTATAAATCATATAAATATGATTTAAGAATTATAAAAATATTTGAAGTTATAAAATATAACTTTTGATATTTTATCATGAAAATATTAATATTTTAATATTAAAAGCAATAATCGGATAATGAATTTAATTGTTTAAAAATCATATAAGAGTGATTTTAAAGTATTAAAAATACTTTGTAATATTATAAATATATTCTAATATTATGTTATGTATTTCATTAATATTTGATAATAAATAAATATTAATGATAAAAGAATAATGTGGTATTTAATTCATTTAAATATAATTCTAATGATTGAAAATATGCGATAAATGGTACTCCCACCGTCCAAAATTAACTACTCAGTTTTGACTTTTTAAGTCAAATTGACTATTCTTAAAATTAATAATTAAGCATATATAAATATATTTCTAAAATTATAAAAATTAGGATTAATAATAAACTGTATATACTTTCTTTTGGTTATAATCTCTTCACCTATATTTTAGCAAAAATAGTAAAAAGATTAGTTTTAAAAATGGTCAAATTGACTTTAAAAAGTCAAAACTGATCAATTAATTTGGGACGGAGGGATTAATAATTATCTGAAAATTTTTATAAGTCTATGAAAATTATTTTGACTGCTTAGAAAATTGTCTAAGATACTATTAAGTGTTTTGCCAGAGTTTAATTGAACTTAAACTCGTCAATTGTTCGACTAAACCGTCGGGTTCAACTCAGACTACAATAGTTTGACTTGATACCGAGTCTTATGTGTGTTATAGACTGATAGGGTTATGTATTATGTGTTATGTGTAATGTATTTAGGTTATTTTATAAATTGTGATGATATTATTCTAACTTAGTAATCAATATTATTTATATATTAGTTTCAGACAAAGCGTTATAAATTGCGTAGCGGTAATCAACGATTCAGGCAAGTTTATTTTTACTTAACTCTACTAAGAGTTGTTTTATTCGGATAAGCTTATGGTTAATCATTGCTGGTTGCCATGAATTGTACTTTTTACATATTGCATGTATAAGTCAGGTATGAAAAGCTGATCACCTTCATCACCAGTTGGTTCAGATATATTTGTTCATGTATAATACTTGTTCAGTTATAATTTTGTTCCTGCTAGTTCATAATTATATTGTTGAATTATAGCCAGCTTATTATTATGACTCTTTCAATCATGATATATCGTTATATTATTGAATTTAAACTTGATGGGCAACTTTCATGCTCACCCTTGTTATATCATGATAAAACATTGCAGATTAAGGCGAATGCGTCGGATACAAGGAAAGGTTAAAGACAGTTCCAGCTCAAAGTTAATGTGCGTGATTAGTTTTGTAATAGTGTAGTTTGATAATAAAGTTATGTGTTAAATAAGTTATGAATGTGATTAAGTTAAGGTTACTCGACCTTCGGGAGTAATGTGTAATGTATTGTATAAATAATTTATGTTTATATCTTCCGCAAAAATAGTAATAGTGTTAGAATGATTGAACCGGATCCACGGTGATTCGGGACCTCAGATTCGGGGCCCTCACACATCCTCCTTGAGTCAAATAAGTTAATAAGGTATTGAGGAAACTCAGTACCAAAAGAATTAAAAGATGGAAACTAACCTTAAATGGATTAAATGTGATTTGTGTTTATATTATTGTGTATTATGTACTAATCAACTTGTTATGTGTTATTGTAGATGTCAATTGATAGCTTGATGTATATGGATATACATGTGGTAAGCGAGGAGTCCGTGAATAGAGTAGAGCCATTACCTATGCCTGTAGCGAAGATACCTTTAGTGATTCTAGAAGAATCAGAGCCCGATGAGTATTTTTTAGAGGAGGACTATTCCGAGGAGACCATTGGATTAACATCCTATCTAAATATGATGATAGATGTGGAGGATGATATGGAGGTAACAACGGTTAATACGGTGATGCTTGCCTTAGAGTAAACACCTACAGAGACGATGAGGGCAATGTATCTATAAGTATTTGACCATAACGTACGTGCAACTACACAATATTGTGCAGAACCAGAAGGAAGAGATCAATGATCTCTATGGGGCCAAGGAGTCTACAGAGTCATACTTTGAGATAGAGCATGATGCGAAGGTGCTCATGACAGATAAGGCTAGAGACTATAAGAACGAGGTCATAGAACTTTGTAAGAAACTGGTTGAGAAAGACCAGAAGATAGCACGAATGTCATTTATTAATGTCAATGCGCACGAGGATTTCAAGCTTAAAATAACTTGTTATTCTAGTCGGGACAGACCTCTTTTGTATAATTAAAGGGTAGTCTTTTTGTAAATCCCATTTTTTGTGAAAGTCAATCGCGGGATATAAATGTAATAGCTTTTGGCTATGGAAAGTAAATTGTAAATATTTTTGACTATGAAGAAGCATCTTTAAATAATGAAGTTTTTATTTAATGTGCCTTATTGTGTATGAGTTATTGTTCAGTTGTTCAACGACTAATAACTAAATAAGCAAATAAGTAATAACGAGACTTTATTTATTTAATCAAAATGCCGCCAAGAAGAAGACAACGTATTCAGGAGGCGGAATCGCATAACGATAATCAGGGGGGTCCAAATAATCCTATACAAGAGTTCGTTAGTTTATTAACGAATGCACTTAACCAAACCGGGGGAAAGCGCCCGCAAGACCTAGGGTAGACCTAGGGTAGCCCGAACCTAGGGTAGCCCTACCTTTAAGGAATTTAAAAGTGTAGGTCCACCTGAGTTCAAGGGAACGACTGACCCAATAAAGGACCAGACATGGGTCAAGGAAATAGAAAAGGCTTTTGTAATTACAAACGTAGATGAGGTGCAAAAGACTTCTTTTGCGACCTATATGATTAAGGGGGAAGCCAACTACTGAGGGAGGCTAACCAAGGTGGGGCTTGAGCGGATGTTGTTAAATGGGAATAGTTTAAGAGGGTATTCTTCGAGAACTACTTCCCTACTAGCATGCAAGGGAGGATAGAGATTAAGTTCCTAGAACTTAAGCAGGGGGACATAACGGTTCCCTAATATACGGCAAAAATCAAAGAATCAGAAAGGTTTGATCTACACCAAGTGGACACGGAGGAGAGGAAGACTTGTAAATTTGAGCAGGGCCTAAAACCTTATCTATATATTAGGATTTTGGTTTTCCAGAGTGCTTCTAATGGGACCTTTCTGAAAAAGGCGATAATAGAAGAGGGTGGTAGTGAGGCGTTCACCTAATACCACAAGGAACGAAAAAATAAGAGTAAAGGAGAGGGAGGAACCAAAGCAGAAGTTTCAAGTGGTAGTGACAATATGCCTAAAAGAAAGAATTTTAACCCTGGGAATACTGGGGTGAAACAAGGGGATCATAAACGTGGGATGGAGGCATACAAGACATGCGACAAGACTCATCTGGGAGTCTGTCTAAAAAGGAAAACAAGTTGATATAATTGTGGGCAGGAGGGTCACATATCACCCAACTGTCCTAATCCTAAGAAAAGTTGCGGCTATTTTGTTTTGGGTTTATGGACCATGGCAAGAAATTGCCCTAAAAAGGGGGCGGATGGTAGTAAGTGTTCGGGTAGTGGTAATTTAGCCATTACTGGACCAACATATTGGGTAGAGCCCTCAGCCCGAACATTTAATATGACTATCCAAGATGTGGTTGCATCAATGAATTTAGTAGCAGGTATACCACGAACGGGCTTATCCAATCAGACTCTTCTGGAACATCTACATCCTAAGCTTTCCGTCCTATGCATAAGATCCAAGTTTTCCAATGAAAATCTTTAAATGTGTGGAAGGATCCCCTAACCCATCATACTTTTTGAAGTCAGGAGTTTTAAATTTTTCTGGATAGTGAACACCAGGGAATATACAAAGGTCAGCATATGAGACACTTCCTTGTGTTCTAATTCCTTTGATTGCACAAAAGGTTTCTTCCATTTGAAGGACTTTCTTCTTGATGTCATCAGTGTCTGGATCTCCTTTGAAATGGGTTATATCATGATTCTTTGTTGGTCGTATCCAATTAAAGTTTAGGTTCTATAATGGCTTTATCAGGACCTTGGGTTCCTCGTACCCTGGGTAGACTTGTGTAGTTCTTTAAGTAGAACAACCAAATTTGTAATTTGTTTACTTAATGCATCAAATTCTTTGCGCTGAAACTGGATTAAGATCAGTCTGGTCTGATGATGACATAATTAACTGTAGGCTCGTGGCCTTTTTGGATTTTGATTGGGTAATAGGTCCGATTGCATCCCTGCAAAAGACTTACATAGTTTAGTCTTTAGGAAAATATGTAAATGTTTAATGCTATTTATTCGTTCTAGGAATATTATCCTGCAAGATGGATGTTAGCTATTTGTAATCTAGGATATCATGTTTTAAAATATGTATGTACACATGTTTCTTCATATTTCTCATTACATGGAGATGAATATGGAATGCAATTACAAGTAATTGACTTTACAAGTAATTTAAAATGAGAAAGCATTAAGAGACTTTCCTCCGCGTTTGGTTTATCAGAGGCTGACCTATCTTAGGTTACTCTCGCATCTTTTTGGCATGAAGGTTCCCAAATCATCGCAATTTACTTGACGGGAAGTTAATCCAGTCTTTCAACCGGAGCGAATTTGGGTGGTGTCTTTCCTGAGCCTCGTTGTAATTAGTCTTCTTACGAGTCCAGTAATCAAACACCGACAGGATAGCCATCCTGGCGGAGGAACCACACACCATACATTCACATACAACGTGTCTCACTATTTATGAAGATGATGACATGTGCAAAGCACTAATATCACAAGTAGATATAGTGTAAAGCATTAAGCGCAGAAAATATATGCATTCATACACATTCATCCTAAATGTAAATACAACATTCACACACAACCATATAACAGTTTTTAAAAGCTTGTAATAGCGGCTTAAGTCCTCTTATTGGTGTCCCCAGCAGAGTTGCCACATGTCGACGTCGGGATTTTTATTTGTCCCTTTTCGTTACTTGTTCTTTGGTGTTCTCACGTTAGGTGAGATTTGTTTAAAAAAACAAGTGAAAAAGGTTTGACATGTGATAAAGAGTGTGTAATTATGTGATAAATAAAAATATATTTATTACATGAATAATTTTAAATCATTTTATTTTAGAATTATTGATTATTATAAATTATATTCTTATAATAATTAATTTTATTGTAGAAATGTTTTTATTAATTATTTTCCATAAAAATATAATTATATATTATTTAAATAATATATGAAAAGGTTATTCGAATTATTATAATAATTAATCTATTTTATTATACTGAATTTATGCTAGATTATTTAAGTTAATTATTTTAACTTAATTAATAATGTTATATATTACATATATATCAGATATGGAATCCAAACCCTAATTTTAGATTTTTGATCAAAGAATGAGAATAATATTATTATATTATTATTTGTCAGTGTACTAGATATGTGTATTATGTGTGTAAGGTTAATGTAGGGAACAGTTTTAATGTTACTGATAAACCCTAATTCTGGTTCTGGAACAAGGAATCATGATAATAATATAATATTAATTATATTTTGATATTTCAGTGCTATAAATATATATATATACTGTATATGTGTGAACTGTTAAGGGTCGGTCAATTTTAATGTATCATGACCAAACGCTAATATTAATTTGTCTAACCCTACTGTAAGACTAAAATGGGAGATCCAAGACTGTGTAATGATTGTGTGATGTGATTTATGTTGCGTATTATATGATTAATTAGGTAAACCCTAATTAAAATCTAGAAACCCTAATTAATCTTTAGAAAACCCTAATTATAAAATCCTAATATCTAGAACCGTAATTTGAAACCTAAACTGGAGTTTTGCTTAGTCAGAAATTGTGTTAAAATGATTAATATCATGTATGATAGATGTGATGCCCCCAAAATTAGGTATACATCACCTATTCTGAGTCGCCGGATACATGGTACAAAATTCAAATACAATTCATTTATACAACTGTTGAATTGTCGTATGGAATACGACCAAAGTTAACTGTGAGTTTTAATACAAATGTATGTAACTCTCAAGGTGCCTCGACCACAACCTTACAATGATACTTTACATAAAAGTATAGTCAAAAATTGTTTTAGAAATTAAAATCTTTGGGAAGTGCTCAAGGAAACCTTCGTACATAGGAGGACATGCGTCAAGGTTATAATAGATATCATATGGGCACAAAATTATCCTTGGTTGACCAAATAGACCCCAAAGAAAAATGAGAAGATTACTATTATCTTCTTTCCAATGGTGAGTTTTCTCTTGACATATAACTATCTCCACTGTTTCCAAGTGAATATTATATTTTAAATCAACTCCAAGATCATATAGGTAGTGCCCATAGATATACTCAGCAAGTGGATGCGCACAATCCTGTCTTATGATAACACGAGATTGTATGTCATTAGACATCTTGTATGATAGTGGCAAAACACCCTTCCAAAGTTGGGTTCACCTCACCCTATTTGATTCACCAAATATAACTACTAAATGTTGTATAGAATACACCACACTTTTCTATACTGTTTAGGGAGAACCTTCACAGCTAGAGACCACTGTTCTATTCCCCTGTTATCCCCACTCGACCCGGTAACACTCTTTCGGCAACACTCTTATTACCTGAAAGGAATTGTGAAGTAGAAAGGGTGAGCACAACTAGCCCAGTAAAGAATATTATGACTAAAGATAATTAAATTATCAATAGCTTTCATTAATAATAAATTAGAGATTTAGAACATATGGTAGATGATAAAACTTTTCAACCATAGTTGCAGCGGAACGAGCAATCCATTAGAAGAGTCAAATAGACCATCAGGTCTATTATCTTCTCCATGTTAAAAGTCCACCAAAAATGTTTTATCCATGTAACATCAATCAATAATTCATGTCCACAATCATATGAATAACTCATAATCATAATTGTAATTCTGAATTCCTTTTCGCACCTAGGACGAAGATAATTTTCATCACATATCTTCACCTGAAACATCAAAAATTATGGTATACCAAATCACAATTCATGCTCGTAATCATTAAATCATCTTTGCACTACGGCCAAAAATATTCATTATTATCACATCCATGAATTAATATTTCATTACTGAGACTCAGCTCAATAAATAATCCACATCATCGAATCATCCCTGCACTACAAGCCAAGGATATTCTTTAATATCACGACACGAATTATTCATGCACTACGGGTCAAAGATAATCGTGTTTTCATCAACGGTCCTGATCATGCCATAAAAAAATTCATCTTTGCACCCTTGGCCGAAGAGAATCCATAGCCATAATCATACCAAAAACTGTCCATCAATGCACTACGGGCCAATGAGGACTTTTTCATTAGTATCACAACCACAAATTATTCATGAACTACGGGGAAAAGATAATCGTGTTTTTTATCAACGGTCCTGATCGTGCTATAAAACAATTCATCTTTGCACCGTTGGCCGAAGAGAATCCATAGCCATAATCATCCCAAAAATTATCCATCAATGCACTACGGGCCAATGAGGACTTTTCCACATCATTTGTAATATTGCGGTCATTATTATACCGAATAATCCCTGGTCATAATCATACCAAGTCCATTTATGCACTACAGGCCACATATGATTTTCAACATAATATAAATATGAGGATGATGACAATATTATAAGCATTAATCAAACTAAATCAAGGATAAATATTAAAGACTTTAAATTTATCCAGACATTATCAATCACTTAATCAAATCATAATCTAATACTGTTAATACTATGACAATATTTTAATCACTTCTTAAACTTACAAATAATTACATTTAATTGTTTACACTTTTCCAAATAATGCATTTAACCATTCAAAAATGTCATACTAATAAGATTTCATCACCAATAATCAAATTACTCATCAAAAATCTGCATATACCTTATATAGGATTTTCAAGCCATAAATTCCTATTTACCAATTCTTCAACTCCACATAACATATTTAACTCATATGTTCGTAGCTAAACTATTTTCATAAAAAAATACCAAATCAGTCCCAAAAATTATTCTTTTCTGGGATTTAGCATAATATAGTCTCATATTGAACATATATATTTCTTGACATTTTTAAAATTCATTTTCTATTTTTCAAAAATCAATTTCTAATTAATTCCTTAAGAAATTAGCTACCTCATGGTTAACTCCAGAAATTCCCAAATATTGGCAGGATCTTACACATGTTAACGTGAGCTTCCAGTTTAAATTTCATGGTCATCGGAATTATAGAACTCCGGTTATAGCATTTTTCGTCGAAAAAACATAGATATTGAAATGGTCATAACTTGCTCATTTTAAGTCAGAATTAGCTCATTTTTGGACAAGAGGTACTTTATACCATATACTTTCGTGTCCCAAAAGGCAAGAATTTTTGTTACAAATTAAGTGGTTAAACAGCCCTTTTAAAATCGTGACATCAGCTTTTTTATATTTTGCAGTTTTTCGTATTTTGCTAAAATCAGTCCACACAAAAATCTACAACACCTTTTCCAGTGATTCCACTTGGATAAGTTACAAAACTCATTGACCGAACTCTAGAACTTGAACACACTCAAAAATTCAAAATATAATAGGAGATATGGTCAATTGAATTTCGTGTTCCATTTTTACCAAAATCTGATTTTTCAACCCTTTTGATTTCTAAGAAACTTTCATGTTTTCACATAATAACTAATATAACTCATCATAACACTTACTAATACCACATATACATATTATTTTCATTAGTCCAATACTTTTATTATGACTTTCATCATAATCCACGTAAAAAGATCATTTCCATAATTTAACAAGGAATGAAATACAAAGGATCGTTCACCATGCATGTGGTAATCCACATGGACAGGTTATTCCAACAGAATAATAAAGAATGATATAATAGAAGGATTCACCATGCATGCGATAGAGACCGCACAGACATGTTATTCCCAACAGAATAATAAATACGGAACCAGGTCCGGTGTAAAACCTAAAGCTTTGATACCAACATGTGACACCCCCAAATCCTGGTACTTCATTTCCTCAAGATTTGATGTTCACTTAATCAAAACATTCATTTCTAACTACCCACCTATAATAAAATTGAATAATCAAAACATGCCCATATAGGATCAAACTTAAATAAAAATCTCTCAGGTTATCTAACCTTTAACAACAATCATTCAAATGCGGAAATTAAATAAACTTCATTACAATCTTTAAACCAAAGTCTAATAATAATACTATCAAATCTATTACAAGTCTTCAGTACTTGTTCATCTTTCCTTTTCCTTTACTGGTGCTAGGTACGTCACCAGTTTCAACTTTAGCTGTAAGAAATTTTACAGGCAAGAGTGAGCAAACAAGGCCCACTTGAAATAACAATAAATAAATCTTTAAACTTTTACATCAATTGTCAACATTAGGCTCAATAGAACTGAACAATATATTCTATTAACTTTCTGAAAATTATAACATTCACTGAGGGTCTAATGACCACGAATCTTGTCCACAGTTATAAGTAATCTTTCAACTTTAACTTTAACAGTCATAATACTATAAGGACTCCACGTACTTAGGGGGATCAACCCTTCGTACAATGTATTGTGCACAACCATTTTAACACTAAGCGTAAACCTCTATTAAAAGAGTTGTTCATATCAGTATTTAGAATACAAGTCCGCACCAAAGTAAGTTTGGTTTGGATAAGCTTTCAAGAAATTTGTAGTTTAACGAACATCAACTAAGGAGTAGTTGAATAAGACCAATAACATTATACTATAGAATAATAGTGATTGAATCAATCATAGTAAACTAAAGTCATGCATTAGGAATAATCTAATAGCATACAATTTGAATAACTATAGCATACCTTACTTGAACAATACTAAGCCAAGGTTAATTAGGATTGAATACTAAACATGCATGACAATTCAGTTATGCATGTAAATCAATAATTGAAATACAAGAATAACTTGTTCAACATTAAACCAAAGTTTTAGACAACTTACATCATTATAAGTTATTCGAAATTGAAAAAAATAATTAGCTCAATAAGACAAAGGATTAGAAAACTTGCATCATCATGAACTAATAGATACAAGAGCTTTATCAATAATAAACAATCTTACTCCATGAAAGTGTAGAGTTAGCTACTTACATA
Organism: Panax japonicus; assembly: GCA_020205505.1. Classification (NCBI taxonomy): domain Eukaryota; kingdom Viridiplantae; phylum Streptophyta; class Magnoliopsida; order Apiales; family Araliaceae; genus Panax; species Panax japonicus. The sequence goes on from CM035091.1 coordinate 64,000,312, forward strand.
ATTGAAATGGAATTAAAAGCAATAATGTGCTCAACGAATTTAAACTTGTACAACGAAGTTTTAGAGTTAGAAAACATGCCATTAGAACAAGCTAAACCTTACAACTTGAATCAATACCCTATACATATGTCATATTGACATAGTTAGTCATTACCAATATTGTATATCTATATAAACAATAAATACATCATGTTGGTTGAATTACACATTTACATAATCAAACTATGTTAATACTAGTTAACACTTGATACATACGCATTCATAGTTTAATACTACTGAAATCATCATTTAACATTCATATTATTAACACATAACATTTATTTTCAAGTTTTGTACACTAAAACAAAATTGTCAGAACATTCTGCTAACTCGCACTACGACGCCACAATTTACACTGTGGTTCGCGCTGCAGCGCTGAGTTAGCGTTGCAGTGCGGGTCACAGACCATTAATTAGCGCTGCGGCGTGGCGTCGGTGCTGCAGCGCGAGATTTGTACTGCTGGGCCACGCTGCGGCGCCAGAGTCCAGAATCCGAAGACCAAACTCGGTAACAACATGAACAAAAGCCAAATTGGCCTAAAAGCTCGAATCTAATAGACTGATTATCATGTAATTTACATATGAACTTCATATAAAATATATTATGAAGACTTCTAACATGTTTCTACTCATAAAATAACTTAAACATCAAATATACAACACCCGATTTCAATATTTTTGGCAAAAACTCCATTGTTGACATTTTAATTTAAATCAACACTGTGATTTTGTTTTCAATCAAAACAGAAATTTCAAAAATCATAGTTATGATTATACATACTCTATCAATTTCCATAATCAATTTATCAATCTAATAACTAATTAAACCTTAATTTATATTTTAAATTAAGCCATGTTCATATATATTTTCATGTAAACACTGTAATATATTTTCTTATACAAAACACATACATACATGAATTACGATATCTATAATCATATACAATTTCATGAAACAACCTTTTACAAACAATTATTATACTAAACTATATACATATTAACAATTCATCTTTTACAAATATTTTACAAAGACTTGTTGGGAAGAGGAAAACTAAACTTTTAAAAAATAAAATAAGAGGATTATTATCCTACCTTTGATTAAGAAGATGATGGCTATCCTTTTGATTATTAAGCTTCTTTTCCCCAATTCTTTTCTCAAATTCTCTAGCCTACCTTCCTCTCTTCTTTTCTCTCTGTAAACTCTCTTCTTCTCTTCCACTGAGTTCTTTCTCCCTAACTCTAACTACGTACGAACAATATAACGTATATAGCAATAATATATAGTAATTATATAATATAAATATAGATAAAACCTATGTCATTTATATAAGTTTTGAAAATCAAAAGGCATAAGGACTTGTTTGGCTAACATAATAAAAAAATAGCCTATTAACTTATATACTTTGTTTGGTAAAGCTAATTAAAATAAATCAATTACTCCTTATACCTTGTTTGATAAAACACTATTATATTAAAGACTTATTATGCAATAAGACACGTTTGGAAAAACTAAATTAAACTCTTTTAATTTATTTTTGTAACTCCTTTATAGCAAGGTTATTAGTCAACTTTTATTTAATTAAATAATCAATTTGATCAACTAAAATATTAATCTATTAAATTACTTTAGCACATAATTTAATATCACATGACTATAATTTCTTTTAAAATTGTAATTTTATTCGACCAACTAATATTTTAAATTACAATTTCTCATTTAAAATATTATAATTTATTTAAATCACTATAAGCTCTCTAGCTTACTTATTAAATCAAATTGGTATATAATCTCATAACAATTAATTTTGTTAGCTCTTTAATTATTTATTCAACAAATAATTAACTAAACCACATCAACCCAAATTGTCATTAAATACTTATATAATTCAATAAATATTTAATATTACAAATAAATATTTAACATTTAATTATTTATTCAACAAATAATTAACTAAATCACATCTATTCAAATTGAACAATTATTTTATTCAACAATAAACATATTCATTAAATACTTATATAAATTAATAAATATTTAATATTAAACTTTAAAATTCTAGAATGTTACAGGATATTCTAGCAGAATAGTAAAGACGGAACCAGGTCCGGCGTAAAATGTACAAATAGTATATTCCAGCAGAATAGTAAAGACGAAACTAGGTCTGGCGTAAAACGCACAGACAGGATGTTCCAACAAAGTAATAAAAATGGAATAACAGAAGAATTTCAGCAAGTATAGGGTAGCCCGCGTATACAAGTTATTCCTAATAGAATATTAAATAATAGAATAACAGAAGTTCTCTCCATGAACACAAAAGAAATAATACCCCTTACGAGTACAACAAATAATATCCCCTACCTTAAAAAGAAAAGTATTCCGACTGGTACGGTGGGAATATACTTGAAGAAAACTTGCACTACACTAAAAGCTTTCTTAAACTCTAAAGAAATACGCTCAAGATTATAGAAGAAGAACTCTCTCTATAGTTTCTCTTTCTAGAGTTTCAGTGAATTCGTAAGAAATAATGAAGGAATGAGCTTCTATTTATAGAAAAATGGACTACATAGTAACTAACCCATGAACGGTCCAGATTGATTTACTTTAATCTGAAGGTCCATATTTAAAGCAAAATCTTTAAAATAAAATATAATATATTCTATTTATAATCTAATAAAACGAATAATTTTATAAAAGATTTTACTATGCAAACACTATGCACAATAGAATATAATATATTCTATTTATAGAATAACTTTATAAAAGTATTCTGTTTTATATAAAAAGCTTTTCTGTTTTATTACATTAATAATACCAATAAAACAAAACTGAGTGACTTATCACATAAGCATCAATAATGAATATCGTGCTATTTAACAAAATAGAAAAAAATTTGAATACTTTTATTTCATCAAATTCGGGGTCTAATTAGGGAAAACCTGATTAGTAATTTAAAACCCAAATGATTAGAACCCTAATTATAAATTTTAAAACCTAATTACTAATTATAAACCCAAATAGCTTAATTAGCGAGGTTAATTATAATTAGTGATTTTGAACCCTAATGTTAATGTATAATGTAATTAGAAATCTAATCTAATTAACAAACCCTAATTTTTTATTTTTAGAGACTAATTTATTTTTATTTTTATTTTTATTTTAAACCCTAAATGAAAACATAGAAATTCATTTTGTGCTAAACCTTATGGTTAAACCCTAAGGGTCAAACTTTAAGGGTTTGCAAGATTACAAGAAGGCCGTTAAATTTATAAGCCAAATGACAAAAATGCCTGTATTGCATAATTGAGGCTTACTTGTGTATCTAGCAAAGTTGAGGTTGTTTACCAACTCTTACTAAACCCATATGACTAAATCCCAGCAGACCAGCCTCATACCTCAGCGTAATACAGTGCATCTAAGTGTATATATATAGATCAAAGAGAGAGAAACACTACTGCAAAACAGTAAATAGACAACGCGAAAAAAACGTTATGGTTTCAGTCAAAAAAGGTCATGGTTAAGGGTGTTGTCTATTTGACACCCTTACACAATATTTTTAAAAGGTTGTAGTTAAGCACAATACACAACGTTTTTTAGGGAAAAAACGTTTTAGATTTGTTTTTCAAAAATTAGCAGATGCTTAAAAACAGTTATAAAAAGTATGATTCCACAACATTTTTTGGATAAAAATATTGTTGTTTAGTATATCAGACAACGTTTAGGCACATTTACACAACGTTTTTAAAATGTTGTAGATTAAAAAAAAGAAAAATAAGATTGTGGTTCACCTACATTACCAATGCACTTGTAATATGATAAGACCATGAAATTTATATCTGTTCCGTATATTAAGAACAATGAATACCATGAAGTACATTTACATACTAGCGTAGTGCTCATATTGACAATGTCAAAACTACATAGTATTCCACCTCTAATATAGTGGACCTCAAGGTACCTAGCTGAGTAATACCTTCTGCATGTCAGTAAGCCTTTTTTTCAATAATTTCACAATACACCAAAATTCACTGCAGTGGTCAGAAGATAACATGAGCCTATACATCCAACTACCCAAGAAATTCTCACACAATCTTGTGCTCTATATATAAATTCAGCACCTGCAAGAGTTTTGAGTAAAAACCTATTACCTACCTACAAAAAAGACAAAAACTGACTAAAATGCTTAAAGTTTCAATCTTTATTCAATAATCCTTTAAATTTTGAATCAAATGATAATCTTGTGAATGATAATCAAATGATAACTGATTCAAATGACGGTTAGGCTTGGGAGCCACTATCGATCCTTCTTCCCTTTGAACTGGTTGACGACCGATACTGAATCTCCTCTGGTTTTGGCCATTTGAACCCTAGTTTTCGTGACTGTTTAGGAGTAGAGAAAGAGAGAAGTGAGAGATGAAATATGAAAACTTTTTAGAGAGAAAGAACTATTTAGGATTTGTAATTTTCAGTTTTCACTTCCGCCTAAATTAAGCTCCGTGTTTTTCATATACATGACTTTTTTTAAAAAAACGTTATCTATTTAAAACTATAAAAATACCTTTTAAATAGATAACGTTTTTGCATATATATCTACAATGCTTTTTAAAAAAACTTTGTGAAAAAAATACCACAATTTTTTTTATAAAATACGTTGTGGTTTAAGTGTTGTCGATTAGGTACTTTGTACTAGTGAAAGTCACATTTTAGTCTCATTTTGTACAAACCCTCAACCAAATTCTCTCAAGCTCAAGACCCACGAACTTATTAGCTAGACCAGTTCCATGACCAGCCCCATGAACAAACACATCAAATCAGAAAGCCTAAAATAAGAAATTATTCATATAAGGTATAAACCTAATTTCAAAATCTGTTCATTGATCATATGTTAAATGTTGTGTTTTTATGTTAAAACATGTTGAATATAGTGTATAATTATGATTTGGGTTGATAGATGTTAGATCCATAACAACTATAGGCTCGGATTTTAAGATTTTCAAAATCTGGAAAATAGAGAAATATGGTCTGACAACCTAATGTCAGGTCCCATAGATCTCAGTATGTTTTGTGTTTTTGTTGTTTTAATGTTTGATCTTGTAGTATGACATGAGATCTTTATTTTAGAACTTGAATCAAAGTAAGAACATTAACTGATTGTAAGTTATTCAAGGTCAAAGACCGTTGACCAGCCATGATCGTAAGAAATCTGGGTAACCTAGATGTTACCCAGAAAGCTCTGACAATAAGTTTTGGGGCACATATCTTTCACTTGTTTGTTTATTTGTTACGTTTGTTGTATTCAGGTTCTAGTATATTGTTTATACTACAACATTAAGCTTTTTTATCGCCTAAATATCAAACTAATTGAAGTCAGTGGCTGGTCAAATCAGACCAGAAGATCACGAACTGAGTTTTCTGGGTAACCTAGAAAACTCAAGAACACGATCTCTGACAACGTTTGACCAGCATATATGTTGCACTTGTGATGTTGTTAGATGAATGTTATGTGTTATATTTGTTCACTTGCATATTGTCTGTACACTAAATGTATTATATCATATATAGTAGACCTGTGAAGCAAGTTATAATGATCGAAAGAAGGCAGTATAAACTGTTCTTCATTTCTGGAAAACCCATAAATGAAAAACAGCTCTGTCAAGAGATTTGAGGGATTATAACTCTCTAATTTGTTGTGTTCTGACCATGAAATCAATTGATAATGATAGTGTTACGACTATACTACAATAACAAAACATTAGCAAGCCCAGAATCCTAATAACCAAAGATTTACAACCGGTCAAAGTAGTACTCTCGTTAACTGCATATGAAGATATAGGTTTCATTAAGAACATGAAGAACATCTATGGCGACGGTTCTGTCGCTATAGACAGTCTTTAGCGACCGTTTTATTAAAAATTAATTAAATTAATTTCTAAAAATAATTTAAAAAATAGTAATTAATTTCTGAAAATTACAAAAATTATTTTAAAAATTATTTTAAGTTATAAAAATTAACTTTTAATAATTTGACATATTTTTCATAAATATTAATATTTATTTGGATATTATTGGTATTTTATTTATTTAATAAATGCATTAAATAAATTTATTAAAAATGATTTTAATATATTAAAAATCATTTTAAATGATAAAAAGGTATTTAATAATATTTGAGGTTATAAAATATAACTTTTAATATTTTAAGACAAATTTAATTAATTATTTAATATTAATGATATTAGATTTATTTAAAAATTATATTAAATAATTAATTAAAAATGATTTTAATATTATAAAAATAATTTTAAATGAAAATAAATAGTTTAACAATATTTTAAGTTATAAAATATAACTTTTAATATTTAAAGGTAAATTCCATTAATTAATTACTATTATTGATATTAGAATTATTTAATAATCATATTAAATAAATTAGTTTTAAAATGATTTTAATATTATAAAAATTATTTAAAATGAAAATAAAGTGTTTAAAGATATTTTAAGTTATAAAATATAACTTTTAATATTTAAAGGATAATTTCAGTAATAATTTAATATTAATAATTATTAATTTAATATTATTGACATTAAATTTATTTAATAATTATATTAAATAAATAGTTTAAAATGGTTTTATTAATTTAAAAATCATTTAAAAAGGATATAAATCAATTAAAAATATTTTAAGTTATAATTAAAGACTTTTAATATTTTGATAAATAATACATTAATACTTTAATATTAATGGTAATTATTTAAAAATGATTTTAAATGTTTTAAAAATTATTTAAGGGTAATATTAATACTTTAAAAATATTTTGAGTTATTATAAATAACTTTAATATTTTTGCAATGATCTCATTAATAGTTTAGTATTAATTAAATATTAATGATAATAGAATTGTTTAATATTTAAATTATTTAATAATGATTCCGATGTTTGAAAATTCATGATAAATTATAGTAAATGTTTTAAAAATTATTATAAGTCATTTAAAAATAATATGACTGATACTTACAGATGTTGAACTACATGATAGAGTCTTAGACTCGATAATTACCTGATAAAGCCGTCAGTACACCGACATGTTTCAGAAATTGATCTAGACTTAGATATTTTTGACTGTATTAATGTTTATTTGTGATTCAATTACTGTTGAATATGTGTGTGACAATGTGATTAGGTTATGTGCTGACTGCAATAAGCAGTGCTATGTGTTGTAGAATGTTATTCTAATCAGTAAAATGATCTTATTAATGATAGGTTTCGGTATAAAAGAAAAATCTAGGTTGCGTATTGTAAGCAGCAGACCAGGCAAATATCCTACCTTAGTATTTCCTTTATGCAATGGACATGAGTAAGAAAGTTTCAGATTTATATTATTATTGTACTAGATTATTAACCCTTTTGTCGTATATATTATATCCGGTCATTGTTTATCAACATGATATTATATTATATATCTCATATATATTATGTTTGTTAATTTCGAAATATGGTTATACAAGTGTCCCCACATGAATAATCATTGTATTTAATCACATGTTGATATATATATATATATATATATATATATATATATATATATATATATACGCTATTTGATCCGCTAGACACAGATTTAGAAATATCGTTCAATATGATAAAACCTTCTTGTATCAAATCAAATTGTTTTGGATCGGATTCTAATCTAAGTATGAATATCGCAATCAAGGGAAAACTTTTATGCGCCCAAGGTGGACAGAGTGAACGATAATATCGTTCTTGTATGTTGTATTGATCAATACATGGCACATGGGAAGTACAACCTCGTGCCCATAAGTTATGACGGTTTGCAAATGAAGTTCTGCTAAACCTTAGCGAAAACTAAAAATAATATTCATAGTTTGTCGACTAATAACTATTTATAGTCAATACGTAGTTTAAAAAATGTGATATAGAGTTTTTATGTTATTATTATCGGTTTAGTTTACTTCACAACTATTGAATCGTTGTAGAAGTGATGTATAAAGAAAATATTTAATTATTTCAGCTAAATATATTTATAATTGCTATTACTTGTTGCGCACTCCAATGCTCATCATGGCTTAATTTAAATGTTTTCAATCAATCGTGATCAACCTGAAGGATCATGCAGAAACAAAGGAAAATGAAAGCAAACAGGATAAGATTTTTGGTATTCTATGTAATAGTATGACTTTATTAAGACAGTGATAACTATTAAGTATCATGTAAATGATGTTTAAAGGTCGTGTACCTATGAGTAGACTCTGATGCATATGTAAATTAAGTTTGATATTCATATTATTGTTATTATTATCAGTATTATTCCGCTAATAGAAATGGTATCGTAAAGCATCGAGTTCAGGATTCAAGTTCCCAGATTTGGGGGCGTTACAGCGAGGCCTCGTTCGCACCTATATACACAGGGTTTGAATTTGTATAAAAAACCTAGTTTTAAGAAAGATATGGATTTGATGTTTTATGAAAGAGGTTTTTCTAACCCTTGTGCTCAATAGTAATTGAGACCTTTTACACTCCTATTTTATTAAGTGTTCGGCTTGATTGTTTTTAATTTTTGAGATTCGAAGCATCTTCGATAAAATAATTTACAAAACAGTGCCGAACTCCTCGTGGGCATGAAAACCATCTGAGGAAACTCAAACAACGTGAATAAATTTACAAGCTTCTTACAGCTGAAAATGTTCATCGCGGGAACCAAATCTAGATCCACTAAACTGAATCTGTGATCACATGATGCCGCAATTGATAATGAAGTAGTAAACATGTATATATATAAAAGTTATAAATATATATATATACAGACATATTCAGCCACCACGAAGCACCTCCATGGGGGATCAGAAATGTAAATAATGCTATATAAGAAATCAACCGCCACGAAGTAAACTCTAGGAGGGATGAAATGTAAAAAAAGTTGTAAAGACGGTCTACCGCCACGAAGTATACTCCAGACGTGACTAAATGTAAAGAAAGCTGTAAAGACGGTTAACCACCACGAAGTAAACTCTAGGCGAGACTAACTGTAATATATATATATAAAAGCAATAAACGCACCGGATGTAAAATCCATGCTTATCGAACAAATTCCGACAACAGTTGATATATATATATATATATATATATATATATATATATATATATATATATTAAAGTAGTAAACGCTTCGAATATAAAATCCAGGCTCATCGAACAGAGTTCGACACACAGTTCATATATATAAGTATATATATATATATACAAAAGGAAATAAACGCTCTAGACCGAAGTCTAGGCTCAATCGAGGCATAACTCGATAATGTTAGTCCATATATAACTATATATATATATAAGTATATATATATATATATATATATATATATATATATATATATATACAAACTAAAATAAAACCACGAACCGAAGTCTGGGCAAACACACGCAACACAACTCTCAACGTGAAAAAAAGTGTGTTCAAAGATAAAGAGAAAGTCTTTAAAGTGTGTGAGAAGGCTGACAGTGGGCAGCCAAAGAAGACTTCTATATCTTTAAAATGATGAACACTCAGGCTCCCGCCGGTACAAAAGTAGCTATATGTGAGCTCACACGTGTTTAAAATGAGAAAGCACTCAATATAGGGTTAGTACAGAGCAAATTTGACAGGGCTTCCTCGCCTTTTTCTCTTACAAAATGGCCACCCCAAGCCCTTTATTTATAGAGGGGGAGCCACTAAGTGTACCTGCAGCTAGCCACAGTTGTACCTGTGGCTGGCCGGGTTGCCCCGGGCCTCGCGGGTCCCGCTGTCTCAAAGTACGTGCACGCATGCACTATATTGTCCGCTCAAACTTTTAGAATTGCAATCCGGGCATCCAACTGAGGTATGTAAGACCTATTTCGGATTGCCGTTGTTGAGAGTTATGCTATGACATTGGATTAGAGGTTGGACGAAGTTAGGAAGATGGGACCATGCCCTCCGGTCTTCAAGCTTCAAATTTTATATGTTATCATGTGTAATAGTCACTCGGGATTGGACATCCTTGGTTCTTGTGGGACACTGCTGTGTAGAAATGTATGTATTGAAATATTGAGGCGGCGCGATGTGGTGTCAAGGTGGAAAGACGACGACTTTGCCCCTCACCGAGGTTATCACCGGTTTGGGCTGATAAAGCAGACGTTGCTCAGGGTTATCTCTGAGATTTGACTGCTGCAAGTGTTATAGGTCCTCAGTGTCATCTTTGAGGTGTGCATGTCTTCCCAGTGTTATCTCTGGGTCTCGTACTGAGTGCCTCAATGTGAGGGCCGAGTTTAAAGCTTATTGCATTTAAAACAAGCATTTCCGGGGTTATCTCCAGAATTGCATTCCTTGGGGTTCTCTCCAATGTTGGTAATTACTACTCCTAATGTTGGGATTGAGACTGAATATCTCGGAGTTATCTCCGAGATGGATCGGTCTTCTCTGGTGGAATATCCGGTATTGGCACTGCATGCCTCGGGGTTATCTCCGAGGTTTGACCTGATACTCCCGGTGTGTGTTTCGGGGTTGAGGTTGAACTTCTGATAGTATCTGGACTGGATGTGAACTGTCTTGCAAGGTTATCTCTGAAAGACGAATCTACCCTCCAGCAATGTCAGTAACAGGTGTGCAGAAAATATCGAGCGTCTACAACCATTAAGTATAAGTACTTAATTAGCCATTAAGACTAATCGTATTCTGTGGATCTCATTCTCGTATTCTCTTCATAAATAGTTTGGACAATATTCGTATTATACGTTGTAATAATCTTCATACTATACTCGTATAATAACTAGTATTACACTCGTATTTCTTATGCATAATAACCCTAATTATTATACAAAATCATTAAATTCTTGGAACTCACTTTCCTAACACTTAGGTTTTAAGTCCACAGGCAAAAACTTGGTTTTTGCCATAATTGAAATATTATTGAATATTCCATTACGTCTTAGAATTCTATCATTACGCGTTTCTCAGAAATTCAAACCACTATAAAAAATGGGGCTTCAGCAACAACTGATTTTCGTTGCTAAAGGTGCCAAATTTCATTGCTAAAGGGTTTTGGTAACGACTTTACTGTCGTTGCGTCTTTCGTTGCGTAATGAGTGTTGCTAATTGTTCCACAACGAACGTATTTTTTTCATTGCAAAAAGTAATACATTTTGCAACAAAATTTGAGTTTCGTACAGAGACATCGATCCTTTAGCAACAAAATGTATTGTTGCAGAATAATAAAAAAAAATTGCTAAAACACCCATTTCGTTGCAAAAGCCTGCTAATTGGCAACGAAATGAACTATTTTTTTTTTGCAACGACCATGCATTTTCGTTGCAATTGACACCATTTTGCAACAAAATTTTTGGTTATGATAAATTATGAAAATTTTTGTCTAAGCTTGCTTTCGTTGCGAAATGTACACTTTTTAGAAACGATTTTCGTTGCTAATTATATTATTTGGCAACGACATTATGCTAAATCAGCAAAGAAAATGTTTGTTGTTGGATATTTTTCAATATCAACAAAATTCGTCGATTAGCAACGACATTATATGTTGCCGTTTTTTTATATGTGCAACGAAAGTTGATATAATTTGCAACGATAAAAATGTTGCCTTTTATTTTAGTATTAGCAAAAATATCCTCTACGTTGTTATTAGGTTAATTTTTCGTTGCCAAATATTATATTTTTAATGCCATTAGCAACGAAAATTTGTTGCTAAATGTATAAAAAATTGTTGCTATATTAAAACTTGCTCAATGCTTTGGTAACGAATTATATTGTTACCAAATCAAAATTTGACATTTTTTTGTATACCTGATTGGCTCAATGTCCTCACAATAAATAATGGCAAAAATACTAAAAACTAAAATATTATTAACTTAATAAAATCATCCACTACATAATAATTCATTATCTGTACAATTAACCATCAAAAGTTACCACCGTTCTTCAATCAAAGTATATATCTACATATATAGAGAGAGAGTACACTTCATAATTTCGTCCATTATCTTCCGTAAACGTAGCACGAAAATTTGATACCCAGTATTGTAAGGCAGGTCGTAGAATCAGTCTTCCTGCGCATATTTAAAAATAATAGCAAGTCAGAAAAATGAAGTAAATAGGTCATAAGAGGTACTTAATGCCAAAATCAATACACAAAGACAATAGAGTTGCTACGTGGTACTAATATTATTAAACCAACACCTGATCTCAAGCATAGCATCCCTAGATCCTATCAATGCTTTAACAATTTGTACTTGGCTTGGTTCACTAGCCTGACCCATCCACTGTTCAAGGTATCAGCATTAGTTAGGTACGCTTAATCATAATCAAGGTAATCTTTATAAGATAACGTGTAGCCTCCATAAGAAAATTGGCACAAATCAAATGCAGTAAACAGAGAATGAATAAAATAACCCAGAAAAATTTCTTGTTACATATACCATGGTATACCGACATGATTAAAAAAAGCCCTTCAAACAGCCCTGTAAGATAATGCAGGCCTAGGCACAGCCCTGCAACCAGCCAAATCAGTTTACTTTGGAACTTGAGTCCCTTATCCTCCAACTGCCACAACATTCAGTTCAAATTAACAACATTTAAGATCAAGGCGGAAAAAACTTGTATCAAATAAATCAAATCTAAATTAAGATGTGTATTACTAGCCAATGTATCTTTTGCATTATCAGTTTCAGTTTTGTCACAGTTGACATCCAAGGAAGCCTCCCTTTATACTCAAACCAAATCTCCCAGCACAGAGGTACCCAATGTTAGTTTGAAAACAGAGAAGAAGTTTGAAGTACTAGCTTCATCTTCTCAGCCCAAGCTTCAGAATAGTACATCAAGTTCAAAACTTGAGGCTTTATTACCAACAAAGCCTACAAGTGAAGTACCAACCAGTTCTCAATCTGGAAGTCAACTCAGCTTTAGTGATTTAATAAGTTCTGTTTAACATGTAGCAATGGAACCTAAACCAGATCAACCATCTGCTGCTGCACCTGTTCTATCCTCAACATCTCTCTCAGGTTCTTGGACTGCCAATGATGGAAAGACTGGTAGTCTAGATGTTGACTCAACACCTAATCCAACTTCTACCAAACGATTTTCAGAGTTATTCCTATGACATCAAGATAAATACTCAAATTGATTTATATGACAACAATCCTTAAAACTATAATGCAACCACTTTTTCTAATTTAAATAAGCAGCTTCTCTCTTTTTAAGGATTACAAGCATGCTACTACATGTATATTACAATTTGACTTTCAAAGTAAATATATCATGTATATTAATGTTCACAAAAATGGTACTGCCGGTGCAATTTAAATTATTTGGAGCAAAGATACGCAATAGAGATCAAAGACAATTGTTTCCAGCAGCATAAGATTCTTACAGTTGGAAGTTCAAGTAGTCCAACACTCCCACTCATAATGAGGGGGATAACTATAATTATAATTTTAGAATATTTTTAATTAAGGTAAAAGGATTGAAGAAAAATGGCGAGCATTATAACCAGAAGTGAAGAACTCAAAGGAATCCGAATTACGTCCTCTCTCTTCCATCCAAGAGAATTATAAACAACAATAATCACAAATTCTGAAAGAGTGAACTATCCATAGGGAAATACTTACTATGTTGACATAGTGAATCAGCTTGTCCATCTGCCTCAACCATCGTGTGTGCATATTGGTACTTGAAATCTATTCCCATGGGCCACATTACATTATTTGTTAGAGTTATGTTAGCCTACAAAAGGATGATGTAAAGTTTCAACTGACAAGCATCACTACCCTCAGATTTAGAAACTTTAATAAACAACTATAATAATAATGTCTTTGGCACATAATATAATATTATAGCATTTCAAGATCATCACTAAATTTCCACCAATAACATATTTAAGGGCTTATCTAAGATCTGCCCCACAATAGCTGAGTTGCAGTACCACCTGCATATTTAGGTTTCATGTGAGCACATACGAAAGAGATATGTGCTTCCTTCTAGAGCTTACCTCCAGATCAGTACGGTTTGTTTTGTTTGTTGTCTCTTTTAAGTTGAACCTTCAACATTTTACCACCAAACTGGCAACCATTCATCATATTAATGGCAGATTTTGCAGCTACTGGTGAGTCATATAACTGACAAATCCTGCTATAGAAGGCTGATTAGAGGCACACACAAAAAAAGTTGACGACATTTATTTCAGTCTCAAAAAGTTTAATAAAGACTCCGTACCAAAACATTTGTTGACTACAGTTGCTTTCTCAACAAAAATCTTGGAACTCAAGACCCTACCAAATGCTTGAAATGTATTTGCAAGCTCTTGATCACAAAATTCTTGAGGAATATGGTAGATAAATAAATTAGCACCAGGTGGTCCTGTGTTCACATCACATTTTTTATCAATTGTGCCATGGAAAGGAATATATTAAAAAATCTAATAACAACGAGGGAAACTAGCTAAAAACAACCTTCATGCTGACCCCCTGAACTAGTAGCGACACTTAATGATGCTGCAGGGTGAGTGTTTGCAGTAGCAGCAATAGGTGGCACAGGACTCGGAGGACCACTCAAAGGTCTGTTACCCATAATTATTTAAACATCATGCTTCCAAAAAATTGGAGGACCAGAATTTGTAATAACATAAAACAATAACATATTTAAGTCAATAAATCAAAGTTAAGAAGTAGAATAATACCAAGTTTTATTCAGGTACATTTGGCCCAAATGACAAAGCTACGCTTTGAGGTATAATAGGAATTGCCTTAACTCCTAAATTGGGACGGCCATATGCATCAGAACGAGCGGACAAAGTTTGTTCTTAGGAGCCGGTAGAATGAGATGTTCGGACACCTGAACCAGAACCTGAACCAGAACGACAATCTGACTAAACTAAATAATTAAGCATCATTCAAATGTTTCAACTTTGATAAGATGAAAGGCATACCTTATTTGATTCTAATTCTGATCATCTTTCTCTTCCTCGTCCATACTTTTTTCTTATTCACTACAATAATCTACAGGTGTATCATCCTCACTACACCCCTCGTCGAATTCATCCTCCTCAAAATCATCCTCATCGACATCATCATCTATGTCTTCATCTAATAAGATAGTGTGTTCAATGTTAATTTTTTGAGTTCTTTGTCTTAAGACACTGTTATTTATTATTTCTGGATCAACATCATCTCTATTCATTGACCCTATATCCTGATCTTGAACAATAATGTCAATATTGGGTGAGTCATCATCAAGGTTAACAACATTCTCAGTGGTATATTCTTCAATCTCGTTCATTTCATCCTCTGGAACATCAAATACGTGTCAGTGGTTAAACCTTTGAACAATTTTCCAGTTGCAGCCTAATTTCAAATCATCAACAAAAAAACTTGTTTTGCTTGAGAAGCTAATATGTATGGGTCGTTTCTATACCATGTGCTACTTACATTTACACTTGTAAAGTGTGTATCCTTCCTAATACCCATACGCCGATTAGATAAATCAAACCACTTACAAGAAAATATAAATACATTATACCCTTTTCCATACTCTATTTTGATAATATCATTTAATAAGCCAAAAAAGTCGATACTTTTCCCATCGTGTTCTCCTTCAAATGTTATTCCACTATTTTGGCTTTGCCTACGATTGTCACGATCTTTGACAAGAAACTTTACTCCATTTACAATGCATCCTTTATATTTCCATACTCGTAAATTTGGACCACTTGCTAATGCAAATAGTTGATCACTAATGACATTTTATGTGGTATTCCAAAGATGATGAAGCTGTTAGAGGAAAAAATTTAAATTAATCATTGATTTTCAAATAGCAACAAACAACTTTAAAAGGGGAAGAAATATTATTTTACCTTTTTTTAAACCACCGAGGAAATTTTTTTTCGAATTCGATGTTGTTTTGGTAAGGTAGTTTCAATTCCTCCTCACATTCCCAACAAGAATAATATTAGTAAAAAAAAACATAGTATGAAGCAATAATTATTTGAATAATTTAATAATAAAATGTATAACTTACTCAATATAAGGTTGCACGTCATCAGAATTATTCAAGACATACCAATGAGCCATTTGAATCTCGTTGGAATCAGTATAGTCAAAAAGAAAACCACCTAATGGTTTAACATTTTGAGAAAAGACAGAAAGAGCATCTTTTCTAACTTTTCCATCAGGATTATGGTCCTTTTTATTTAACTTGCTCTCACTTCAGTGGTAAGTACAAGGAACAAAATGTCAAACATTCATCTCCGACATACCCTTCATCAATTGATCCTTCTGGATGTGCTTTGTTCCTTACGTACTTTTTCAGCGTGCATAGATACCTTTAAAAAATTACGAAATTAAGTATGACAAAACTATAAAGTTCATAGATGTGAAACCCCAGATTTTATGAATAAAGAATTAATTTTCTCAAAATAATTTTTTTTTATATTATGGTGTGAATTTGAGATAATATTATAGTTGTGTGTAGTATTTATAAATTTTGCAAAGTATGCAAGTTGTTATATTATATTCGATTGGTCAGGGAATATTCTTTGTGTCGAAAAATATCCGTACGACGGTACAATTATTGGTGGACCCCACAACGGAATTATTGTTTGATTGAGAAAACGACAAAAATATTTTATTGAAAATAACGGCGGAAGTTTTATCGTTGATACTGTTGAACTACTGGGTAGTAAAAGTACAGTAATACACGTTGTTGCATAGTAGCACACGATATTGATTATTGATATTTATGTGAGAAGTCGCTCACTTTGATTCAATTATTGTCGATTAATAATATGAATTATTATAGCGATGATGACGTTTTGTTTTATTTGTATTATTAACGTAATAAAACAGAAACATCTTTTTATATAAAAGAGAATACTTTATTAAAGTTATTCTATAAATAGAATATATTATATTTTATTATGCATAGTGTTGCATAGTGTTTTGCATAGTATTGCATAGTGTTTGCATAGTAAAAATCTTTTTATATAAATAGAATATATTAAATTTTCTTTAAAAGATTTTTCATTAAATACGGACCGTCAGATTAAAGTAAATCAATCTGGACCATTCATGAATTAGTTACTATGCATTCCATTTTCCTATAAATAGAAGCTCATTCCTTCATTATTTTTTTACGAATTCACTGAACTCTAGAGAGAGAAACTATAGAGAGAGAGAAGAAAAGCTTTTTGCTACTTAACTTTTCTTTTCTTATATCCAGTTTTTGTTACGGTAAGGGGTGTTATTCTTTTTTATTCAAGAAGAGAACTTCTGTTATTCCATTTCTTTATTTTTCTGTTGGAATAACCTGTATACACGGGCTACCCTATACTTGGTGACATTCTTCTATTATTCTGTCTTTATTATTCTGTCAGAATATCCTGTCTGTGTGTTTTACACCAGACCTGGTTCCGTCTTTATTATTATTCCGTTGGAACATCGTGTCTGTGTGTTTTACACCGGACCTGGTTCCGTCTTTATTATTCTGTTGGAACATCCTGTCGGTGTAAATTTTACCTGACTTGGTTCCGTTATTATTATTCTATTGGAATAACATGTCTATGCGAAGTACCGCATTCATGGTGATTTCTGTTGTTATTCCATTCCTTATTATACTCAGTTGGTTAAAGTTTTGACTTTTATACTCCATGAAATTAGTAAAATATCCTTGATATTTGCGCTTCATCCAGTATCTTTTCATGGAAATATTTTTCTGATCATTCTTGAATTTTACTCTACAAAGCAGTATCATGTGGACAATTTGGACATTAGTAGTTCTTGGACAAATTAATTCTTGAACTTGTTTTATTGAATTCTTATATCATTGTTATCGTCCTCATGTTTATATTTTTTGAAAGTCATCTATGGCCTGTAGTGCATGGATGGACTTGGTATGATTATGACCAGGGATTATTCGGTGTAATCATAACCGTAATGTTACAAATGATGCGGTAAAAGTCCTCATTGGCCCGTATTGCATTGATGGACAGTTGTTGGCATGATCGTGACCATTGATGAATACATAAATGTCCTTGGCCCGTAGTGCATGGAATTTGTGGTCGTGACCCTAATAAATATCCTTGGCCGTAGTGCAGGGATGATGTGGTTTATTTATTAAGCTGAGTCTCAGCGATAAAAGTGATGAAAAACTTTTAAAATCATAAATGATAGTAGATTCTATTCTCTACTTGACTCTTTTAATGGATTGCTTGATCCGCTGCTGTTAAACTTGATGTTGTTATATTTTATCAATTTAATATTGTTGAAGGCTAACGATAATTTATTCTGCATTATCTTAGTCATAATATTTCTTACTGGGCTAGTTGAGCTCACCCTTTCTTTCACTGTTCTCTTCAGGAAATGAGAACATAGCAGGGACTAGTCGGGGAACGGAGTGACGGTCCAGAGGATAGCATTAGTAGTCCTCACTATTCTGTGAAATAGTGTATTAATAATTGTAATGAGGATATTTTTGAGTTTGTATAATCTCTAGTAGACAATAATTATATTCAAACTCACAGTTATGTTTTGTCGTATTGTACACGACAGTTGTATTAGTAAGTTGTATTTGAATTTTGTACCATGTATCTGACGACCCAAGATGGGTGATGTATACCTAATTTTGGGGGCGTCACAGTTGGTATCAAAGCTTAGGGATATGATCACTGGCTAAGATGTGAGACTAGAACTAGGAGAGGAGAGACGGGGAATTCCTTCGCTAATATGACCTACTTAAATTTATTTTGTATTTAATTGGTCGGTCAAAGTATAGGGATAATATGTGATATGTTAATTAACCCTTGTTTTGTGGCAGTGTTTGAAAATGGCATCCGAGAATGTTGAGATTTTCAATGGAGCACAGGAGACCGTTGAGTCTCCACAGATCAATAATCAGGATAATGTGCAACTAGAGGACAATACTCCTCATGAAAATAATAACACCGATGAAATGGTGAATGATGGGATGGTCAGAGGCTTTATGCAATTCATGCAACAACAGGCTAAGGCAGCTCCTGTCCAAAATGCAGGTAGAAATACTGATTACTCTCGGACAGTCATCGCTGAGCAGTTTAAGGAGCAATTCATGCAACAACGGGAGAAGGCGGCTCCTGTTCATAATGCAGGAGGAAACAATGGCAACCCATGGTTGGTAACCGCTAAGCAATTCAAGGAGCTGGAACCACCAGAGTTTTTGGAAAGCCAGAACCACTTAAGGCGGAGACGTGGTTAAAGCAGATCACCAAGATATTTGATGTCTTGGGATGCTCCGAGGAGCAAAAGGTTCCCTTTGCCACCTTTATGTTGCGTGAAGAGGCGGATTACTGGTGGGAATTGATAAAACGTACTCAACCTGCCGTACTGAAGATGTCTTGGGAGAAGTTCCAAGAGCTGTTCAATGACAAATACTTTCCCGAAAGTATTCGTCACATGAAGGAGGTGGAGTTTATCAAATTGGAGCAAAACAATATGACCGTGTCGCAATACGAGGCAAAATTTGCGGAGTTATCCCGGTTTGCGTCCCACTTGGTGGATAATGAAGAGAGAATGGCGCGATTATTTTTAAGAGGTTTGAAGCCAGAGATACGTCAAGATCTAATTTCTTATAAACTGTGTTTGTATTCAGATGTTGTAAATAGGGCTCAGTTGGTGGAGCGCGATAACGAGTCAACCAAACCAAAAGAGAGAAGGCGGCAAAATGATAATACCGGTGATAACAGTCATCAAAGTGGTGATAATAAGCATGGAGGGAATCAACATGTCAGAAATGGTAACAACTTCGGTAATAATCATGGCCAAAATAATAAGAATGGACATTTCAAGAAGAGAAGGTTCAACAATGACGTAAAGACGTCGGTACCAGCACCCGTTTTTAAGGAAGAAGAACGACCACCGGTCGTATGTTTCAAATACGGACAAGAGGGACACATTCGTCCAAACTGTATGCAACAATCCAAAGCGTGTTTTAATTACGGAAGAGAAGGTCACCTAGCTCGATTTTGTCGTATGCTGAAGTCAAGTCCAATCGGGATAGTGATGCCAAAGGATGTCCCAGACAAACCAAAGCCGGCAGTTTAAGAGAGAGCATTTTTTTTTCTAGTGAAGAGGAACCTGAATAAAATTATCACGGGTAAGTTAATCATAAGCTCTTACGAAGTCTATACCGTGTTAGATACCGGTTCTACTCACTCTTTTATTTCACCTAGTTGTGTTCAATGTTTGTACTTTACTCCGGAGAAGTTAAACTTTGATTTATCTATTGAAACTCCATTGGGAGAAACCTTCATTACCTCCACTGTTTATAAATCTTGTTTGATTCAAATCGACACTTTCACGTTACATGTCGATCTTATCTCTTTGAAAATACTTGCCTTTGATATGGGGTTTTTTTAAACGATTGGTTAACTACTCATCATGTTTTTCATAAGGTTGTTAGCTTTCATATTCCTAACCAACCTATTATGCGAATTAAAGCAACCAAACCACTAAATTTAATCATTGTCATATCAAGCCATAAGTAAAGAGCCCCGATCCTTTTGTTGATGACTTCCTTGTGTGGAATGCACCGAAGCCAGACTTTCTGTAGGCGACGTCGTGAATGACGATAACAAGTTGATAGATATCATTGTGAGGTGCTATCTAGGTTAAGGGATAGAAGTCACAGTTGGTATCAATGTGACGTACTATCCAAGTCTGGAATGTGAGTAACAGTTTTGAATGATATTTTTATCATTAATAAATCTCTTGACGTATTCCTGAAGACTTCTTAGCCTACCCCAGAGCGTGAAATAGAATTTTGTATTGACACCAGTACAAAACTTATTTCTTAAACCCTCAAAATAATTTTTTCAACTAAAACGAAAGTAACATGCACCAAAGACGTTGACTCGAGCTGTTGAAGATTACGATCGTACTATTCAATATCATCGTGGAAGAGCGAACGTGGTAGCTGACGTGTTGAGTATAAGATCGTATGCGTTTACAAGTGCGATTTTGTTAACATAAATACTCATTTCGTATAACTTGCAAATGATGAAGATAGAGTTAAAGACTTTAGGGACCCACGTGAAGATAACGAATATACGAGTAAATTGACTTTAATCGATAAAGTTAAAAATGCTCAAGCTACATACCCGAATCTGATGAATGTGAAGAAGAAGGTTTAATAGGGTGTTATTTTAGAAGCAAGAGTTGCTGAAGAGAGGAAATCTCAACCCTCGATTTAATTGGCCCATTTGAAATCCTCGATTGAGTAGGAACTGTGGCTTATAGACTCGTTTTACCGCCAAATTTATTGCGTGTTCATAACATTTTTTTTTCGTATCAATGTTACGTAAATATGTGGACGACCCGAACCACATTATTAATTTAGAACCGGACGAGATAGCGGATGATTTAACGTTTAAAGAGATGCCTAATATTATTCCCATCGTGTTCTCCTTCAAATGTTATTCCACTATTTTGGCTTTGCCTACGATTTTCACGATCTTTGACAAGAAACTTTACTCCATTTACAATGCATCCTTTATATTTCCATACTCGTAAATTTGGACTACTTGCTAATGTAAATAGTTGATCACTAATGACATTTTATGTGGTATTCCAAAGATGATGAATCTATTAGAGGAAAAAAATTAAATTAATCATTGATTTTCAAATAGCAACAAACAACTTTAAAAGGGGAAGAAATATTATTTTACCTTTTTTTTAAACCACCGAGGAAATTTTTTTTCTAATTCGATGTTGTTTTGGTAAGGTAGTTTCAATTCCTCCTCACATTCCCAACAAGAATAATATTAGTACAAAAAACATAGTATGAAACAATAATTATTTGAATAATTTAATAATAAAATGTATAACTTACTCAATATAAAGTTGCACGTCTTCAGAATTATTCAAGACATACCAATGAGCCATTTGAATCTCCTTGGAATCAGTATAGTCAAAAAGAAAACCACCTAATGGTTTAACATTTTGAGAAAAGACAGAAAGAGCATCTTTTCTAACTTTTCCATCAGGATTATGGTCCTTTTTATTTAACTTGCTCTCACTTCGTGGTAAGTACAAGGAACAAAATGTCAAACATTCATCTGCGACATACCTTTCATCAATTGATCCTTCTGGATGTGCTTTGTTCCTTACGTACTTTTTCAGCGTACATAGATACCTTTAAAAAAATTATGAAATTAAGTATGACAAAACTATAAAGTTCATAGATGTGAAACCCCAGATTTTATGAATAAAGAATTAAATTTCTCGAAATAATTTTTTTTATATTATGGTGTAAATTTGAGATAATATTATAGTTGTGGGTAGTATTTATAAATTTTGCAAAGTATGCAAGTTGTTATATTATATTCGATTGGTCAGAGAATATTCTTTGTGTCGGAAAATATTCGTACGACGGTACAATTATTGGTGGACCCCACAATGGAATTATTGTCGGATTGAAAAAATGACAAAAATATTTTATTGAAAATAAAGGCGAAAGTTTTACCGTTGATACTGTTGAACTACTGGGTAGTAAAAGTACAGTAATACGCGTTGTTGCATAGTAGCACACGATATTGATTATTGATATTTATGTGAGAAGTCGCTCACTTTGATTAATTATTGTCGATTAATAATATGAATTATTATAGCGATGATGACGTTTTGTTTTATTCGTATTATTAACGTAATAAAATAGAATAATCTTTTTATATAAAAGAGAATACTTTATTAAAGTTATTCTATAAATAGAATATATTATATTTTATTATGCATAGTGTTTCATAGTGTTTTGCATAGTGTTGCATATTGTTTGCATAGTAAAAATCTTTTTATATAAATAGAATATATTAAATTTTATTTAAAAGATTTTTCTTTAAATATGGACCGTAAGATTAAAGTAAATCAATCTGGACTGTACATGGATTAGTTACTATGCATTCCATTTTCCTATAAATAGAAGCTCATTCCTTCATTATTTTCTTATGAATTCACTGAACTCTAGAGAGAGAAACTATAGAGAGATAGAAGAAAAACTTTTTGCTACTTAACTTTTCTTTTCCTATATCCAGTTTCTGTTATGGTAAGGGGTGTTATTCTTTCTTATTCAAGAAGAGA
The DNA here is from genome assembly GCA_020205505.1 of Panax japonicus. Taxonomy (NCBI): domain Eukaryota; kingdom Viridiplantae; phylum Streptophyta; class Magnoliopsida; order Apiales; family Araliaceae; genus Panax; species Panax japonicus. The sequence goes on from CM035091.1 coordinate 64,023,485, forward strand.
ACTTCTATTATTCCATTTCTTTATTGTTCTGTTGGAATAACCTGTATACACGGGCTACCCTATACTTAGTGACATTCTTCTATTATTCTGTCTTTATTATTCTGTCGGAATATCCTGTCTGTGTGTTTTACACCGGACCTGGTTCCGTCTTTATTATTATTCCGTTGGAACATCCTGTCTGTGTGTTTTACACCGGACCTGGTTTCGTCTTTATTATTCTGTTGGAACATCCTGTCGGTGCAAATTTTGCATGACCTGGTTCCGTTATTATTATTCTGTTGGAATAACCTGTCTATGCGAAGTACCGCATGCATGGTGATTTCTATTGTTATTCCATTCCTTATTATACTCAGTTGGTTAAAGTTTTGACTTCTATACTCCATGAAATTAGTAGAATATCCTTGATATTTGTGCTTCATCCAGTATCTTTTCATGGAAATATTCTTCTGATCATTCTTGAATTTTACTCTACAAAGCAGTATCATGTGGACAATTTGGACATTAGTAGTTCTTGGACAAATTAATTCTTGAACTTGTTTTATTGAATTCTTATATCATTTTTATCGTCCTCATGTTTATATTTTTTGAAAGTCATCTGTGGCCTGTAGTGCATGGATGGACTTGGTATGATTATGACCAGGGATTGTTCGGTGTAATCATGACCGTAATGTTACAAATGATGCGGTAAAAGTCCTCATTGGCCCGTATTGCATTGATGGACAGTTGTTGGAATGATCATGACCATTGATGAATACACAAATGTCCTTGGCCCGTAGTGCATGGAATTTGTGGTCGTGACCCTAATAAATATCCTTGGTCGTAGTGCAGGGATGATGTGGTTTATTTATTAAGCTGAGTCTCAGCGATAAAAGTGATGAAAAACTTTTAAAATCATAAAAGATAGTAGATTCTATTCTCTACTTGACTCTTTTAATGGATTGCTTGATCTGCTGCTATTAAACTTGATGTTGTTATATTTTATCAGTTTAATATTGTTGAAGGCTAACGATAATTTATTATGCATTATCTTAGTCATAATATTTCTTACTGGGCTAGTTGAGCTCACCCTTTCTTTCACTGTTCTCTTCAGGAAATGAGAACATAGCAGGGACTAGTCGGGGAACGTAGTGACGGTCAAGAGGATAGCATTAGTAGTCCTCACTATTCTGTGAAATAGTGTATTAATAATTGTAATGAGGACTCTTTTTGAGTTTGTATAATCTCTAGTAGACAATAATTGTATTCAAACTCACAGTTATGTTTTGTCGTATTATACTCGACAGTTGTATTAGTAAGTTGTATTTGAATTATGTACCATGTATCTGACGACCCAAGATGGGTGATGTATACCTAATTTTGGGGGTGTCACAATAGATAACCAGAAATATATAGTTACATACCTTTCAATTGGATACATCCACGAATAACATATAGGACCTGTAAACATTGCTTCTTGTGGTATATGAACAACCAAGTGAACACAAATATCAATGAAGGCCGGTGGATAAATCCTCTCAATCTTGCATAAGATAATTATAATATCCTTCTCCATTTTTCTTAAGTCATCCACTTTTAGTGTCCTACTACATAGATTTTTAAAGAATGCACCCAACTCAGTTAATGTTGTTGCCACATCGTCATTAAGATTTCCTCGCACTCCAGCAGGGATTAATCATTATAAAAGAACATGGCAGTCATGCGTCTTGTATCTCGACATGCTATTATCACTTGTATTAACACATTTAGCAATATTTGATGCATATCCTTCTGGGAATTTGACAGATCGTATAATGGACAAGAATTTATCTCTCTCTTTTTTGGAAAAAGAAAAGGGTGGATGTGGCTTGTCAAACATATCTCCTCGTGGTCTTAAATGTAGCTCTTTACGTATATTCATATCCTCTAAATCTTATCGAGCCTTGTAAGTGTCCTTATTTTTACCTTCAATCTTTAGTGATGTCCCAAGTATGTTATCACAAATATTCTTCTCGATGTGCATTACATCGAGCTTATGTCTGACCTTCAAATCTTTCCAATATGGTAGGTTAAAAAAAGTACTTTTCTTCGTCCAATTAGAGTTCGATGGAGTTGCTGTCTTTTTTCGCTTTCTTTCTCTTTTCATACTTACATTTTTCGGAAGCTTGCCAAAATTTTGATCCACCTAGGATCTTAGGTGGTCTACGGAGTTCCTCCTTTCCATCATAGTCTAAACTCTTTCTCCACCTACAAGGGAAAGATAAACCATAGGAAGTAAATTATGTGAACAATGTGAAGATGAAATTAAAATAAGTTACGTATTAAAAATACCTATGATTAGGACCGAGAAATGCACGATGCCCCCCGTAAGAGATTTTACTCCTCAACCTAGTCGAGCATGTATCTACATTGCAAGTTGGACAAGCCATGTACCCTTTGGTACTCCATCCAGAAAGATTTGCCAGTGCAGGAAAATCGTTAATTGTCCATAAAATAAAAGCATTCATGTTGAAATTGCACCCATTATAAGAGTCATATGTTTGAATTCCTTGTTCCCACAAATCAACAAGATCATCTATTAAAGGACATAAATAAACATCGATTTCATTACCCGGTGCTTTTGGTCCAGGAATCAAAAGTGACATTATGAAAAAGGGCTCCTTCATGCACATCCAAGGGGGGTAAATTATAAGGAGTGAGTATTACCGGCCACATGCTATATGAGCAACTCATATTTCCAAATGGATTGAATCCATCCGTGGCTAGGCCAAGACGAATGTTTCTTGGATCATTGGAAAACTATTCATACTTTCTATCAAACTCCATCCAAAATACAGAATCTGCTGAATGCCTCAGTTCACCTTCTACTGAAATAAGTTTTTCCTTATGCCACCGCATGTCTTTTGCAATTTTTTTTGACATAAAAAGTCTTTGCAACTGCGGTTTTATAGGAAAGTATCTCAAAATCTTGTGTGGGATTTTTTTACCCTTCCCATCATTAACTTTCCATCATGATTCCCGGCAGACTGGACACTCTTCTAAATCCTTATTTTCTTTCCAAAAAAGGGCACAATCATACCTTCAACAAAAATGAGATAGATTAACTATATATGAATGAGTGTTATAATTAAGGACTTTTTGATATGTTATTTTACTTACTTGCATGCGTGTATTGGAAGGTATCCAAGGCCAATTTCGCGTAGCATTGTCTTTGCCTCGTAATATGATTTTGGCAAATTGGCACCATCAGGAAGAACATCTTTAATCAACTCAAGTAGCATCTCTATGGACTTATTTGTCCAATGGTTGAAAACCTTCAAATGTAGCAATTTTATAACAAATGACAAAATGGAGTACTTTTGGCATCCTGGATATAACTCTTTGTCTAACATATTAAGCATTTGTTCAAATCTGGTATGATTTCGATTTTGAAAGGTATCTTCATTCCCACCAACAGCAAAGGTTCCTCGATTAATATCTTCCATGAGTGTCTCAATTTCATCCTCATCACCATGTAAATCATAGTCCATAAACTCCTCATTTTGAGAGAAAATATTCTGAGCATGTTCATTGGGTATACGTGGAATGGGTTCACCGTGGTAAATCCACTTATCATAAGAAGGCATTATCCCATTTATGCACAAATGTGAAGACACCTCTTTTTGGGTTTTAGTGTATAGGTTCATACACTTGATACAAGGACATCTAATGTCAACTGTTGGGCCAAATGTTGCACGTACATGCTAAATGAAGCTTTTGACCCCATTGTGATAAGTCGCTGATATACGCTCATGATGCGTCCAACTCTTATCCATGAAATTAAGTTCAACCTGAAATTTATTTATCAACTCAATTACATCAACTCAACCAGTGATTAAAACAATAACACAATACACAAAAATCAGATAAAACAATAACTAGTTGTCATATGTAAATTGTTAACATTCAGCAAACATGCAGTTAATTATCTAATAGGAGCATTACATGTATAACATGATTTTAATGTGAATGTTGCATCTGAAGTTCCCCATGTATGGCTTTGCATAACAAAGTTCTGAACTTTAAAATAAAAACTGCTCATATTTATTAAGAAAGCTTTCTTAGTTCAAGTTGATCAGTGCTGTGTGAAGGCCTTAAGAACCATAAACCCAACAAAGGAAAAGAACTTATGGATGGCTGTGATTCACAAGTTCCCAGTGGATGTGCCAAAGGTATTACAATTCTGAATTCTCAATATGTGGACATCTTTAGTCCAACTGGAAACCATGATTATGATTGGGGGTTTTGGTTATGTACTAAAACCGATTAGATTGATATTGGAATCCTCTAATCAAATTGCTCAGGGCTCTGTTATTCTGTGTTGGTGATATAACATCTAGCACATTGTTTCCTTGAATTAAAATTTTACACTTAAATTCTGAACTTTTGACTTGAGAATATTGTTTTAATCAATTGGAAAGTTAAGTGTATGAATTAATTTTAATAGCACTACCCAGTTTTAGCAAGTAGATATCTGTGAATATACCATTCAAATAATAAGCTATATGATGTTGCCCAACTGCTACCCATTTACTGAATGAATGTCAGCTTCTCTTTAACTCTAATGAGAGTAGTGGTGAGACTTTAGTACCAGTCTCCATACTTGTATTAGCCCTACTTGATCAAAGGAAGAAAAGAGCCAAAACAGAAAATCCCTTTTAACAAACACAATTCATTATCTTATCCCCTAACATAATCGCATTTTTGTTGGCCAAAACAAATAACCAATTTCAGATTTGATCATCACATATAACCAATTTCAAATTTGAATTAAGCACAAATGAATAAACAAAGTGCAAAAATTAAGAAATAAATAAACTGATATTTGATTTCTTACCGAATTGAAAGAGAATTGAAAAAGAAAAATAACCCTAGAACCCGGATGGAATCGACTTGAGTACAAGCGAAGCTACGGATGGAGGAGAGAAGTAGAACATGTGCCTGTGATGGAGGACATGAGTGCAAGTGAAGCTACGGATGTGATGAATGCGAGTTTTGGCTACGTAAGGAAGAAGAAGAAACCCAATTTGTTGTACGGTGTTTTGGTAATAAAGGAGAAACCTAGCCTCTCTTTCTTCCGTATAACACCAAACAACTATGGTAAGTTGGGGACTCTGTTCCAAAAACAGAGTTTGATAACATTTAAAAAAATATATAGAAGGAATATTATACTTAAATTATTATTATTTTAAAAACTTAAACGATAAATTTATATTTTAGGATATTATAAATTAATTATAACAAACTCAAATATAAATTATTATAAGTTAATATTCTATTTAATACAATTAATAATTTAGATAACCAGAAAATATTATTAAGAATAAAATTTGTATTAAAATATTAATTACATTACAATTTGAATTGTAGTATATTATAAATTAAAGAATAAAATCAAACTTTACTGTTTGTGTAAAACATATGTTTTTTTTTTCATTTGTGCTCTATTCGACATAATAGCGACACTATCATCTTGTATTTTTCTATTTCTTTATGATATGGTCAACATAAGAAATTTTAAATTTTAAAGTAGTGGAAAGATATTTCGATTATGGATTATTATAGTCCATAATCGATATTGTAAGTTACGTAAATAATGTTATTAAAATTAAATTTAATATTGTTAAATATTTAATGCATTTATATTTAATATCATTTATATTAACTATAATTAATATCATGGGAGAACATAGTCCTACGTAATATATTTGAATATAAATATTCAAATCCCAATAATGTTTATAAGTTAATATTCAATACAATACAATTAATAATTTAGATAACCAGAAAATATTATTAAGAATAAAATTTGTATTAAAATATTAATTACATTACAATTTGAACTGTAGTATATTATAAATTAAAGAATAAACTCAAACTTTACTGTTTGTGTAAAACATATGTTTTTTTTTCATTTGTGCTCTATTCCACATAATAGCGACACTATCATCTTGTATTTTTCTATTTCTTTATGATATGGTCAACGTATGAAATTTTAAATTTTAAAGTAGTGGAAATATATTTCGATTATGGATTATTATAGTCCATAATCGATATTGTAAGTTACGTAAATAGTGTTATTAAAATTAAATTTAATATTGTTAAAAATTTAATGCATTTATATATAATATAATTTATTTCACTATAATTAATATCATGGGAGAACAAAGTCCTACATAATATATTTGAATATAAATATTCAAATCCCAATAATTTTTTTTTTCAAATAAACATAATCCTAAAGTTTTGCTCGTAAAAATTTCATGTGATCCCCAATCATTTAAAATATACAAAAACTATATGCAGTTGTGATATGATAAGTGAAACAAACGTTTTCTATGTAAGATCATTCAGTCGTATAGATGATATATCAATGTTGAAATTAATATTTTGCTTACTGAATTACATGAAATTTAACCCAATTCTATACATGGAGTGGAATGGAATGTATAAAATATTTATGAACGAAATAATTTAAATTTTTGGAACATATGTAGTCTTTTAAATATTTGTACAATAAGTATTAGCAAAAATAAAGTAAATCAAATTCTGATTGTCTTAACTTTTTAATATAATTAACCACACGTTTATATTTGACAAATATTTAAGTTTCATAACATGATTTTTATTTTTATGACAATATTTTTAAGTTTATCATAACAATTTTATTAATATTACATCAACATTACTACAAAATAACACTTATTAAGATTTAGGGAGTACATTTTTAAGAAGAAATTAAGAATGGCGATAAATTTATATCAATATTAAAACTTATTAACAATTATATATATATATATGACGATAAATTTATATCAATATTAAATAATGTCGTATATGGCTACATTGATAAGAGGAAATAAAGACTGAAAAACATTAGTAGACGTGTAATATATATATATATATATATATATATATATATATATATATATATATATATATATATATATATATTACTATTCTATGTTATTGTTTATGCAAAACATTTTCTTTATAAATTAGTAGACGTGTAAATAATTATTACAAGTTCCATTATCACTGTTTTCACCTCTTAATTTCATACGAGACATTCCAATACTAAATAACTAATCATCTAAATAACACTCCTAATAAACTCCATATTTTGACTTTTATGGTCAAATTGTAGTAAAATCTCCATAATTTAGTGCGATCATAATCGATAGACGTATATTTTTTTAAAAAAAAAAATTAATTTAAAAAATGGTCAATTTCACGTAACAAATTCAAATGAAGACGTTTAATATAGGACGTTTAGAGTACTAATTATCTAAAAATAATAATAATTATCTAATATAATTAACAATATTGTTATGTATTTTTAATAAATATCACAAGTCAAAGAAATTATTTTTAAGTTATGTATTAAATTAACAATATTGTTATATATATCACAAGTCAAAGAAATTATTTTTCATCTCTAATATTACAAACATTTAAAAAAGTGTTAAATTTTTCTTTAATTATATTTAGTCTAAGAGACACTAATATTAATTAATCTAAGACTTTAATTATTATTACACTTTATCCCGCTATAATTTTCGATCCAATATATTATATTTCCCTCCCTTAATCGGTTTAGCGCCAGGATATACGGGTAGGCATATTTTGCTCCAATTAATAAGCTAGTTCTCCTCTTCTCATTCACTTTTCATTCACTTATTCCCAAAATAAGTCGCTAGTTCTCCCTCTGGCGTCTAACTGTCTAGGGTTTTTTTCGCATGTCAGTTCCTTTCTTCTCATTCACTTCGATTTATGTTGTTGTTTGGTTTTATAATCAGTTTATTTGTGATTATATTGTATATGGGGTAAATATTGTGGATTATTTATGGATCGATATGGATTATGTTTTGATTTTGGTCTACCGATCTGAGTTTATGTACTTCTCTTCATGTGCTTTTGGAGTTAAAACATTAATTTTAGTCTCGTCTGTATTAGTAGTACTTGAATGCAAAAGAGATTAACATTTCCATTTAGGTACTCCATTTTAGATTTGACTTAACTATTATTGTTGTTAGGCAAATTAAGTAGTGGAATATTCCACTCGTTTTATCTAATTGATTTGGGTTTCATTGTTTAGTGCTGATATACTTGAAAAAATGAATCAGCTTCTTTTGGATGTGTTAATTTAGGCATGCATGGTGAACATAGTTATGATTTTGAGATGTACGACATGCTTAAGTATTAATTTCTAGTACTATGCATGTCTTATTTACTAATACGTATAACTGATCTTATTATGTAGTTTCAGAAATTTACTCATCTTGCATAATTGGTACTTCAAAATGTCTGGCCCTGGATTTAAGAGGAAAGGAGCAGCTCAAACAAGAAAATATTTAGCCTCGCAAAATCTTGAGGTCTCTAAGGATAATGAAGATTTTGAACTAAACTTAACTGAAGGTTCAAATCCTCGTGTAAAAAGAAGAATTATGATGACATCAAGTCCTCCGATAAGCCCAATCACAAGATCACAAACTCGATCTGCTCAACCATCACCTGTGGGTCGAACAAGTAAATCATGTTCAATGATTGCACGTTCTCCGAATGCCAATGATGGTGATGCGAATGAAGTGTGTACTCCCATTTCTACCTCGATGCAACATACTAATGAAACTATAGTTGGTGAAAATTCTACCCCACCAACAGAATGTGGCCCCACACCGACGTCCGATGAGCAAGGGTCTGCACAATGTGAGTTTTATGTTTGGCCATTTAGTAGACATATGTTATACACATGTGTGTGTGTGTGTATATATATATGATATACATAATTATTATTTTCTTGTTAATTTGTTATTCCTTTTACTTTTTGACATCTAATAATTTAAATAACTTCATCTTCAGCAAAGAAAATACGCGGACCTACTCGTGGTATTGGTCTTGAGAAACTCACCAAGTCAAAAGGAAAGAAGTTGGCTATCAATGTGTCACCTAGTAAAGGAAGGCCCATAGATCCTACAGAATTAGCTAAGTTGTCGTCAGAGATAGGATTGATGGTCCGCCACCATCTCCCAATGAATACCAAGTTCAAGGATATTACAGAGGGAGTAATTGAAGAATCATTGTCAAGGGTTGAAGTAAGATGCATAATATTAAATTATGTCAAATATTGTTATTCATAGTTGAGTCTGCATTTGTCCTTATTGGCAAGAAGTTTTTGTTTTATACCTTGTCTATAAATCCATGGAGAATGACACTCATTAGGATACATGATCTGTTAGATAAAAGGTGCAAGTAACAATTGAATTCATGGATTAGAGTTTAATAGGCTAATTTTGCTATTTTTTGTCTCATGAACTAGTTAATTTTGCTGGATTATTTTTTTCTTTAGGCTCACTTCGATATCGACCTTTCTAAACCTCATGTGAAGCTTGTTGCACTTGGAATAATGAAGGATAGGAATAGAGGGCAGTGGTTTAAGCTTTACAAATTATTCAAAACTTTTCAATCAACCGAAGATGCACGAAAAAATCCTCCAAACAACATTGATATTGCCAAGTGGACTGAAATGTGTGATTATTGGACATCGCCAAAATTTATTGTTTGATTATTCTAACTTTCATCGTTTTTTATATGCTTATGATATTCAATTTTTTTAAAAGATTAGATTTTTATTATTTGTTCAATGATATTTTTTTTCCAGCATCGCTCAGAAGTAAACAAGAAAATTTGAGGCAATAATGTCATTCATAGTGGAGGGTCAAAATCATTTGTCGTTCATCATTCTGAGAAGGTATGTAATTATGAATGTTCAAAATCATTCTTGTGTGAACCAGCCTATTATTTTAAGCAATTAGAATATGCTAAGATTACTGCTACTAGTTGGTTTCTGATTATGAGAATAAACACTTTGTTGGAAGTGAGGCTGTAGGCTGGGGTACAAGTATTTTTGTGGTCTCAGATGTACTTGAGATTGTGTAGGCTGTGGTGGAGATGGTTACTGAGAATCAGATGGTATATAATGACCCTGAGACAGTGAACACAACACTAGAAACACAAACTGACAAGCTATGCTTGAAACTAGAAAACCAAGATACTAAAGCCTTAAATCATGTTCCTTGTACAGAAAATTATACAATAATGCTCTCGTTATTAATTTTTCTAATTTGATTTTTAGGGAGATTCAACCGAAGGTTACAAGAGCACACATCAGAAAAAGGAAACAAACGACTGGATACAACCTGGAAATGAAGATGCATACGTAAGTTATACAAACCTTATCTTGTTGCTAAATGTGGGATTATGTAATGAATTAGTTACATTTGTTATTAATTTCACATAATGAAATGAAATTACTTGAGTCTGAATGCACCTCTGAGACGAACGCAGAATCTGGAAATTTTGATAATAATGACAAAATGGAGATTATGACTCGAGTGTTGGGTAAGAAGGCAGGGAGATTGATTGGCTTTAGATTAGGACCTCAAGCAGAGAAGTCTTTATCTATCAATAAAGAAAAAGTTTCATTGGCAGCAGAGTTAGAAGCATCTCAAAAAAAAATGAAGAGCTTGAAGCAACCACTCACGCACAAGGAAAATGGATGGACAATCTTGAGAATTTACTTAACAAGTTAGCCGACAATCCACAATTTCTACAGTTAATTCAAGACAACAGCAGCGCAAGGACAGAAAGAGATGGAAATAACTCTTGATCGATATTTATTGACATTCAAAATTGTTAGAACTTTTGTTGTGAACACTACTTAATATTTTGGATATTAATGTTGAACTCTATGTTAGACATGGTAAATCAGTAATTTATAGTATAATGGATGGTTTTGGATTTTGATTTTCTAATTTTTGGATAAATATGATGCAAAGATTTGATTTAGCTAATCTATTGTTGTAGTTGATGGTTTGCTATTGTTACAGTTCTTAACTTGTTTCAGCCCAAAAATTGGTTGGTTTTGTCTATGGTTTTTGTTGTTTGGACTGTTTTGCTCTAAAATTGTAAACTTGTTTGCATTGTCTTAACTTGTCTATCCCTCTTGGGTCCCATAAATGTTCAAATTCAGCATTGCTGGAATATGGGTTCATCAACATTACTATGTATCTTATTTCAGGTAATTTTAAAGGAGAACTCACCTGTGATTCGTGCTAAGGCATTACGAGCAGTAAGTAGAAATGTCAATGAATTCTCAAGTCACTTGCAATTGTGGTGACCACTTACTATCTTTCTTTTTATGGACTTACTTCATGTGCTCCTTGTTTTTCATGAGAGCACGTTAGTATTATTATTGAAGCTGATCTGGAGGCTTTGCGTGATAAGCTTGTTCAAACTGCTGTTGAAGGAAGGTTCTGCGACTCTTCTATACCTGTTACAGAAATAGAAATTGGCTGGTTTGATATTGTGGTATGTATTGCGTCCCAGTTATCATTTAATGTTTCTCAGTAAAGTTGGGTCTAATACTACTTGATTATCTCTGATTTGCAGAGCTAGAACATAACTCAAAGAAGAAAACTTGATCTGTTTCGCCCATTAAAAAAAGGGCAAATATGGGAGCTTATGGATCGAAATCGAGAGGATGTGGGTATTCAAAGGAATAATAGAAGCCATAGAAAAGTAACAAAGACACCGTCTTTATCTCACAAGCTCAATAAAGTGGATCCTTCTTCTGTTTTAATAGATCGTAAATACTGAAATCCTGCATATCAAGGTATCCTATTATTCAGTTTCTGGTAAGATTTAATGAAATCCTTTTCAGGTAGTTTTCATTTTCTTAATTAGGTTAGTTTTGTTTACTAATCTATCTACATACTGGTGGTTGTATGCAACATTTTCTTTTTTTTGAAAGACTATCAATTTTTTTAATGCCTTATCTGTATGGGCTGCCATGAAATGTTAGATTTTTGCCTTTTAGTTTTTGCTTCATTCTCAACGATAGGATTACTATCTGCTTTTTCTATTTCGCTGTCTGAAACTTTCGTACTGAATGATCAACGTATTGTAAATCGCAAACAACATTCATCTTTACTGATGAGCCTAAAGGAGATTTGTTTGCATGCAAGTATTTTAACAGTGGTTGCTCCTAAATAAGTTCTCCATGTAATATTGTGCTACTTGCTACAATTGTATCCAAACATTAATGCATGTTAAAGGTGGAATTATCACATCTGTTGGAAAAACATGGTTCCAAATAAGTGAAATGGTTCACTACTTTTGTGTTGTGGCAGCTGCTGTACGTTTTTATGATAGTTAACTGGCTCTGATTAACTCTACAAGCAGAGCTCTCTTTTTTCCATCAGCAGCTGCCACAACACAAAAGCGGATGATTTCTCAGTGATCATCTAGTGATTAACAATTATTTTGTGGAAGGTCATGCACATTAAATATACGATTATGTTTCCACCGTACTTTGGTCTTCTACATTTGAATTGTAGTTGTTTTTTACTTTTTCCCCTTTTGACTGTATGTCGGTGCGTGCTTTTCACCTATACTGAGTGATCAACGCATAACCGATGGAAAAATTTACTTACAGTTGCGATATGGGATCTTTAGAAGTGTAGGCAAGTATACTATCTACAATATTATTCATGCATTGCAAAAATCAGACTATGAAGTTAAATAATATATTTGTACTTAAAATTATGTGGATTTCTTTGAAACAGTTCGATACCCTCAATGTTCTCATCCTGAACTTGTCAAAGGACTTCGTGAACACATAGATGCTGGTGGGATCTCTCTCTTGCTCCAAGATGAGTAAGTCTCGGGTCTCGAGCTCTTCAAAGATGGACAATGGGTGCGAATTCCACCTTCTAAGGACAATACCATCTTCATAAACACAGGCGATCAAGTGGAAGTGTTATCTAACGGAAGGTATAAAAGTGGTTTGCACCGTGTTATGGCAGACAAAAATGGAAGCAGACTCTCCATCGCCACTTTCTACAATTCAGTGACAGAGGTACTGTCTTGTTTACAAGGAACTACTACAACACACTGTTCACTTATTCATATACTTTGTTATTTTGAAAGGTACACCCTATAGTTTGTATTTGAAGCATATCATGTTATCTGAATTTAAATCTTCTAATAAAAAGTAATTTTGACAGGTAAAATGTGACCTATATTTGGTTTTTTGTTCATCCCAACTGTAAAAATTTTATAAACATGTCAGCTAATTATTGAACATACATGATAACAAATTGATTGATTCAAGATAGTTTGCGTTAAATAATGGTTTTTTCCATACCAGTTCATTGGATATTAAAGATATTTAAATTTCATGCCTAGCATCTTCTTCTACACACAACAGCTTTTGGCAGAACATTGAAACATGAGACGGTGAGAGCAATTGCTTTTGTTGAACTTATGCGTTACAACAACTGTAGTTTATCGAGGTTAAAATTACACAAAAGTGCAACGGTGCGATGTGACTAGCTTAATTCTTTATCATCTGAATTATTATTTTTTAAAATCAGCATGCATGCATACACAATTTTTGAATTGGCTGGCAGATTCAGAAGATTTGGTTGCTAGTGTTGAGATATTTCACATGAATTTTATTTATTAAACTATTATTATTAGTTATAAAGATAATTAAGCGATCAAATATATGCTTATCAGATCGGTCTATATTAGTGATAATTAATATAGGATAGATCGTTGACTTCCCCTATAGCTAGAAGCCAGCAAAAATACTAGCGTAAATCTCAAATCTAAATGATTTGTTGAGAAATTGTTGTTGGAGTATATATATTGCTCTCTCTCTCTCTCTCTATATATATATATATATATATATATATATATATATATATATATATATATATATATATATATATATATTGGCTACATTCAGAGGTAAGCAGGACAAAAGGCGACCAAGGGAAAAGGAAGAAAGGATTACCCTATTGAAAAGCTAAAGGTAGCCACGCGCATGTGACTCTCTCTCTCTCTCTCTCTATCTATAATCTAGTTGAACTTACGCGTTACAACAACTGTAGTTTATCATTGAAATTACACACCGGTGCGAGCAATAGCTTTTGAAATTACACAACAGTGCAAGCAATGGCTTTTATCGAGGTTAAAATTACACAACGGTGTGAGCAATGGCTTTTGGCAGAACATTGAAACATAACATGAGACGGTGCGAGCAATGCTTTTGAATTACACCCTTAACTTGTTTATATTAGACCATAGAAGAATTGCACTTCATAACCTTACGAAAAGAGAACAGATGGAGCAAACAATTCAAGCATTTCTTATATCAATTAAATAACCTCACATCGTAAACATAAATTTTTGCTTCTTATTCGAACTGCATTTCACAAACTACCTTTGGCAAATATTCCCCTCAGGGATGTATATTTAAGTTTCAGTCTTCATAGTCTTTGAACTGCAGTAATTTAGGATGATTGGGTTTGAATTTGAAGTTCTTTTCACTTGTAATTATGGTAGGGATTGAATGGATTATTATTATTATTATTATTATTATTATTATTATTATTATTATTATTATTATTATTATTATTATTATTATTATTATTATTATTATTATTATTATTATTATTATTATTATTATTATTGTTATTGTTATTGTTATTGTTATTGTTATTGTTATTGTTATTGTTATTGTTATTGTTATTGTTATTGTTATTGTTATTGTTATTGTTATTGTTATTGTTATTATTATTATTATTATTATTATTATTATCATTATTATTATTATTATTATTATTATTATTATTATTATTATTATTATTATTATTATTATTATTATTATTATTATTATTATTGTTATTATTATTATTATTATTATTATTATTATTATTATTATTATTATTATTATTATTATTATTGTTATTATTATTATTATTGTTGTTGTTGTTGTTGTTGTTATTATTATTATTATTATTATCTTTATTTAAGGCAACATTTTAATAGCTGTTGTAAAAAGTTGTATAAAATATGCAACGAAAATAAAAATTGTTACCAATGAATGTGGTCCATATTAGGCAATGAAATATAACAACAAAAAAATTTTTGTTGCCCACGATGAGGAGAAATCAAGTAGTTAGAAATTTTGCAACAAATTTCTAACTAATTTTATTTTCATGTTTTGCAACGACTTATAAATTTCGTTGAAAAAAGTGAAAGCCTGACACAATCTGCAACGAAGGACAAGTTTCGTTGCTAAACATACACTTTTAGCAACGACTTATAAAGCTGTTGCTTGAAAAATCGTTGCTAAAGCCCCATTTTTAGCAACAAAAAAACTTTCGTTGCCCACGATGACGGGAAATTAAGTGGCCAAAAATTTTGCAACGAATTTCTAACGAAATTTTTTCCCGCCAATGAATTAGCAACGAAATTTTGCAATGACTTATGAATTTTGTTGCAAAAAGTGAAAGTTTGACACAATTTGCAACGAAGGATAAATTTCGTTGCTAAACATATACTTTTAGCATCGACTTATAAAGTCGTTGCTCGAAAAATCGTTGCTAAAGGCCCTTTTTTGTAGTGAACACAATATCCGAACAGAAACGGATGAATAATGCATATTTCGTCTTTTTCCCTTGAAATATTTTTGTTCCCGAAATTGTTTTTGTAACATTCAAGAATTTTAAATGTAATATTAAATATTTATTGAGTTATATAAATATTTAATGGATGTGATTATCGGTAAATGAATATTTGTTTAATTGATTTAATATTATTTGGAGAATTATTTGTTAAATAAATAATTGATGAATTAAGGAAACGATTATTATATTGATATTTCAATTTAATGATTAATTATTTGTATTGTGTTAGATGATTAAATGAATTATTTAATTAATTGTGATTTGCATTAATTAAAATAAATAAGAAAGCTTGATTAAATATAGTGTGACAAATAACTATATTATAAGGAGTTATTAAAATAAATTAAAGTAGTTTAATTTAGTTTTAACAAACAAGGCTTAATATATTAATTCTTTAATATTTAAAGGGTTTGCCAAATAATTCTTATGGCTTTTGAGATTTTTAGTTTATATTAAATAAAATAAATAGAATAAATAATATAAATAATAAAAATAAAATAATAAATATAATATTTATATTATATACGTTAGTAACTAATTTTGCAATTAGTAGTATTAAGTTATTAGTTTTGTATTATATTAATACACATATCAGTTTAGTTTTCTTTTACACATAAACTAATTTTCTAAAGCTCTGAGAAGAGAGAGTTTGAGAGCTTTAAAGAAGATTGATAGAGAGTTAAGAAATTTCCAGCAAATTCAGTGAGTTAACAAGGATTGCAAGCAACTACAAGGTATTTTTACACAACATTAGTTTTATATATATATATATATATATATATATATATATATATATATGTGTGTGTGTGTGTGTGTGTGTGAATATATGGGTTTTACGGCAAAATAAAATTGCATGTTCTGTGAATTATTTTTCTTTCGAATTTTTGTTATGTTATTTAGTTATTGTGATTATACATGCTTATGATGCTAGAGTTTATGTCAATCAAGAAAATCGTATGCTAAATTCGTTTGACAGTAGGAAGAAAATTTGACAGTGTATGTATTCTTTGTATGGCTTAGGTAAGCACCAATTTAGATGGTAAATTCTTATATTAAACTGTAAATTGACGCTTGTATATGATAGTTAATTAAAAAACAAGCATAACATAACTTGAATGAAGAAAATTGGACAAGAATTGAAATCACAGTGTTCAATTTTGTGAAGGAACTCGAAAATGGAGTTTTTGTACGAAAACTTGAATTTGGAGAAATTAAAATAGTTTTAGTTAGTGTTAAATTGTGCTAATTGGTTGTAAATGTGAGCAACCATGTTTATGATGGTTGTATATTTGTTATACGTGTTAATATTACTGTCTATTGGGTGAAATTTGTGTTTGTTGGGCTAAAGTCGGCTACTGTTCATAGCCTTCTCTGCGTCTGTCTGAACAGCGGTGCAGCTACGCTGGTGCCAAGGCAAAAACGGCGCAGCTGCGCCGGTCCTAAGCCTTTGTATGGCGTAGCTGCGCCATACCCTGGTTTGAGATTCTGACTTCTGCTATTACAACAGACTTGGGGGAAACATCCTAACATGGTCTGAAATTGTGTTAGCATGTTAAATGTGTAATGTTAAGGTTAATATAACATAGTGAGTTATGGTTAGTATGATCAAAGTTGCAAAAAATTATTTGTAAATCAAAAACGCATTTTGTGGTAATTTAGTATACATAATGAAAGTTAGACAAGTGTTGCGAAGTAAAACACTTAGAGTTTCTGAAATGTGAATGGTAATGAACATGTTATGATATGTTAGCATGTCTAATAGGTATTGTGATTCTAAAATTATGTGTAGGTGATCGTGAGTTTAATTTTATAGCTTACGCTCAATGCAAGTTTTCTAACTCTACACTTTCGTTGAGCTAGTTCATTTATTACATTGTGCAAGTTTTCTAACTCTACATTTTCGTTGAGTTAGTTCTATTATTATAAATGCATACTGTTGATTGAGTAAGTTTTTATCTCAACTATTATTGAATAAGTAAATTGTTCCTAAAAATCCATTTAAGCAAACTCAAACTCTAATGTTATTGGAAATTTTCCATTTGTTGATTCATTCTAACTTGTTTACAATTAAGCAAGTTTCTTAAAGTTCGAGAATTTCATTTCTAATATTATAAAACATGAACCTAGCTTATTTTACTGTTCAAGCAAATGTTAAACATTTTATTCATTCTATTGAACACTTATGCTCTATAGTTATTTCAAGCATGAGTTAGATATATATAGAATCAGTTCATTTATGATTCTCAAATGTTCTAAGTTATGTTGTTATTAAACAACTGTTGTATTATCAAGCATTGTAGATTCAACTAGTTTCCTAGTTGATGATCATTAAACTTCAATTACCCTTGAAAGCTTATCCAAACCAAAATTTATTTGGTGCGGACTTGTACTCTAAATAATGAGATGAACAACCCTATGTTTAGGGGTTTACGCTTAGCGTTGAAATGGTTGTGCACAATACATTATACGAAGGATTGATCCCCCTAAGTACATGGAGTCCTTATAGTCATATGACTGTTAAAGTTAAAGTTAAAAGATTACTTATAACTTTGGACATGGTTCGTGGTCATTTGACCCTCAGTAATATATTTAAGAATGTTAATAGAAAAAGTCATTCAGTTCTATTGAGCCTATGAATTGGCAAATGTTAAAATGTTAATAGAATATATCATTCAGTTCTATTGAGCCTATGAATTGGCAAATGTTGAAATCTTAATAGAACATATCATTCAGTTCTATTGAGCCTATTATTTGGCAAATGATGTAAAGATATTTATTCTTATTTCAAGTAAGTTTATTTGCTCACTCTTGCATATTTATACATTTATTACAGCTATGAATGAGAAGGTAGATAAACCTACAACTAGCAAATGAAAGGGAATGTATAAGTAATGAAGACTTGTAATTTTGTTTTATCGTTATGATGATAGACTTTTAATAATGATATGATGTAATAATTTTATTTCTTCACTTTAATGATTGTATTAAAGGTTAGAGAAACTGGGAGATAATGTTTTTATTAAAGTAATCATGTATGAGCAGGTTTTTATTATTCAATTTATTATGATTGGGTAGTTATATATGAATGTTTTGATTACGTGAACACCAAATCTTGAGGTAATGAAGTACCGGGATTTGGGGGTGTCACAGTTTTATTTTCGTCTAGAAAATTCTTACTCGTTCAATATAGCTCGTAGCCAGAATCCTCCCAACTTATAATCATCCTAGGTTCTAGAACGATTAATAAACACATAGCACATAATATTATTAATAAAAATTCCTTTTATTAATAACTAATTTTTTAAACTTAAATTATGGACAACTCGAATTTTTGGGTCGTCACACTCTTTCCCCCTTATAAAAATTCCATCCTTAGAATTTCTTAAAATCATACCCTTACCCGGGTCATCACGTTCACCCCTTCTTCACATAATTTTGTCATCAAAATTTTAGCCTACCCTTCTTCTCAACTTTCCTTCAACGGAGTTCTTATCTTTCCATCATTCTTAACCCCTATCACCTATCAAGAATCATGAAGTAGAAGGAATAACGAAGAATATAAAATTTTCTTTTTTAAAACGTTTAATACTTTTGCTGAGGGGTCAAATCGACCATGAACTCTTACTAGGTTAAACAACATGACGTCGTAACCTTTCTTCCACGGTCAGTTTACAATCACAAAGAAAGTAACAACCTCTTACCCATCGTATACCCCATTACGGGATATGTTCACCTCAAACTTAATCACTAGATTCCGCACCAAAATAATTTGGTTTGGCACAACTTCTTCAAAGAAAGCTCGATTTTCTTTTAAACATGACATACCATTTGTCTAGCCGAATCAAGTAGCTTATACCATACCAATAAATTGGATATCAATGTGAAACATTAATCTAGTCAACTCAATTGACATTGACTACTTCTATAAATTCTTTTCACAATACATCAAAATGTTTTATGACGTCATGATACCGTACTTTTTACAGTACGTTGAGGACTTCGTCAGTTTGTGACTTTTTCATTATACATCATACCATAGCGGGTTGTTGATCCTAAGATCACATCCAACACCAGGTTCAATTGCATTAATAACTCCATCCTTTTACCATCCTTGCATCAAATGCACGGATGATATAAAATTCATTTTAATATTTTTAAATCAATTTCTATCTAGCCAAAGAAATTAGCATAGACATACCAAGAATAGCTCTTTTAAAATCCGTTGAATCCAAAAGGTGAACCAATTCTTTCCTTTCAAAATGTACATATCAGCACGATTTCAATAAAGTTTGAAATCTAGCATAGCTAGATGAGTTGGAATATCCTATTTCTCCATCTTTCTTCATTGTCTTACTGTGACAATACTTAATCTTCTCCAGCACCTTCAATACTAAGCCTACTAAAAACGAGTTTTCAATCTAAACATCCCTATACCTTAGTACAGTTCATCAACTTACCACACATTATGAGTTCAGGAACTTCCCACAATAATATGAGTTTAAGAACTATCCGGTCAGACCATAGGCATCCATTCGTTGAACCGTTTGAAAACATACAATATTATTATGAGTCACGAACTTACCATAAGTATGAGTTTCAAGAACTCACACCTACCTTAACGTTCTCTACCTATCAAGTATATACATGAGAAAAGATTTACCTTCTCGTCATATACATCTTTATAGCGCGCCCAATCCCAATGATTATCACTGTATAAGCTAAGCAGTATTTACACCAAACACAAACCTCTACCCATAACAAAGGTTCATACAATTCAGCTATCACATGAGTCCTCAATTGAAATTTTTACAACTTCTAAATTTCTCTTTACTTAATACAAATTTTCTTTAATTCATATACTATCCTTCACAACTCAATCTAAGTTCTTCTTCCCGTACTACTTCATAGTACCCTTGATTCATAGCATTAGCTATAAATCATTCATCGTTTAATAACTCATCTGTTACTATGAGTTACTATGATCACGTGGTGATCTTCTTATCCTTCTTTCTACGATTATAGTCTTACGTACTCCTACCTAAGGTTTATAACCTATCAGCTCTGATACCAACTTGTAACGCCCCGAAATCTGGTCTATCTTCACACCCAAATTCTGTACGTCACGAGTACATCATTCATCCAACATACATCATTATACACTAAAATATAACAACATACACTCTCAAAACCAAGGTTCTAAAAACCTTATAACCTTTTTCATTATAAATAATATAAATACATTATTCATTTCATCTTACAAGAGTGACTTTATCCGCCACCAAGGATACATAACAGTTCCTTAAACTAGTCTATAGTTCAATTTCATCTTTTAATATTACCAGTCTTCACTTGATCTTCTCTGTCATTCACATTCTGAATTGTACTTCATCTGGATACCATCAGTTTGATCTTTACGGGATCCTTAAGTTCTTCTAACCTCGTTCGCTAAAAATATTTTCATTTAAAGCAAGTGTGAGCATTCAATTGCCCAGCAAGTCGTAACAGTTGAACACATAACTTCAAGAGTTTAAACGTTCCTTTAGAACTCCGATAATCGAACAAAGGTTATGAAGTAGCTTGAATAATAGGAATAGTCCTGATTCCTATCATCATAAAACATCAGTCACTTTTACTTTGAAATACTTTCATTCCTCTACCTTTTTCATACACATCCTGTCTGGCTAGAATCATTAGCACAGACTTAACAATAGAGGTTCATGTATAAACTAGAACATACTTGTATTGAACAACTCAATCACAGAACAGTTCATATCATAGAAACACTGAAGTGTTCACATTGTGGCTCAAGGCCTCATACGTTCTACCACCTTGTACAAATATCGCACATCGACAGAACTTCTCAAGTTTAACATCTGAGAAGTTTAAGAAACTAGCATTCATTTAGAATATGAATGAAGTTAGGAAACTTTCCTTACACAGCTATAACTTACGCTGAACTGCTCATTCCAATTCCTATATAAAACATAAGGAGAAAACATAAACATCAATTAGTCATATTTTGAAGTTACGCATTGGTTTACTTAACTTTACTTCTTAGGGTTCGCGTTCTTGCAATATAAGTTTACATTACTAACTTCTTTTACCAGTTTACGGTTTCATGACATACGGAGATGTCTTACTCAAAACGTTCATCATCTTTGATAATTTGCATTCTTCTCTTTTTCTTATAACTTTTCTAGGACTTATCAAACATCGCTTCTTTGCTAGTAGTCCGTATGGTAGCATGAGTGGTTTCACAGAAACAACCAACAAACATGTTCTTGTCTCATCTACACTTTCATCACAGTGAGTTAGATCGGTTGCCAGTTTCGTATAAACCTTTACTCTTTGAAGGAATTGTTTAGCCCGGCTCCCATATGTCAACCATCAAAGGTTACGTTTGTACCATAACCTAAACTTATCTTAACTTATCCGAACCATTACTATAACGTTCGTTAAGTTAATTTCTTATTCCTTACGACTTTCTGGCAACTAAATGCCATACCTCGGGATTCATTATTATACGACTCGCCTTCAGTTTTCATTAATCTTATTACCGTTCATTACGAATTTCTTAATACCATTCATATCTTACTTAATACTTTCATTATCCATTACTTGAACCCCATGTTAATTAGTCATTCTTAATGTCGAAGCCATACCGTTCGTTGTATTCTAAGACCGCTCGTTTACCACAATAGGGTTGCGTACACAGCGTCTATAAGCTTCACACTTATCTCTCATTATCATGACATAACATCTAAATGTTATTCATTACCCTCATCCTTCAAAGTCTAAGGAATCACAATCATAACAATTACTCACGTTCGTTTATCGTATCTACGGTCCCCGGATATCGGTTACGTAACACGCACCTAAAATCTTGGTCTTTTACTCTCGTTTAATCTTTCCGTTCAACCTTCATTAAAGATTTAAAAACACTTAATTAAGTGTTACATTAGTTGGACATAATATTCTTTATCTTCCCTTACATTTCCCCTAAGAGCTGAGCAGTTAAAAGCTCATCTTTGGCTTTTTCCCTACACCGGCGCTATGGCGCGACTCTCTTCTTTCTTTCCCACGTTGTGGTGCGAGCCTACGTCACCCTCTTCCTTTGCCTGGCATTGCGACGCCAAAATCTTAGTTACCTCTCGCGCTGCGGCGCCACTCGTCAGTAGCTGATGGTCAAACTCACGTTGTGGCACCGTCTCCTAAGGCTTAGCTGGCGCTACGGCGCCGAGCACACAAAACCTTGAAAATTTTCTAAGTCTTAAATCAAGTTAAGACGCGTAGTTTACGATCTCGTATCTTCTTCGTTAGAACTCAAAACGAGAACGTTCAAAAGCCATTTTCTTCCTTATCTTGCGTACTTCAATACCCCTCGAATAGAACTTCGTTCTGAATCTGTTAACGTGCCATTCGATTGGCTTGATCTTCACCCTTTGTTCATTTTTACGATTTTAACGCTCTATGTTCGTTCGTCCGTAATTCGATCATCCGAACTCGGAACTCACTCATTCTTGAGTCTATAACTCACGTTTTCTACATTCTCTTACTTTCTTATGAAACCCTACACCTTCGGGTTCATTTACTAACTTTCTAATTCTCGTTCGTCTTTTATGAAATTTTTGCCATAACTTCGTTATAGCTAAGTTTTAATTTGTTCTTCATAATGTTTCTACCGTTCCTAACCAAGTAATAAGAATCTAACTTATACGCAATGGTTTTAAACTTGTCCATCAACAACAATTATCCTACGATGGTTTTAAATTTGTCCATCAATAACGTTCTTTATGTTCTTCGTGTGTTCTTCGTGTTTTTCGTTCGTTCTTCATTTTAATCGATATTTTGGATTACGATTTCACTTTTTATTGGATTTTGATGTTATAGAACATCATTCCTTACTTATTTCACCTACTCATTCATATAATCCACTCAGATCGTTCTAATTCATTACGAATCTTATACTTCCTTAAGAAATTTATAAAATAAACCTCTAATTTTTATTTCTTCTTTTCTCAATGATTTCAAACATATGAAATCATTCTAATATCATCTACTTCTTATTCTCATTAATTTATGTTTTAACCATATAGAACTTAAAGAGAAATTAAATTCGACTAGGTTTTAGGTTACCTCTCTTCTTTATTTTTATTTCGCTAGACAAAGCCGGCGATTCACATGCTTTTCTATTTCACGATCACATTCGATCCGAGCATTCATACTTATTCTCTTCCTTCTCCATATTCTCCAAGCTCTCAAGCTCTCTCTCTCTCTCTCTCTCATGTTATAGGATTTTCAAAATCCCATTTAAATGAAATAAGCTTCCTATTTATAGAAAACCAAGGATAGGGTATTTTAGTCAGTTCTCCCCCCAAACCTCCTTACTATTCAATTCTTAAGCACTAAGTTTACTTGCCCTCCACATTTACTTAGCCATTAAGTATAAGCACTTTACTTAGCCATTAAAACTAATCGTATTCTACGCATGTCATTCTCGTATTCTCTTCGTATATAGTTCGTACGATATTCGTATTATACGTCATAATAATCTTCATACTATACTCATATAATAACTAGTATTACACTCGTATTTCTTATGCATAATAACCCTAATTATTATACGAAATCATTAAATTCTCGGAACATACTTTCCTAACACTTAGGTTTTAAGTCCGTAGGCAAAAACTTTGTTTTTGCCATAATTGAAATATTATTGAATATTCCATTACGTCTTAGAATTTTATCATTACTAGTTTCTCAAAAATTCAAACTCAATCTCCAAACAGAAACGGATGAATAGTTCCTATTATGTCTTTTTCCCCAAGAATATTTTTGTTCCCGGTAAAATAATATTTTCGTCTTCAAAATGCTTACTCGTTCAATCTAGCTCGTAGTCAGAATCCTCCCAACTTATAATCATCTTAGGTTCTAGAACGATTAATAAACACATAGCAAATAATATTATTAATAAAAATTCCTTTTATTAATAACTAATTCTTTAAACTTAAATTATGGTCGTCACAAACCTTATACTTTTATATATTCAAAAAAGAAAAACATTGTCCTTGTGGTGACACAACAAAACAATATTGTTCAATTTTCTTTATAAGCATCAAATGTGATAAATTAACATATTAAATACTTAATACGTTCCTTGTGGTGACACAACAAACTCATATTAAATATTTAGTGTACTCTATTAATTTTATCATGCTAGAAGGCAATGTTCGATCTTCCAAATATCTTTGAAAGCTTAGGACTTAATATAAAATCTTTGAGGGGTTTGTTATTATTTTGTCCCATTTTGTTTAGCCCACACACACACACACACACACACAC
This sequence comes from Panax japonicus, assembly GCA_020205505.1. NCBI lineage: Eukaryota > Viridiplantae > Streptophyta > Magnoliopsida > Apiales > Araliaceae > Panax > Panax japonicus. The sequence goes on from CM035091.1 coordinate 64,048,381, forward strand.
ACACACACACACACACATATATATATATATATATATATATATATATATATATATATATATATATATATATATATATTATCATGCTAGAAGGCGACGTTCGATATTCCAAATATCTTTGAACGCTTACGACTTAATATAAAATCTTTGAGGGGTTTGTTATTATTTTGTCCCATCTTGTTTAGCTCATACACACAGACACACACACACACACATTTATATATATATATATATATATATATATATATATATATATATATATATATATATATATATATAATACGTGTCATATTAATTAACATGCGAAACATGTTTGCATACTATATAATATATATATATATATATATATATATATATAGTATAAACATGCACTTATAGAATACTATATCCTACCCGGATTGATTATGAACTTTATTCTAGTTTAGTTCACTAGAGCCACCAAGTGAACCAAAAGGTCAAACCTATGGTGTAAGAATTAAATTTAAATATAACTATTACATTTAAACCCGAACTCCATTACAAACAGGTCTTCAAAATACTCATTGATCCTTGATCTCCAATTTTTCAAAATTAATTTTAACTATTTCTATTACAAAAGTATTTAAAATAAATATAAACCTTGATCAGCAGTCAAGGAGAAGTACATAGGAGGGAAATAAAATTTACATTAAGAAAAATTAGAAAAGACGAGGTACGCATACCCCATTTAATAAAACTCATACATTCATGCATCCAACTAAAATAAAATTCAATCACATTGGTCAATAGTCCATAATCAATTCCATTTATTATCATACATATCAACATATGTATCAATAAATAACATTCATCTCATGAATAATAAACATTCAATATATACATTAATATCGATTTAATTGGCAATTTTAATTAGCATAAAATCCAATTTAGAAACAAAATAAACTCCTTTATTTTTAATCAAATTTCCAATCAAAATAAACTCTTTTATTTTAATTAACAAGGAATCCAATTTCAAGTACAAATTAAACTCATTTATTTTAACTTAAAATTGCTGGAAAAATAAAATATGTTGAATCTTATTCCTTATTAAAATTAAACACCTTTAATTTTAAGAAATATGGAATCATATTCCATAACTGAATAAACTCCTTTATTCTAGGAAACATGGAATTCAATTCTATATGTGAATAAACTCTTTTATTCAAACAAATGTGGAATCCAACTCTAAGTTAATATAAAACCTTTTTTTTACGAATAAACTCTTTTATTCAAACAAACGTGAATCTAATTCTAATTAAAATAAAACTTTTGAATAAACTCTTTTATTCAAACAAACGTGGGTTCCAATTAAAATAAACAACTCTTTTTAATCCAATTCCAAATCAAAATAAAATCCTTTATTTTTAATCTAGAATTACTGAAAAAACATTTAATTGAATTTTAATTAAAATAAACCTTTTATATTAATAAAAATCAGAATAATATATATATATATATATATATATATATATATATATGTTTCTGCAGAGTGGTGCTGCGGCGCCGCTAGTGAACTAGCATAAGGCGTTGCGGCGCCAATCTCCATAATCTATTTTTTCAATTTGTAAATTGTGTAGTTTTTTCTCGAAAAACATGATTTATATCAATAATTATGCCCAAAAAATTTGTTCTAAACACATATCAACATACATATCAAATTTGAACAATTAATAATTCGCATAAAAGTTTGGCTCTGATGCCACTGTTAAGTTTGTAAGATTCATGAACACAATCAAATAGCATCAAAGTAAAGCATAAACGTGGAAAATCAAGTTTTAAAATTTTACAAACCATATACCCAGATCATCTTTTATACACAATTATTAATTAAACGAAAAGATAAAGAACAAGAATTATACCCATGAAGATTCAAGCATCCTCAGGTACAAGTTCACCTCTAATCCTTTTCGCGTTCAACTTGAATCCACCGGGTTTAGTTATTTCCTTTGATCAATGTTATCCACCCAAGTGTTTGGCCTCTAGAGGTGATCCACCAAGGAAGAAGAAAGATTTTAAGAAGACGGGTGTTTGGCAAAACCATAGTTTTCTATCTCTGTAGAAAAAGAGCGTACTCTCCAACAATTGGAATCACGTCAACTTGATATCTGATATAAGACTCCTCTTATTAAGATATTAGTTAACCCTTTTAATCAAATTAGAAAATATTGTATTATTTAGTTAATTAAGCTTCCTAATCTTATTAAGAATAAATAATTAAACTCTTTTAATTAATTTAAGCTCCTAAGCTTATTAGGAATATATGAGAGTACTTTTATTAATTAATTCTCAAACTCCTTTAGGAATTAAATAATAGTAATAGTAATAACAATAACAAGACTCCTCTTATTAATTTATATTTAATATTTCCAAAATATTAAATAATAAATATCAAGCTATTTAATTTATTCTATCACCATAGATTAAATTAAATATACTTAACTTATTATTACGATTATGTCATCAACTTCTTAAATAATTATTCTTCCTTTTATGGTGTGACCATTTAGGTTCTCCATATTAAACCGGTTGTGAATAAATCAATTAGAACAATTCTAATCTTATTTAAATAAATAAATAAAACTATTAATTTATTTAAATACATAATATTTATTCTACAATAGGGATAAGCCTCCCTAGCGATTAACGACTTTCCAGATAATATAGATTTCAACATTAATCATAAAAGAACCTTTGAATAAATAGTTATCGTACAATTCAATCATTCCACCATACAATATCCCAATTAAATATAAGACATGGAATTACTGTCAAGTCTTATTTTATTTAATTATATGTATTTCGATTCTCAAATGCACAACTCCAAATACTGCAAATTAGAAACTCCTTTCTAATTTTATTCTGTCTTGGCCAATGACTACTGGGTTTTTATTTATCGAATCACATATTACATTTTTCTTCTTTTACTAGAAGCGATATATTCTTTATTGATCATACATTATCTGTATGTATAACTTATTATACCCAAGCATACCCTTTGATATACCTTAAGGGTCTTAGGAAATAAGTCAAAGTATAACTCATCATACACAAGATTCCATGATGATCTCAAGTCCAAGGATTACTTGTACTACTATCACAACATGAATTCCTATTGACAGGCAAGTAAAACACCATTACGTAACCACGTTCCGTGTACTTATTCTCCAATAAGTACCTACATACTTGCTTTAGTGTCTCCACACAAATAATCATGCGATCAATCATCCTCATCCAATGAGCAAGAAACGTATGTACCAATCTATTTTGATTCACTAATCCCTAATTTAGTAATCCAACGATTGGGAACTATTTTAGTTTTAGGCTTTCTAAGAATTTAGATCACATTAGAATGATCATCATCATTATTCTAAAACAGTACCTTAAAACTATGGGTTTATAACATATTATAAAGCAGCATCATGTAGATAATTAAAAGCCTTTAATAAATTAATATTTTTTATTAATAAATGAATAAGATTGTTACAAAGTATATGCTTTATCATCAAACACGATTGGATTATGTGCATACTACTTTCAAAAACGACTGCTACCAACTCTAGATCGTGAGTAGGATAATTTCTCTCATATTCTTTAAGTTGTCGTGAGGATAGGCGATGAATTTCCCATTTTGCATGAGAACACATCTTAAACCTCCACCTAAAGCATGGTTGTAGATGACAAATCCCTCCAAACCTAATGGTATTGTCAGATTAGGTGCTGAAATGAGTCTCCTCTTGAGTTCTTGGAAACTCTTTTCACATTACTCGTTCCAACTAAATTTTGTATCTTTTCGAGTCAGCTGAGTTAATGGAGTAGTGATTCGAGAAAATTCTTCCACGAATCTCTGATAATAACCAGCTAAGCCTAGAAAGCTACGTATTTTGGTTACTGACTTAGGTTGCTCCCAATTGTGACTCAAATCTCAACCTTGGATAGAACCTCACAATGGCACCTATCAGTTTGCCACCCCACAAATACGACGCCCCCTATGGAGAGTCTGGCTTCAGTGCATTCTACAAAGGAACTCACCAGATAAAGACTCGGTTACCTTTTTTTTATGGTGACATGGTTCAACTTCTGATAGTCAATGCAAAGTCGCATACTTTCATCTTTCTTCTTTATGAATAAAATAAGAGCACCCCAAGGCGATGTACTAGGACGAATGAAACCAATTTCTAACAACTCCTGAAGTTCAATAGGAGTCATTCGATATGGGGTTTTTGAAATGAGTGTTGTAACGGGTTCAAAGTAAATACAAGATTGGCTTTCACGCTCTAGCTAGGGTAGCCTAGTAAGTTATTCGGGGAATTTATTAACAATAAAAATATCATTCAAATCTGACGTATTTTTATTTAAATCGGTGACATGGGCTAAGAAAGCTTGACATCCATTTTTCAATAAACAAATGACTTTAGGAATATAAAAACTAATGACCTTACAAAAACAATCAATTTTAACATGATGGGTAGTTAACCAGTCGATTCCTAAAATCACATCAAATGCAAATATTTTCAAAGAGATGAGGTCAACAGGTTATGTAAGGGTGTTGATTTGAATAAAACAAAATTTATAAATAGTGAATGTAATGAAAGTTTCTCCTAATATAGTTTTAATAGATAAGTTAAAGTGTAATTTCTTAGGGGTCAAGTTCAAAGAGATGTGGTCAACAGGTAATGTGAAGGTGTCGATTTGAATTAAACAAGATTTATAAACAGTGGATGTAATAAAGGTTTCTCCTAACGGAGTTTCAACAGATAAGTTAAAGTCTAATTTCTTAGGGGTCAAGTTCAAACATTGAGCACAAGCAGGTGAAATAAAAGAGTGGGTAGAACCGATATGTAATAATGGCATATACTTCGCAAAAGTTTATGATTAGCTTACCTGTGATACCTTTGTTGTGGTTCCTTACTTATTAGGAAGTCACAAAAAAAGCTCTCCCCTGAACCATCGACTTTCATTTGTCCGAGACAACCTTTGGTGTCTCCATCCCAGCTGGACTTGACTTCACTATAGGGCACAATCAAGCCATGTGACCTTCCTTTTTTTAATTATAACACACTTTGGGTTTTTGTGTACAGTTTGGACTGATGTGTCCCTTCTGTATGCATTTGTAGCATACGACCGGTGGTCGTTCTCCTCCCTACGAAATAGGTGTTGGTGCTACTGTCGATGTCATTATTGAATCTTCTCTTTTTAAAATTTCCACTTGACGCACTTGTTCTATTATCTTGGCCAGGATTACCACCGAAGTGGTTACCATTTCTGGCATAATAATTTCCTCCACGTTGGTTATCATTGCTCGATAACTGTTGCCATTGGTATGACTATTATTGTATGGTCGGTCGTTGTCTTTCGGTTGAAAAGTCTCATTATCTCGCTCCAATAGTTGAGTTTTAAGCAAAATATCTGAATATAAACAAAGTTTATGAGAAAAAAGGTATTGGCGATTTCAGTTTTCAAACCTCTCAAAATTATTTGTGTCATTCGTTCCTCATTATGCACTAAATGGGATGCAAACTGGGAAAATTTTGCAAACTTAGTCTCGTATTGTGATACATTCATATTGTTATGTTCCATTATGATGAATTCCACCTCCTTCATATGACGAATACTTTCTGGAAAATACTTGCTGTTGAACAATTCTTGGAACCTTACCCAAGTCATCTTAAGTGCCAAAAGATGAGTACGTTTCACAGATTCCCACCAGTAATTTACCTCTCCACACAACATAAAGGTGGCAAAGGGAACCTTTTGCTTTTTTGTGCATTCCAGGACATCAAATATTTTGGTGATCTGCTTAATCCAAGTTTCTGCCTTGAGTGGCTCTGGCTTTCCCAAAAACTCCGGCGATCCCAACTCCTTGAATTGTTTAGCAGTTACCAGGTATGAGTTACCATTATTTTCACCTGTATTTTGAATAGGAGTCTCCCTCGTCTGGTGTTGCATGAATTGTAGAGAGCTCCTAAACACCCCATCGTTCATCATTTGGTCGATGTTGTTGTATATAGGAGGATTATTACATTCCTGATGCACATTATCCTGGTTATTGATGGGCAGTGTCTTAATGATCTCATATGCTCTATTGCTTAGATTTTCAGATGTCATTCTCAAATACTACAATAAAACAAGTGTTAATTAAAGAAATTAACATATCACATATTATCGTTATATTCCGACCGACAAATTAAATAACAAATAAGCTTAGGTAGGGCACAATAGCAAAGGTTTTACTCATCTCTTCCCTCCTTGTTCTAATCCTAGATCTCTACTAAAGATCATATTCGTAAGCTCTGATACCAATTGCGATGCCCCCAAAATAGTTCCACACAACTCTTTTTGAGACGCCAAAATACGTGGTACAAAATTTAAATAAAAACTTCCTATATACAACTATTAACTGCCTTGTAAAATATGAAAATACATAAGCTGTGAGTTTCAATACAAATATTTTCTCGTAGATAATTTCCAAACTAAAATAAAGTCATCATTACAATTATTATCACACTATATTTCACAACATAGTGAAGACTTCTATAGTAACTGTGACGCCCCCAAATCCAGGACCCTTCGAACCACGAATCCGGTCAGTCACGATACTATTATCGTCAAACTATTTATATTTTTCATTCATAACTTAATGAATAAACTTTACTTATTACAAATTAGAATATGAATTCTTTCCAATTCCAGGAGCTAAGTAATGACCCCAAACATTTATATGTTTCACAACTTGGTCATTACTATTCCTGCTTTACATTACATTCGATGTTATAAAAATATGCAGAATAATTTAATTTTTTCAATCTCCTTTAAAAAATAAAACTTTTATTGATTTCTTAACTTGAATCAATCACAAATCCCTGAATAAAATTATTTTATGATTCATTCTAATCGAATTAATGTATAAATCTTTACATCTCGATTCGAATTCCTTTATTTATAACATAATACAGCTTAACATGTATTACTCATCGTAAACTACTATTATGTACATCTCCTAGAACCTAAACGTGGTTCATGAACATATATTTAAATAAATCAATTAATCTCTTTCGATGCTATTGAACTTTATCAATCATGTAACACATAACTTTATCGTGAGTCCTTAACCTGTAAAAGTGGTTATTTGTAAGGGTGAGCTCGACAGCCCAACAATTCTAACAGTTTTCATGCAGCACATAGCATATAATAGCATATTTAGTTCTTGCCTTCAAAATCAATTATTATTTACTACGCATGTTACTTCTCACATAACAGGCATATATTTTTATTTCACAAGCATATCATTAAAGTTCAACTTTCACATTTCATACATATCTCATATGCATTTTATATATATCAACATTTGCATAGCATAATATAGCTCAACTAACAGTTTATCAAATTCATATAACAAATAGGAACTGAAAAACTTGTCTGATTCGTAGTTTATGAACTATAATTTCACTGTGTATCGCTAATTGCACTTCGTGTATCCCTACACAATTATATAATCATAGATTCATACCCATCAGTCATACATTTCATACTCTCTTAATATAATGAGCAAAATATTGTTTCCTAACTTGGTTTAATTTTTACTTGAACTTAGGATAACCATGAGACTAGCTCATTCTACTATCATATTTATTTCAAAAATCTTGTTTCATAACTTATAGTTCTTAAGGACAACATATAACCAGAACTTAAGACTATTCAATTAACAAACTACTCTTGGTCACTCTGCAGGACGGCAAGGTCGCGCTATATTTAAGCTTGGGAGTGGCACGGTTGTGCTACTCCCTGCCAAAACTAGACTTGATCTTTTTATTTGCTAAGTTTAGTCCTAACCTACTATGCATTCTGATACATACTATAAACATACATCAAGTAGGTTCTGATATTTATTGAAGTTCACATTTCAAATCATTTAGTTTTAAATTATATAGCTCTTTGTTGAATTATTTACATCAACAAGGCTTAACAACTTCTTTTAACAAAGGTTCAATATTTATAAGCTTTTAAACCTTATAGTGGTACTAACAAGCCTTTAATACGCATGTTCATATGTATCTATCTCATTTACATAGACATATCATAGTTCATACTTTTAAAACGTGCTTAAATAATTTATGTCATGCTTGACTAATCATGCAAGGAAATTTCAACTCAAATGTATTATTTGTTTGTACATGTTTCAACACCCGTTTACAAGGTCAAAATATAACCACTCTATGTATATAAAACAAAGTTTGTAAAAATATCTGAGTTTGCCTTTGAAATCTTTTTAAACCAAATCAACCCAATCAAATACATGTGGAACAACTTTGAATCTTTCATCATGCATAATTAAACCTTGTATACATACTATCAATGTCAGAACTTAAATAACTCAAAGTTCATCAAAGTTTGTTTTTCAAAATCTTCAGGTTTTCCTTAGAAAAATTCATGATAAACCCAATTAATATACAAGGTAACTTCGAATCATACCCTATACTCATTTGAACATTTAACTAAGCCATATATGCATGCTCACATGTATACTATTCATTTACACCAAGGTTGAATAGCTTAACACCTGAAATCTCATCATAAACCATGCTTAAAAAGTTTAAATCATGGTTAGCTAGATGGTTATCATATCTGTCATGTCTAGAAGCATAAAATACCATAGAATACATGCTTGAAAGGTCAGAACTTAAACGATATAAGGTTCATCATGTTTTACTTTACCAAACTTCAAGTCTTCTATTTTAATATGATTATAATCCAACTAATGCAACTCATTATTGCAAAGCAACTTTAAATTACATGTTATGTCCCTTTACATACTTAGTTAAGTCAAACTAACATGCTTAGAATACTAGAAGGCAACAAAACTGGAATTCAAGATTGGTATATGTCGTAACCGCGCTGGGATTGTACTTGGAAGGGGCATGGCCGCGCCACTTCGGTACAAGCCCATACATGGCCTCTACTTCTGCAGATTCCAGACCAACCAACCAATACCCTTTCATTTATCATGCTCAAAACATTAAATTGACACATAATGAACCTATAATCTATGTTAACACCATAACACTCAATTTTCAACCCACTTAACAGAGAATTTTTGGAGAATTATGAGAATGATCAAACTTACAATATCACCAAAATTATCCATTATAATTCTCATGCTTCATCATTCTATTTTTGATTTCAGTATAAAGAAATGTAGAGGAGTTATAATTAAATACCTTTGATGATATCCCTCAATTAACAGAGTATTACTCTCCTTTACTGCAATTACCAATATGCAAGAGTTTTCTTAATACTCCCTTATCTCTCAATCTCACTAACTCTCTCTCAGTGCAACTTATCAGACAATGAGCAAATTCAATTTGAGAAGATGAGGCTGCCATTTATAGAGGATTTCTTGCCCATACATTTACTTTGTCTCAAGGATAGAATCCAAGAGGAAGAAGGAGAAACCATTAGGTAAGAAAAAGTTGGTGAACCACTCCTCTAAACTCATCATCACATGAACTCTAGCCATCATCACCATCCCTATTTCAGTAAAGTAGGAGTAGGCCAATGGCCTATATATGCGTCTGAAGAGTTTTTGAGACACAAAAATTGGGACAATGCTACAATACTCTCTTATGTATCAGTAGAATAGATCTCAAATACTAAGGTAAATTCCTTTTTGGGCTCATTAAATCAATTATAATGATTTAACATTGCTACACTAAATTAAGCTATGGGCACATATATACACATATATATGTACCTACCCACATATAGTAAGTATACTTATATTTTAAATATATAATATCATGTACATTAATCCAATAATATTTTAATTGGGCTAGTTATAAAATAATTGGATATTCTCAATCCATCATTTTTTCATAAAAATTATAATCATAAATATACCCAATTATCATAATGATAATTAATATCAATAACTCACCTTTTATTTTAATACTTCCCATTAAAACTCCCTTTGATTTAACTTCACTAGTTATGCCACACAACACATAATTATGTAAACTTAATAATTAATAGTCCACAAGCATATAATAATTTAATCTCACAAAATAATAGTATTCTTAACATTACATCTCTAAGAAATAATTAAATATATTGGTCCCCTTCTTTTATTAGACACTTATAACATATCTAAACTATCAAATCTTTTCATATATTATTAAACTATGTAATATATAAAAATTCCTTTTTAATTTACACATTCATTCCATTTTCTTTATGTTAACACATATATTAATTCACCATTTTACTTAAGTGAACTACTCCTTTAATTTAATTTACTATCACGCCACTACCACACAAGGCTTTAATACTCAAATTATATTATTCCATAATATAATTTTCAACTTACTTTAAGTTAACCAATTTGTATTCTTATTTAGTTAATTTCCATAATTAACTCTCATTCATTCATGGACACTATAAATATCATATATGATACATATGATAACATATTAGCCACTAACATACAATTCTTAAAGTTCAGATTACACAAACTCATCCTGAACCATCTGTAGACCGGCGCGGCCGTGCTGGTCTTAGGCTTCAGAGTGGCGCGGTCGCGCCACTTTAAGTTAGGACGCAGACATGTTATGCTTCAACAGAACCATAACTTAACTCGCAAATCCTTTAACATGTTCCATACATGCTAACTCATTATACTAACCAAAATGACTCTCCAATGACTACATTCTTCAATAATTTATAAATTAAACTTCAAGTTCAAGTCTTCTTTCTTTAATTTATACATTTAACCATATCCCAATATTAGTCAATAAATCTATAACCAATATTTATCTAAGGATATATCAACTTTCTTCTCTCGTCAACAACATACATATATATAAGTCCAAACCTAGTACACATCGAGTCTTTAATGGTATTAAATATATTACACTGAGTAGTTTTCCACAAACAACCAACAAATTAGATTTCGTCTCGTCTACACTATTTTCACAGTGAGTTAGATCTGTTACTAATTTGTATATACCTCCGCTCTCTGAAGGAATCATTTAGCCCAACTCCTATACATCCACTATTAAAGGGTACGGTTGCACTACCTTAGATTTGATACCTACTCATACATATACTCAAGGAATTGGTGATTATCAAAGATATTTAATGTTACCAACTTACTATGATAAAATAATTTCACATAAATTATTTAATATCGATAGATAAATAATATCCATCTTCTTACTAATTCATTTCTACAATGTATAATAAATATATAATAACGATATATATTTATTAAACATAACATCTGTGACGAATGAGATTTTGTAATTTAATTTGAATTAAATAACTATTTTTTAATAATTTAATTGTTAGATTAAATAATTAATTGATGAAAGTGTGATAGATTTATTTAATTATATGTGCTATACTGATTAAATTAATGTGGGGAATTTCATTAGTCAAAGTATGTATTTAAGTGATCTTATTGAATTAAATGGATTATTTAATAAATATAAATATTATTTTAATTAATTTAATAATTAATTAGAGAATTTATAATTTGACATAATTAATAAATGAGAAAAATTAATTATGCGACTATGTGAATTAATGAGAAATTATTATATTTTATTTAAATTAAATTAAATAAGATATTTGATTTATTGTATAATTTGGTGTGACATGATTAAAACTATATTATAAGAGGTTAATTAAATTAAATTGGAATGAGACTTTTAAGGCTAGCCAAACGAGGCCCTATTGGGAGTTGGGTAGTTAACCCACGAATTTGATTAATTGACCACAACAGCATCAGTTCTTATAATTATATACGCCTTTTTTCTATATTTGGAAAAACAAGTTCACAAGGAGAAATTTAGGATCACTGAGATTAAAGAAGAAGATTGTGGAAAATTAGAAGTTATTATCATCCTTCTGTAATCCAAGCGGAGTAAACAAGGGTAAACCCTTAAACTCAAGTTTTAATTTATGTTATTAAAGTTTTCATGAAAAATGGCTTTCAAGTCTCTATTCAAGTCTCTGTAATTGAGAAGAGTAATAATTTGTGTGTGTGTGTGTGTGTATATATATATATATATATATATATATATATATATATATATATATATATGATAATATGCTATCATAACATGTTTTTACCATATATGTGTGTTCTCATAACATCAATTGCATACAAATATGTTGTAAATAAATTTATGAAGTTACTAAGTATAAGTTTCATATGTATGGCCCTTATGGGAATTGGTATGCTACAAATTATTATTTAAACTTGAAATTTAACGGTAGATTATGTTATCACATGTCAAAACGAAGAAAATAAACTTTGAATGGACATATTCGGTGTAATTGAAAAGTCCCCGAACTCGGATACTTGAAATCCGAACTCGGTACTTCACGATACCATTTCTATGAGCGGAATACTACTACTAATAATAACAATAATATAAAACTTAAACTTAAATTTACATATTCATCAGAGTCTTCCTCCCAGGTACGTAACCTTTAAACATTCATTACATGTCATAATATATATTAATATATATATCATAGTCTTCATAATCTATAACTATTACAAACAGTACCACAAATCTTATTTGGTTAGCTTTCCCTTTCCTTTGCTTCGGCATGAGCCTTCTGGTTCTTCACACTTAGTTGAAAACATTTAAATTAAGCAAGGATGAGCATTTGAGTGCCCAGCAAGTATTATATATATATATAGGCTGAAGGAATTTAAATGTTTTCTTTTTAATATTCTTCTACAACTAGTAAGTAGTTGTGAAGTAATCTGTACCAATAATAATAACATAACAACCCTCTTTCAAATTTTTGAAACTACGTATTGACTATACATGGGGTTTCTGTGACATACTATGAACATTGTTTTCATTTTCGAAAAGGTTTGAACAGAAATTCATTTGTAAACCGTCATGACTTACGGGCACGGAGGGTGATCAGCCCTGTTGTACCCTGTATTGATCAATACTACATGTATAAGAACGATGTTATCGTTCACTCTGTTCCGCCTTGGGCGCATAAAATTTTTCCCATTATCGGGATGTTCATACCTGTCGGGTTTTTATAACAAAGGTCTTATATAATTCAACATATATGTATATCAAAGGGGTATCAACATGCGATTAAATACAATGATTATCCAAGTGGGGACACTTGTATGATCATTTATAGAAATTAACGAACAGAATATATATAACTGAATTATCATATACTAGCATGTTGATAGTCAATGGGCTTATATAATATAAGTTTAACAATCTGTACAATAATAACATTAGTTCTGAATTTCTCACTTCTATCCATTGCATAAAGAAAATGCAAAGTTAGGATACTTGCCTGATGCGCTGCTTACACTTACTCAACTTAGATCTACCCTTTTCTATCACAACCTATCATTAATCAGATCATTTTACTGATTAGTATAATATATCATATCATATAATACTGCTTATTGCAGTCAGCACATTCCTATTCACATTGTCACATAACTTTAACACCATTGAATCACAAATAAACAGTTAACTAACCAATTTATCTAAGTCCAGATCAATTTCTGATCTATGTCGGTCTACCGACAGCTTTATCGGTTAAATATCGAGTCTAAGACTCTAATTCGTAGTTCAATATCCATTTGGATAACTTAAACATCAGTCGCACTATTTTTCATGGCCTTATAATAATTATTAAATAATTATTATTATTTATTATAATTTTGAAATATCAGAATCATTATTAAATGATTTAAACCTTAAACAATTCTATTATCATTAATATTTAATTAATATTAAACTATTAATGAAACCATTGCCAAAATATTAAAGTTATTTATAATAACTCAAAATATTTTTAAAATATTTATATTACCTTTAAATGATTTTTAAATAAATAAAACCATTATTAAATAATTACCATTAATATTTGAATATTAATGAACTATTTATCCAAATATTAAAAGTCATTAATTATAACTTAAAATATTTTTAATTCATTTATATCCTTTTTAAATGATTTTTAAATAAATAAAACCATTTTTAAACTATTTATTTAATATAATTATTAAATAAATTTAATATTATTAATCATTAAATATCATTAAATTTTTAATGAAATATCCTTTAAATATTAAAAGTTATATTTTATAACTTAAAATATTTTTAAACACTTTATTTCCATTTAAAATGATTATTATAATATTAAAATCATTTTTAAATTAAACTATTTAATATAATTATTAAATAACTTTATTATCATTAATTATAATTAATTAATGAAATTTACCTTTAAATATTAAAAGTTATATTTTATAACTTAAAATATTTTTAAATACCTTATTATTATTTAAAATGATTTTTAATATAATAACATCATTTTTAATTCATTTATTTAATTCATTTAATAAATAACTTAATTATCATTAATATTAATTTATTAATGAAAATTATCACATAATATTAAAAGTTATCAAAAATAACTTAAATTATTTTCTTATATCATAATATAATTTTAAATGATTTTTTTCAAATATTAAAATGATTTTTAAATAATTTATTTAATATTATAATTAAATAAATTAATTACTTTTAATATTCCAAAAATATTAAATATTTATGAAATATATTTAAAATAATTAAAAACTAATTTTCAGAATTTAAAATAATTTTTTATAATTTATTTTGTATTTTTAATAATTAAAAACTATTTTTTTCTATTTTTTAATTAATTTCGGAAATTATTAATTAAATCTGTCGCTAAAGGCCTATAGCGACACTTTCTGTCGCTATAGGTGTTCTTCACCAGCCCAGAATTTTTCCGGCAGTGGCGAGGGTGATACTTTGACCGGGTTTTAATACATGTTCTGATCGATTTATGGGTTGTTTAAAACTTTCAGATTGTAGTACTCGTGTAGTACTACAACTAAAAACTCATTTCATGACCAAAAAACAACGTAATTAGCAAGATCTGGGCTCTCAAAGATTCTGACAGACGTGTTCTTCATTTTCTGGGTTACCCAGAATATGAAGAACAGTCAGGGTACCTCATTTGACACTTAATAACTTGATGATCGTGTAACCTTTATGCGATCTATAAATTAAAAGTTGTAGATAACATGTAGTAATACAACTATAAATAAAAATAACACAAAAAAATCAAAGCATGAACAAGATCTGGCCGGTCAAACTAGGACACGGACCACTGTTCTACGTTTTCTGGGTTTGCTGTTTTAGCAGCTCGGTCAACGTAGTTTGACCGTGTATATCTACCAATCTAGAACAGATATAAGTTTGATTATTTTTTAATCTTAAATATCTCCTTACATACTACATATAACAGCTTACAAACAACAAAAATCATAAACAAATAGAGAGTTATAGAGTCTGACATTTGACTGAAAATCACCAGAAAACTTTCCCAGATTTTTGAAAAAAACGTGATTTTGATCATTTAGATGTTATGGGTCTAGTTTCTAACAACCCAGATCATGATTATACACTATATTCAACATATTACAACAACAAAAACCAACATCTAACATCAAATTTCGGGCAGAAATGAAATTAGGGTTTTATACCTTTTGAGCTTGATTTTCGATTTCTTGTTGTTGTTTTGTTGCTGATGTTCGTGGGGCTTGATATGGAACTGAAATGCTTAGATAATTTCGTTGGTTTGAGAGAAAATGAGAGTTGGTTATGTATTGTATAAAATTGGCTAACAAAATCATTTCTCTCTCTCTCTCAATCCTTTATATAGGCCACAAGATGCATGTATGATCTGAAGTAGAGCTTGCTTGCTGGAGTTTTAGGCATGTGGAGTTGTTAGATTTGGTGACCAACTCTCCAATTTGTCAAAACCTAAGAACTAGCCTCTTAAATGCCTATTATGGGCATTTTTGCCAATTCCATAAATTTCTAGAAACTTGATTTAGGGTTTAGGGTTTAGACAATTTAATGTTTAGGTTTTAACATTAACTCTTAAATATTTAGCAACTAGGATTTCAAAAAATTTCCAAATTTAAGTTTTGCACAAAAATAAAATAAACTAAAATAATAAACTAAAATTTTAGTTTCTAAATTTTGAAAAATTAACTTTGTTAATTAAAATAGGTTTGTAGTTATCTAAATCATGGACATTAGGGTTTAAAACCCTTAATCACAATTAACTTTGCTAATTTAGCAATTAGGATTTATTCTTTTGGTAATTAGGGTTACCAAATTACTATTAGGTTTTTTTTAATTACTAAATTAGGGTTTTAGTTTAGTAATTAAGGTTTAATAATTTAGGGTTTCTAAATTTAATAATTATAATCACAATACTTGATAATTGATCACATTATTGATACTTACCAACTATTTCAAACTCAAATTTCAACTTAGGCTTACTAATTATAGCAATTAGGATTTCCAGAATTTTTAATTAGGGTTTTCCTAATTAATACATTAAATACATGACATAATTAATATTATACACTTATAAAATAATCCCACACTCTAATTTGGATCTCAAATTAGGGTTTAACATGATTACTAGGGTTTGGGTCAAAATACACCGTAATTGACCAACTATTTTCAATACTGACATATCGTACATATACATAGCACTGGTAAATCAAAATATAATTAATATTATATTATTATTCTCATACCTTGACAATAATCCAAAATTAGGGTTTGGATTCCATATCTGATTATCCTTTCATATTTAACCTTAATAATTAAGGTAAAAAAATTAGCTTAATAATCTGTACAAAAATTCACATAATAAAATAATTATTATATTTATTCTAAAAATCACTTCATATATTATTTAAATAATATATGATTATATATTCATGGAAAACAATTAATAAAAACATTTCTATCTTAAAATTAATTATTATAAGAATATACTTTATAATAATCAATAATTCTAAAATAAATTTACTTGTAAATATTCCTGTAATAATATATTTTTATTTACCACATAAATACATATACACATAATCTTGTACAAATCCTCATCCTTAAACAAAAAAAAAATTTATACGCAAAATTTAAGATTTATTTATATCAAAAATATCGGGTTGTCACATTCACCCTCCCTTATAAGGATTCCGTCCCCGGAATCACCACTTTAAAAACCTACACATAACCGAGTACATAGCATACATATTCTTCACAAATAGATCTCGATCAAATTTGATCGAACTGATCTTTAATTAATCACCTTAAGCTTGTCTTTCTGATTAAACGAAAAAATTGGTTTCTAAAAGAACTCAAATTCCTCCTCAAAATTTCTTTATAAAATAATTTATTATACATAAAATAATTATAAATACGCAAATAAAAGTTATTCGAATATTACCTGGAACTGCATTGCCAGCTTCCACCGTGTCTTGAACCGTCATGTTGAAAACTCTTGATGTTGACTTTGTTGGTTTGTTTGATGATGTCGGTCCTGCGATTGCTAATGTTCCACTACCCTTCCCAGTATTCACACTACCAGCCTCTACCCTCCTGTTTGGACAATCCTTCACCCCGTGCTCCATTGATCCGCAAATAAAACATCCACTATTCATTCTAGGATTGGGGCAGTTGGGAGAGATATGGCCCTCCTGCCCACACTTATAACATACAAATTTCCCTTTCAAACACTCCCCGGAGTGGTTCTTTCCACATTTTCCACACTGCACCCCTAGCTTCTTAACACCTTCTTGTTTAACCTGGACATTGCCAGAATAGTTCCCCTTCCTTTTTCCGTCAACACTTCTGCTTCCACTATTTGTCCTCATCTTCTCAACTCCCTCGACCTTGGCCTTGTTCTTCTTCTCCTTATTGTAGAGGCTCATAGCCTCACTTCCTTCCACCGCAATTATCGCCTTCTCCAAGAGTGCTGCAAATGTTGGGATCTGCAACACTGCCACCTTGTTATAGAGCCAGGGTTTTAATCCCAACTCAAATCTCCTCGCGTTCCTAGCCTCCGTATCAACTTGATGCGGAGCAAACCTAGCTAACTCATTAAATTTAGCGGCATATTCTGTCACTGACATATCCTCTTGCTTCAACTCCAAAAATTTTACCTCCATTCTAGACTGCATACTGGCTGAAAAATAATTTTCAAAGAATAAAGTCTTAAATCTATCCCACGCTACTACACCTTCTCCTGCCCTCACCTGATTTGCTTCCCACCAGAAATTTGCCTCACCCTTCATCAGATAGGTGGCAAAAGAGGTCTTTTGCCCCTCAGCTACCCTAGCTATTATAAATGCCTTCTCAATTTCCCTAACCCAATTTTGGGCTTCTACAGGGTCAGTCGTACCATTAAATTCTGGTGGTCCTACAGCCTTAAAATCTTTAAAATTCGCCAAGTGATTATTCAGGCTGGTTTCCTAGTTGCATAGCCTGGGCTACCATATTCGCAAAATGCTGCATCGGGTCCGCTTGTTGTTGTCCTTCAACATTGTTGACAGACTCTTCTGCCCTTTGATTCCGAGTTTGACGTCTTGGCGGCATTATCTGGTTAAGTAAAAACCATAAATTAACTTAAATTCTAAACCTTATCATATAAGTTTAAACTTATTAAACTTATTTCATACTCAAACTTTGATTCATATTCATTCATTGCTTTCAAAATATTTTACATATTATAGCACATAGTGCTTTAAACATCAGTTATCCCATTGTGACTACAAAAGTCGGGATTTACATTACCACTTGTACAAAAGTCTTATCATAATACATTACGCAGACATACTAAGCACACATATAATATTAAACACGCTTACACAACATAACCTATACTACTTATTTACTAAGTCTTCTTTCTTGGACAGCTTTTCGCCTGATGATCTTCCTTTCCACAAACAAAACATGCTCCCCGTTTATAATCAGGACAATACAGAGTGGTATGCCCTTCATAACCGCAAAGATAACATATTCTCTTCCATTTCTTCTTCCCAGGTTTTCCTAAATCCTGGTCTTCCACCTTCCTTTTTCCCTTATCTTTTGGAGCTGCAAACGAAGTGTTGCTTGTGGCTCCCATCTGATTGATTTTAAGTTTAAGCTTATCCTGCTCTTCCATTGTTTCTATTAACGCTTGACGCAATTGACTGTTAAGCAATTTTTCTGTCTTCCACAACCCTTCTAGAGAAGAAACCTTGTTCCTCAATTCCTGCATCTCCATTGATGTTTGATCAGCCTCAGCTTTAGGGTCTGAATCACTATCTGTCAAATCCACTATTTCCGGATCTGGTACAATGTTTTCTACGATAACCACCTCGTCCGAGTTGGTTTCATTGTGAGCTTCTATTTCCGCTATTGGCTTCGATATTAGCTCCTTCTTTACGACCCGTGGGTATTCTAGTTCTTTTTCACCTGACATCTACACACAGCAATTATCCTGATTAGCATATAATATATACACATAACACATAAAGGTTTTATATATAAGTTATCTTTTAGTTTGTTTGACGATGAATTTATCCAATTCATCATTATTTAAACTCTATATGATTTATTTATATTTTCAACGTTTCCCTCTGTTCTAAGGTTATAGCCTAAGGTCTAACCCACCTAAGGTTTCTAACCCTATAGCTCTGATACCATCCTGTAAAGTCCCCGAACTCGGATACTTGAAACCCGAACTCGGTACTTCACGATACCATTTCTATGAGCGGAATACTACTAATAATAATAACAATAATATAAAACTTAAACTTAAATTTACATATTCATCAGAGTCTTCCTCCCAGGTACGTAACCTTTAAACATTCATTACATGTTATAATATATATTAATATATATATCATAGTCTTCATAATCTATAACTATTACAAACAGTACCACAAATCTTATTTGGTTAGCTTTCCCTTTTCCTTTGCTTCGGCATGAGCCTTCTGGTTCTTCACACTTAGCTGAAAACATTTAAATTAAGCAAGGATGAGCATTTGAGTGCCCAGCAAGTATTATATATATATATAGGCTGAAGGAATTTAAATGTTTTCTTTTTAATATTCTTCTACAACTAGTAAGTAGTTGTGAAGTAATCTGTACCAATAATAATAACATAACAACCCTCTTTCAAATTTTTGAAACTACGTATTGACTATACATGGGGTTTCTGTGACATACTATGAACATTGTTTTCATTTTCGAAAAGGTTTGAACAGAAATTCATCTGTAAACCGTCATGACTTACGGGCACGGAGGGTGATCAGCCCTGTTGTACCCTGTATTGATCAATACTACATGTATAAGAACGATGTTATCGTTCACTCTGTTCCGCCTTGGGCGCATAAAAATTTTCCCATTATCGGGATGTTCATACCTGTCGGGTTTTCATAACAAAGGTCTTATATAATTCAACATATATGTATATCAAAGGGGTATCAACATGCGATTAAATACAATGATTATCCAAGTGGGGACACTTGTATGATCATTTATAGAAATTAACGAACAGAATATATATAACTGAATTATCATATACTAGCATGTTGATAGTCAATGGGCTTATATAATATAAGTTTAACAATCTGTACAATAATAACATTAGTTCTGAATTTCTCACTTCTATCCATTGCATAAAGAAAATGCAAAGTTAGGATACTTGCCTGATGCGCTGCTTACACTTACTCAACTTAGATCTACCCTTTTCTATCACAACCTATCATTAATCAGATCATTTTACTGATTAGTATAATATATCATATCATATAATACTGCTTATTGCAGTCAGCACATTCCTATTCACATTGTCACATAACTTTAACACCATTGAATCACAAATAAACAGTTAACTAACCAATTTATCTAAGTCCAGATCAATTTCTGATCTATGTCGGTCTACCGACAGCTTTATCGGTCAAATATCGAGTCTAAGACTCTAATTCATAGTTCAATATCCATTTGGATAACTTAAACATCAGTCGCACTATTTTTCATGGCCTTATAATAATTATTAAATAATTATTATTATTTATTATAATTTTGAAATATCAGAATCATTATTAAATGATTTAAACCTTAAACAATTCTATTATCATTAATATTTAATTAATATTAAACTATTAATGAAACCATTGCCAAAATATTAAAGTTATTTATAATAACTCAAAATATTTTTAAAATATTTATATTACCTTTAAATGATTTTTAAATAAATAAAACCATTATTAAATAATTACCATTAATATTTGAATATTAATGAACTATTTATCCAAATATTAAAAGTCATTAATTATAACTTAAAATATTTTTAATTCATTTATATCCTTTTTAAATGATTTTTAAATAAATAAAACCATTTTTAAACTATTTATTTAATATAATTATTAAATAAATTTAATATCATTAATCATTAAATATCATTAAATTATTAATGAAATATCCTTTAAATATTAAAAGTTATATTTTATAACTTAAAATATTTTTAAACACTTTATTTCCATTTAAAATGATTATTATAATATTAAAATCATTTTTAAATTAAATTATTTAATATAATTATTAAATAACTTTATTATCATTAATTATAATTAATTAATGAAATTTACCTTTAAATATTAAAAGTTATATTTTATAACTTAAAATATTTTTAAATACCTTATTATTATTTAAAATGATTTTTAATATAATAACATCATTTTTAATTCATTTATTTAATTTATTTAATAAATAACTTAATTATCATTAATATTAATTTATTAATGAAAATTATCACATAATATTAAAAGTTATCAAAAATAACTTAAATTATTTTCTTATATCATAATATAATTTTAAATGATTTTTTTCAAATATTAAAATCATTTTTAAATAATTTATTTAATATTATAATTAAATAAATTAATTACTTTTAATATTCCAAAAATATTAAATATTTATGAAATATATTTAAAATAATTAAAAACTAATTTTCAGAATTTAAAATAATTTTTTTATAATTTATTTTGTATTTTTAATAATTAAAAACTATTTTTTTCTATTTTTTAATTAATTTCCGAAATTATTAATTAAATCTGTCGCTAAAGGCCTATAGCGACACTTTCTGTCGCTATAGGTGTTCTTCACCAGCCCAGAATTTTTCCGGCAGTGGCGAGGGTGATACTTTGACCGGGTTTTAATACATGTTCTGATCGATTTATGGGTTGTTTAAAACTTTCAGATTGTAGTACTCGTGTAGTACTACAACTACAAACTCATTTCATGACCAAAAAACAACGTAATTAGCAAGATCTGGGCTCTCAAAGATTCTGACAGACGTGTTCTTCATTTTCTGGGTTACCTAGAAAATGAAGAACAGTCAGGGTACCTCATTTGACACTTAATAACTTGATGATCGTGTAACCTTTATGCGATCTATAAATTAAAAGTTGTAGATAACATGCAGTAATACAACTATAAATAAAAATAACACAAAAACATCAAAGCATGAACAAGATCTGGCCGGTCAAACTAGGACACGGACCACTGTTCTACGTTTTCTGGGTTTGCTGTTTTAGCAGCTCGGTCAACGTAGTTTGACCGTGTATATCTACCAATCTAGAACAGATATAAGTTTGATTCTTTTTTAATCTTAAAGATCTCCTTACATACTACATATAACAGCTTACAAACAACAAAAATCATAAACAACTAGAGAGTTATAGAGTCTGACATTTGACTGAAAATCACCAGAAAACTTTCCCAGATTTTTGAAAAAAACGTGATTTTGATCATTTAGATGTTATGGGTCTAGTTTCTAACAACCCAGATCATGATTATACACTATATTCAACATATTACAACAACAAAAACCAACATCTAACATCAAATTTCGGGCAGAAATGAAATTAGGGTTTTATACCTTTTGAGCTTGATTTACGATTTCTTGTTGCTGTTTTGTTGCTGATGTTCGTGGGGCTTGATATGGAACTGAAATGCTTAGATAATTTCGTTGGTTTGAGAGAAAATGAGAGTTGGTTATGTATTGTATAAAATTGGCTAACAAAATCATTTCTCTCTCTCTCTCAATCCTTTATATAGGCCACAAGATGCATGTATGATCTGAAGTAGAGCTTGCTTGCTAGAGTTTTAGGCATGTGGAGTTGTTAGATTTGGTGACCAACTCTCCAATTTGTCAAAACCTAAGAACTAGCCTCTTAAATGCCTATTATGGGCATTTTTGCCAATTCCATAAATTTCTAGAAACTTGATTTAGGGTTTAGGGTTTAGACAATTTAATGTTTAGGTTTTAACATTAACTCTTAAAGATTTAGCAACTAGGATTTCAAAAAATTTCCAAATTTAAGTTTTGCACATAAATAAAATAAACTAAAATAATAAACTAAAATTTTAGTTTCTAAATTTTGAAAAATTAACTTTGTTAATTAAAATAGGTTTGTAGTTATCTAAATCATGGACATTAGGGTTTAAAACCCTTAATCACAATTATTGCTAATTTAGCAATTAGGATTTATTCTTTTGGTAATTAAGGTTACCAAATTACTATTAGGTTTTTTTTAATTACTAAATTAGGGTTTTAGTTTAGTAATTAGGGTTTAACAATTTAGGGTTTCTAAATTTAATAATTATAATCATAATACTTGATAATTGATCACATTATTGATACTTACCAACTATTTCAAACTCAAATTTCAACTTAGGCTTACTAATTATAGCAATTAGGATTTCCAGAATTTTTAATTAGGGTTTTCCTAATTAATACATTAAATACATGACATAATTAATATTATACACTTATAAAATAATCCCACACTCTAATTTGGATATCAAATTAGGGTTTAACATGATTACTAGGGTTTGGGTCAAAATACACCGTAATTGACCAACTATTTTCAATACTGACATATCGTACATATACATAGCACTGAAAAATCAAAATATAATTAATATTATATTATTATTCTCATACCTTGACAATAATCCAAAATTAGGGTTTGGATTCCATATCTGATTATCCTTTCATATTTAACCTTAATAATTAAGGTAAAATAATTAGCTTAATAATATGTACAAAAATTCACATAATAAAATAATTATTATATTTATTCTAAAAATCACTTCATATATTATTTAAATAATATATGATTATATATTCATGGAAAAAAATTAATAAAAACATTTCTATCTTAAAATTAATTATTATAAGAATATACTTTATAATAATCAATAATTCTAAAATAAATTTACTTGTAAATATTCCTGTAATAATATATTTTTATTTACCACATAAATACATATACACATAATCTTGTACAAATCCTCATCCTTAAACAAAAAAAAAATTTATACGCAAAATTTAAGATTTATTTATATCAAAAATATCGGGTTGTCACAGTAATAACAAACCCGTAATGCCAATTTTCCTGTTTCATGTTCAATATTTTCAAAATCATCAAGAACATTAAAATTACATGAATTGATTCAAGTAATTTTATGTTTCAAATGCTAAAATCATGCTACAAAACTTGAGTAATGATTATGGGTATATTATAATGTATGGGTATGTTTAAATTCATGTATGAATAAAGAAATTGGTAGATTTTGGGTTGTTTTGTGTGTTCTTCGGGAACTGCAGAATCTGGGTCTACGTCGTAGCGCGGCTGCGCCGCTCCAAAGAACGAATTGAGCGCGCCCGCGCCGCTTCACAGAACAAATATAGCACGCCCGCGCCCTACCTGCAGAACTTCAGAAAATTTTCTAAGTGTTCAAGTTTTGAAAATGTGTTTTTAAAACCTAATGTAATGAACATGAAGACATGTCAAGCATATAATAATATGTTAATTAACTTATGTTATGTGATTAATTAATAATACTAATAAGTCCCATAACATATTCAAAGACCAATGTTGGGATTCGATAGGTATATTGAACTATTGTTTAATGGGTATTGTGAATGTATTGATATGTAGGATTTAATAAAGAGCGTGAATTAATTATAGCTCGTGCAAGAGGCAAGTTTCTATACCTTACTTTTATATTGAGCAAGTATTATATTCCTAAATTATTGTTGTTAAGGAAGTTCCTTCAATTCTAAATTATTCCTTGATCAAGTCTTAGACTTGTATTCTATATCGAGTAAGTTCTTATTCTTAATTGTTCAAGTTCAAGATTTCATATTAGATGGTATAATTCTTTTAAAGCATGAATTCAGTCATAGAATACTTATTCGATTGTATACTTTTTAGAATTGTTATTCAAATTGAGTATCAGTTTATTTTGAAACCTTGTAACACTAGCAAACCCTTAATGATTCGACTAGACCAAAGTTGATGAGCATTCTAAATTTCAAAACTATTGTTGAATTTATCCAAACCAAACTTCATTTGGTGCAGACTCTAATGTCAAACTGAGATGAACAACCCTGTTATAGGGGATTACTTATGCTTTAGCGTTGAGATATTGTGCACAGTATGGTACTAAGGGCTGACCCCCCTAAGTACGAGTAGAAGAGTCAATAGTCTTATGACCCTCAAAAGTTCTTTTGATTCTTGTTGTTCATTCTTGATTCAAAAGTTGAGTTTCTTATTCCAGAAGTCTTTGATTCACTCGCATGTTATTATATTATTGTTACATTATTATACTTGTGGGCAATCGAGCTCATTCTTGAGTAATAATAATATTGCAGTTAAGAATGAAAGGTCCGACGAGCCTTCTACTGGTAAAGGCAATGGTAAGATTAACAAGTGATGAAGACTTGTTATTTATTTGTTATGTTACTTTTTAGACTTATGACAATATTGTGTAAGACTTAATATTTGTTTATATTTCCGCATTTGAGATTTAAGGTTAGTATGACCTAGGATGGATGCATCTTATTTAGATGATTGTAACTCCTTAAGGAGATGCTTTATTTCTATCTATTTTATGGTTTCATTTATTATGGGTAGAAAGACATATGATGTTTGTATAGTGAACACCAAATCATGTGGGAATTGAAGTACCCAGATTTGCGGGTGTCACAAGTTGGTATCAAAATTGTATGTTATGAACCTTGGGTGGGGGAACTGTAATACCAGAGAATTTACACCTTATTAAATGAATATATTAATGAAAATGAATATTTATTTGAATTAAAATAATTTTTGTGTTATATGATGAGTTAACTCAATTATATTGAATAATTGAATAATTGAGAATATATGGAAATTGTGGTGAACTCGTTGAAAGCCTTATGTGGCACGGTGATGGGAATTATTAATGAATATATTAATTAACGAAAGAATTGTTAAGCGAATAATTAATCATTATTAATTGTTATTTTATTATTAAAGAATTTTGGTTAAATATTAATAGTAATATTAATCGATGAAGGAATTATCAAGTGAACAAATAATAAATATTAATTGTTAATTGTTTTTATAGAATATTAATTAATTATTAATGGTGAGTGATTAATGATACGTGATTATTAATTTTTATTATGAGTAAAGTAAATTTCACGATTAGAATTTAATTTATGTGTGCAAGGCATGTAATGTTATATATAGTTCTTACATTAAAAAGAAAATGTGGTGTGACACATTATTATGTATAAACTATATAATAAAGTGTAGGGTTTTATAAGTTACAAAAACAATTGTTTATGTGACATTAAGTATGTGTGGAAACATTAAAAGATGTACTCTATCAAAGAATTATAACTATTCCAATAAGTTAGTATAACTGGAATAATAGAGTTTTAAGGGGATATAAATTACTAGTGGGTAATTTATTGGAGTCCATACATATTATAGATAATAATTAGACTGGAACAAAGTAAGCATTATAAACATAGTTGCTAAGATTTAAAATCCATGTCCCATATTAAGAGTCCCAAACAGTGATGCACAGTGGCCTACTCCTTCCTTGCGTAAAATCCATCAAAACAAAATGGCTATAATCCATGGTGATGATGGCTACGAGTTTGGGCAGTTGGCCAACTTCTCTTTATCCCACAATTCCTCTCAATTTTCGTTGGATCAAATCATGGTGTAATGCCATGGACTGGGCACTCAATTCTCTATAAATGACACCCTCTCCTTCTCCATTCTCGGTTGCTTGAAATTAGTCTGTTAAGTGTGAACTGAGAATGTGAGTTGCTGAGCTTTGTAGAGGTATAATCAGAGTAGTGAGAGAGTTTAATTCAAGCTTCAAGGAGGTATAATTTCTGTTTATGTTTTTAACCTTGAAGTTTGTCAAATTCTAGTAATTGTTGAATTATCTGTTAATTGGTATGGATTAGCATGCCACTATGTTATTTGAGCTTGTATACATGTTTAGGAGTCTTATATTTGTCTGGTTACAAGTTTGGCATGGGTTGGAATGAAGCTCTGTAGAAGCAGAGCCTTCATTTTCGTGTTCTACTCAAAGTGGCGCGGTCGCGCCACTTCAATAGTTCATGACCGCGCGGTCGCGCCTGCTGCCAGTTATGTGCACTACTTTTGTGGTCTTGCATCATTCTGAGCATGTTACTTTGGTTAGAATATGCATATAAATGACCCTAGCATGTGTTTAGATATTGTTTTGAACATAGTACGTTGTTTTAGCTTGATGTAAGTTGGGTTTTCAAGAAAACTCCAAGATTTGGAAAACTAGAAATGGTAAACTTGGAATAATGTAGTATATTCTGATTTTGTGAGCATGTGTAAATAATCTAGGTATGCACAAACATGAGTATAACATATGACATGAACTGGTTTGTTGTATAATAGAGTTTTCTAGCTTGGTTTTAAAGGATTTCTAAAGGAAAACTTGAAGTTTTGCAAAATAAAGTATGATGAGTATTCTGTTTTCAAATTATGATATTTATAGCTTATGTAAATAACTTGAGTATGTGCACAAATGCGTGCGAAAGTATGATTTAGACGGTGTGTGTAAAGCCCCCAAATCCAGGTACTTGAAACCAGAATTCAGTGCTTCACGATACCATTTCTATGAGCGGAATAATACTAATAATAATAACAATAATATAAATATTAAACTTGCTTTACATAATTATCAAAGTCTAACTCCCAAGTACGTAACCTTTGATCATTCCTTACAATACACGATAATAAATATATAACATTGTCTTAATAATATTAAACTATTACATAAGATAATATTGAAATCATTCAGCAACCTTTCCCTTTCCCTTATTCTTAACAGAGCCTTCAAGTTGTTCACACTTAGTTGAAAACATTTAAATTAAGAAAGGATGAGCATTTGAGTGCTCAACAAGTAATAACAATTATATATATATATATAAGCTGAAAGAATTTAAATGTTTTCTTTATACTACCCTTCTACAACAAATCAATGGTTGTGAAGTAATCCGAACCGATAATAATAGCATAACAACCCTCTTTCAAATTTTTGAAACTACGTACTGACTATAAATAGGGTTAAGGGGACATACTATGAACATCGTTTTTATTTTCGAAAAGGTTAAACAGAACTTCATCTGTAAACCATCATAACTTACGGGCATGGGGGTGATCAGCCCGTTGTACCCTGTATTAATCAATATTGCATGCAAGAACGATAGGATCGTTCACTCTGTCCGCTTTGGGCGCATAAAAGTTTTCCCGTGTAAGGGATGTTCATACTTGTCGGGGTTCCAAACCAAAGCAATTTGGTTGGATAATAATAAGGTTTTATTTTGTTTAACAATAATCTATAATTCAACATATATATACGAGTATTTAACAAAGGTGTATCAACATGTGATTAAATGCAATGATTATCCAAGTATGGACACTTGTATAATCATTTATAGAAATTATCGAACATAATATATATCTGAATTACCATATACTAACATGTTGATAATCAATGAGCGTATATAATATATGGTTAATAATCTGTAAAGTAATAATATAATTCTGAAATATTCTTACTCATGTCCATTGCATAAAGAAAATGCAAAGGTAGGATACTTGCCTGATGCGCTACTTACAATACCCAACTTAGTTTAATCTTTTATATAACGACCTATCATTAATCAAATCACTCGTTCGATTAGAACAATATACTATAACATATAGTACTGCATTTCGCAGTCAGCACATAACCTAATCACATTATCACACATGTTCAATAGTTATTGCATCACAAACAAACATTAACACAGTCAAAATATGTCGGTGTATCGATAGCTTTATCGGGTAATTATCGAGTCTAAGACTCTATTCCAACGTTCAATATCCGTAAGTATCAGTCATATTATTTTAAATGACTTAATAAATATTTATTAATTTATCATGAATTTTCAAACACCGAAATCATTATTAAATAATTTAAATATCAAAAAATTCTATTATCATTTAATTATTATTAAACTATTAATAATACTTTTATTCATTTACCAATAGTATTAATATTTTATTCATTTACTAATATTATTAATCTTGATATTATTTAATTCACCTCTTAGTATTACTAGTTCGCTAATAATACTTTTATTCGTTTACTAATGTTATTAACATCTTAATAATATTTTAATACTTTACTAATATTATTAATCCTCTTAATAATATTTTAATCATGCATTAATATTATTACTTTAATAATATCTTATTTATAATATTTTTATTCATTTACTAATATTATTAATCATTTAATAATATTTTATTCCTTTACTAATGTTATTAAATTTTTTATAACATTTTATTTAATCTCGAATATTATTATTTACTTAATAATATTTTAATCATCCAATAATACTTTAATTTAATATTATTAATCTTTTAATAATATTTTAATCTAAGATTAATATTTTAATCATTTAATAATACTTTAATCATTTATTAATATTTTAAATCAAATATGATTAACCATTTAACAATATTTTAATAAAATTTTAATCTTAATATTTTTATTTACTTAACAATATCATATTCTAATATTATTAATATCGTAATAACATTTTAATAATTTATTAGAACAATAAATAATTTATTTTAATTGTTCACCCTTTATAAAACTATTTATTTAATATCCATAAAAGGTCATAAATAATATTTCTTATTATAAATTAACAAAATGCCCTAAAATAGTCATAATATTATATATTAGGAGTATTCAACCATTAAAATCATATTTTTCTTATTAACGACATCATTTAACTATTTATTTCCTTTTATTCATAACTTAATCATTTTTAGGAAAAATAGCAAACTGATTCCAAAAATTCGCATCTTCTGTATTTTGACAGAATATGAACCCACAAGGATCCCCAAATATTTCTGGAAATTTAGCAAATGATCTACTATTTTTAAAGTTCCCAAAATACTCGGATTTTGCTTCATTTTTTATAAATTGAGTGTTGCTCAGAAAAATCTAAAATTTTCAAGGTATGCTCTCCAAACATATAGGAACCTACTGTAAAACTTTTGGGATTTTCCAGTGTATACACAGTGAGATATTCGAAGGTAAATATTTAGGAGTCCTTTACGGAAATAGTCATTACGCACAATCTATAACTTGAAACGTGTCCTTTCTTTTTCCTACATGTAGATAACTTCTCAAGGTACCTCTGTGAATTTTCCAGGATTTTTAAGAGACATGAAATTGTCCAAAATAGTCCTAAGAAAAACGGGACAAAAGCTATTTTAGGGTGTTTGAACCCTTAACATTCCAAGTGGGCTGTTTTGGGAAAATCAGCCCCAAAGGTTTCAAAACTTGCTAGATTTGTGTTCTATCACTTGGGTTTACTAGATAACTCATGTATCTAGCACCCCCCCCCCCTTCGATGGATCACAAATCTAAGTTGGAAAACTTGAGTTACACAAGATTTAGTGGAATAAAATAAGAGTTTTTACCCTTGGAGAACATATGCTCATATTCTTCCTCTAAGCCTTTGATCTAACACTCAAGATAATTAGTTCCATACATGATGATATATAGGACTAGGGTATCTTGAGTATTTGTTCATAACCCCAACAAAACTCAAGCTAAAAGAAAAAAACAAAGTAGAAGATGAAGATGAAGGTTAGGTTATAACTTGATTTAATGGCAACCTTCATTGATTTACCAAAGTAAGTGATGAACTTTAGATGCATGAACAAACTAGCACTACTCTCTCTCTCTATATATATATGGCCGAACATCTCTCTCCTTTCTCTCTCTAGAAGTTGCTAGCTTGGGAGAAAAATTAGAAGAAGAAGAATGAGAGAAAGTGGAGTATTCTAGCAAATGGAATGGTTGATTCCTTATTATCCCCCATACTTTCTTTAACCCATGAATAAAAGCTTTGCCTTATCACTTTAATTAGTCTAATCATGATTAAGGATGCTTAATAAAGTGGCAACCAATGGGAGCTTGACAACCATGTCCTTGTGTGTAACAATTACTACTAATGGACTTAGCTTAATCATCTTGCCATAAAAAGCCTAATTGGTCGGTCCCTCTAGCCCCGTTTTAACTCCCAATTTACTTTTATTTTAGGGTTCTTTACATAAGTATACAACAAACAGAAAATAATTATAAGAAAAGTGCATCAACCAAATAATTACAAAAAGATTGTACATATTACAAAAATAGTACAATTCATATTAATAAGAAAACCTAAAATCAAGGACAAATAACTGTCATAATTAATAATTCAAATTCAAATATTTGGATCTAACAACAAAAATAAATTTAAAATAATAATTCAAATTTAAATATTCAAATTCAAATCTTCATCTCCCTCGCATACACTTTGAAATAATAGTCCGTCGCTACACCTCACATACTCCGTCGCTACACCGCTGTGAATCTCTGTTGTCCAAGACGCCAATGAGAATAAGAAGAAGATTCGCCCTACAAAAAATTTAAAAATAAATAGATGTAACGTTTAATGTTCTGAATTTTTTTTAACTATTTTGTTACTCATAAATATTAAAATAGTTCCCTTTTTATGAATTGTTGGCTACCAACTGCATCGCATTCAAACAAAATTGGTAACTTAATAAAATTGAATTGGTTACCTTGGTCTGAAGGTTTGACTACCAACTGCACTACGAAAAAACTGCAGGTGTGGATGTGAATTAGTTACTTTGGTATAAAGGTTTTGTTACCTTGGTACGAAGATTAGGTAACCAACTGTACTATGAAAAAATTAAAGTGTGGAGGTTGATTGGTTACTTTGATATGACAGTTTGGTTACCTTGGTATGAAGGTTTGGTTATCATTATCCGGTGTTCATATCCACCGCCACCACCATCTGAATCTTCATACCCACCTCCATTTTGACCCTTCATTTTGAGAAGCTAATGTAGATATCCAGTTGGTTGACTCATAAATTTATACATGATTTGGACAATGAAAATATGATGACGAGAGGTTGACTGAAATGACACTAAGAATGGCAAATTGGATATATAGCTAGGGGTCGAGCAAAAGATGTAAAGGAAGTTCAGACTGAGACATACTCCACAGTGAAGCAAATTAATGGTAGATTTGGGAAACCAGGATATGAGCCAGTTGTCTTGATTGATCAGCCCCTGAAATTTTCTGAGAGAATTGCTAATATGTTGTTGCCGAGTGTTGTTTGGTTACAGCGGTTGGGGATGGCATGAATTTGATACCATATGAGTACATAATTAGTCGCCAAGGGAATACACACACACACATATATATA
The DNA here is from genome assembly GCA_020205505.1 of Panax japonicus. NCBI lineage: Eukaryota > Viridiplantae > Streptophyta > Magnoliopsida > Apiales > Araliaceae > Panax > Panax japonicus. The sequence goes on from CM035091.1 coordinate 64,080,958, forward strand.
TATATATATATATATATATATATATATATATATATATATATAAAGAATACGTTAAATGAAGAAGAAGGGTGATGATTAACTAATGCAGTTGTTATAGATGAGGAGAGATGAGAAGCCATAAATTAAGGAATTCTAATTGAATACTAATTTCTTAAATTAAGGAATCCTAATTGAACTATTATTGTAAATAAATATGGAAGTGTATTAGTTGTGTAAATATTTTATGAGGGCACTATTATTGTAATTATTCTTAAAAATGTAATAGAATATGTAATTCTTCCTTTATTTTAATGCACAAATTTGATTAATCAAAAGTCTGAAATACCCTTAATCAAGTGGGCTAAGTATTGGTTTGCATTTTATTTCTTTTGGGCTTCTCTTTTAATTGTTTTGGGCCATGTAATAAACATAGTCTAATAATTTTAATATATGTTACCCAATTTGATTATTTAGGGTTTCCATTTCCAATCTTATGAAATTTAATTACTTATACATGTGAATTTAGCTCATAGCCTAATTAAGTTTACTAGAAATATGTTTAAAATTATTAGTCACTTGAAATAACAAGATTATCCACTTAAGTTAGTATACATATTAAATACAAACCCTTTCTTATTACCATAACCCTTGGGTTATTTAATTGTCTCACCTAATGTATAATTAGGTTACGAAACTTTCATTTAGGGTTTAAAATAAAATAAAATTAGTTTCTAAAATTTGTAATTAGGGTTTCACACAGTAATACAAGGGTTTGTCACATAACACCATAATTGACCAACCCTTATTGGTCCACATATACAGTATATATTTAAAACACTAAAAAATCAAAATATAATTATTATAATATTTCTAAAAATCATTTCATATATTATATAATTAATATATGGTTATATTTTCATGGAAAATAATTAATAAAACATTTCTACTATAAATTTAATTATGATAAGAATATAATTTATAATGATCAATAATTCTAAAATAAAAGTATTTGTAAATATTAATATTTTTATATATCACAAAAATACATATACACATTATCTTGGCACATATTCCCCATATTTATTTTAATAAATACAAAAAAAAATTATATGCAAAATTTCTAATTTATTTGTATAGAAAATATCGGGTTGTTACAGTGTGTGCTTATATTGAATGCTTAAATAAGTTTACTAAAGGGACTTATAATTTCAAATATAAACTTGATAAACTATATACATTGAGTTAAGTTTGTAAGCATGCTTATGTGGTTTAATTTGTGCATGAGACATCACGATTAGGTGTGTTATGCATGTAAATATGATTAATATGAATGCATAGTGAGTCTTATGCGTACTAAAACTAGTTAAATGTGGCTTAGAACAAGCATGAATGAACAAAAATGTCATAACTTATAATACATGACTAATCTAATGCAAACATGAGTTGTTGTGACCTATGGATAATATAATATGTGTTCATCAATAAAACGTAAGATAATTATGAATTGAGCCCTTAAAGTCTTGATTAAATGAGAATAGATGGTGGGCTATGATAATGCTATGATATGAGGTGTTATCCACATACTAACATGTGTGTATTGCATGATTATTTATGTACGTACAAGCCGAGTATGCACTGACCTTCTGCAGGAGCAGCCAGCTCTGGTTTGAACTGAGAGCCGCGCGTCTCCTTAGTATAAATCAGGCGCGGTCGCGCCAGTCTACAGTAGGATCAATTTTCTGCTATTAATTTGTAGGAGTTGCATACTTGTATTATTACTCTAGCATGTATTATATGACCAGTACATGTCCAATGTGTTAAGAAGCATGCTAGATGACAGGAGTGAATGTTAATGATGTGATTATAGACTTTCAATTGATAAGTCCAAAAAGTATTTGCAAACTATAAAGAAACGATTAAAGACTATGTTATTTAATTTTATGGTGACTTATAAACTGATTTTGTGTTATAAGTATGCAAGGTGTGGAATGAAGTATGTGAAGAGTATACAACTAAATTAAATGTTTAAGTATACATTTAAACATACAAATCAAGCATGAGCAGATATAACTAATGGGCATCCTATACTTATAATACACTATATATATGATTCGAAATTATTGATTTCTTAACGAGGATAATCTACGCTTGAGGCAAGTATCCGAACCATACTTTACATTGTTCAAGTATTTTAACTCTTGCGCTACTTTATTCAACGAATATTGTAAGCTTATCTCATTGAATGCAAGTTATCCTACTTATTCGTTCAATTTAGCAAGTATGTTAAACTCTTGAGAAAACTATTATTCATGTGAACTTGGTATTGTTCTTGAATATTATGAAAGTGTTTATTACATTTGATTCGGCTAGACTATATGCATGTTTATAAAATTGTTTGCACCAATTGATTGGTGCGAAAATTTTGAAAACTGAGTTGAACAACCCTTAAGGTAAGGGGAATGTATGTTGTTGGAAACCCCGACACATGAGTATATTATTACTGTGGTGTTATGCATAACTTAAAGTATTGTAGACTGGTCATCTATAGTACTTGATTCTTTTGGGTTATTATTTTAATATTGGTAGTTCTAGTAGATGTTCAATAGTCCTTAGTGACTGCTCAATATAAATTGTTATCCATTTGGATACCTTTATAGTCTTTGAATTCATATATATATATCTGTTGATTTATATTGAATTATCGTTCTTATTCCAAGAATTGTTGACATTCATTGTTCATGATATTATTCTGAAACTCTGAACTATCATAGAGATGATACTTCGATATTTCACACTCGTGTTATAAAACTATTTACTGTAAGACCCCAATTTTTATGAATAAAGAATAATTTTCTCGAATTATATTTTTAAATATTATGGTGTGGATTTGATATAATATTATAGGTGTGAGTAATATTTATAAATTTTGCAAAGTAAGCAAGTGGTTATATAATATTTGATTGGTCGGGGAATATTCGTTTTAACAGGGAATATTCGTACGATGTCACAATCATTGGTTGACCCCACAACGGAAGTATTGTCGTAGTTAGAAAACGACAGAATTATCTTTTTATAAAAATAACGACGAACGTTTTACTGTTAAAATTGTTGAACTACCCGGTAATAAAAGTACAATAATACGCGTGGTTGCATAGTAGCAAACAGTATTGATTATTGATGCTTACGTGAGAAATCACTTAGTTATACTCAATTATTGCTACAGTAATTGCTGCATCATATCTCTCATATTATTGATTCAATTATTATCATAGTATCATCTGCATAATATGTTATATTATTAAATCAATAATTGAGACGACAAAGTTATTCATATTATTATTTGCAATATTAACAATATCTAGAAGTTTTGTCAAGGAGAGGTTTGGTCACCTAATTGCGCGCCAATAAGGAGAAATCATTATCGGAAAGCCCTCTCTTTCTTGGGAACGACCTAGTTGTTAAATATTGTGAGTTATAATATTAATGTTGAATAAGTTTGTGTTGATTAAAGATGAAATTGATAGTTCAATTGTGTTGGGATTATTAGTGTTAGTGGAAATCGACATTTATTTTGATAATAATTGATGTCTGGAGGTTATGTTGACCAATCAGGTAATTAACTGGATAAATGAATAATTAATTGCTATTATTTCAAAGGCTTATAACTATTTATTCACATATGTGTACTATTGATTCACATTCTTGTACTATTAACGGAGTAGGTGTAAGATTGATAATACTTGGATGACGAAGTTAAAAATGGAGGTATAGATGGAGGTACTATACTGTAATTCATATTTTCACATGATTATAACTATTGATTCACATTATTTACTATTAGGGGAAGTGGTGCAAGTTTTATAATATTTGCAAGACTAAATTAAAAATGAATAAAAAGATGAAGGTATTATACTGTCATATTTTGAGCCCCAAAATGTTCAATTATTGAAACTATATTTTCCTATAAATAGAAGTTCATTCTTCCTTCATTTCTCACCAATTCACTAAAGCTATAGAGCAATTATTATAGAGAGAAATTATAGACAGAAAGAAGAAGAGAAGTTTACTACCTCACTATTCTAGTATCCAGTTTTCTTCTAAAGTAAGGGGTGTTATTCTTTCGTATTCATGAAGAGAGTTATTTTCTTTTAATACTCATAAGGGTTGTTATTCCATTCTTTATTATTATGTTAGAACAACCTGTCTATGCGAAGTACCACATACATGGTGAAATTCTTATGTTATTCCATTCTTTATTATTCTATTGGAATAACATGTCTGTGAGGTCTATCGCATGCCTGGTGAATTCTGTTGTTATTCCATTCTTTATTATTCTGTTGGAATATCATGTCTCTGTGGATTACGCATGACCTGGTTCCATTCATTATTATTCTTTTGGAATAACCTGTCTGTGTGGACTACCGCATGACCTGGTTCCATTCTTTATTATTACGTTTGAATAACCTGTCTGTGCGGATTACGCACACCTGGTGAATTCTTCTATAATTACATCCTTTCTTATTTTGTTGGAATAACCTGTCTATGTGGATTACCGCATGCATGGTGAATTATCCTTCGTATTCATTCCTTATTAAATTATGTAAATGATCTATCTACGTGGATTACTGCATGGCGGGCAACAATCCATTTGCGGTTTCATATATTCTATTATATTCCGTTGGTTAAAGTTTTGGCTTCTACACTCCATGAAATTAGTGGAATATCCTTGATATTTGCGCTTCATCTAGTATCTTTTCATGAAAATATTCTTTTGAGCATTCTTGAATTTTACTCCATAAAGAAGTATCATGTTGACAATTTAGACGTTATTGATTTCTGGATAAATTAAGATTATAAATCTTTAAAATTTATCCTTAAACTTGTTTTATTGAATTATTATGTCATTGTCATCATCCTCATGCTTATATTGTGATTAAAGTCATCTTTGGCTTACGTGCATAGATGGACTTGGTATGATTATGACTAAGGATTATTCGGTATAATCATGACTGTAATGTGATGAATGAAGTGGTAAAAGTCCTCATTAGCTTGTAGTTCATGGATGGACAGTTGTTGGTATGATTATGACCAGGGATTCTTTGGTATAATCATGACCATTGATGATTATATGAATATCCTTGGTCGTGATGCAGGGATAATTCAATTTTATTTATTAAGCTGAGTTTCAGCGATAAAGTTGATGAAAAACTTTTTAAATCATAGAAGATAGTAGATTTTGTGCTCTACTTGACTCTTCTAATGGATTGCTTGTTCCGCTGTAGTTAAACTTGTTGTCTATTATATTCTATCAGATTAACATTTTTGAAGGCTAATGATAATTTATTCTGGATTATCTTAGTCATAATATTTCTTACTGGGCTAGTTGAGCTCACCCTTTCTTTCACTGTTCTCTTCAGGAAATGAAAACGTAGCCGGGAATAGTCGGGAAACGGAATGACTGTCCAGATGATAGTATTAATTAGTAGTCCTTAGTATTCTGTTAAATAGTGTGACAATAAATGTAATGAGGACTCCATTGAGTGTAGATATTGTCTAGATGACAATATTCTTATTAAAACTCTTAGATTAAGTTTTGACATATTTTACACGACTGTTGTATAATTAAGTTGTATTTGAATTTTGTACCATGTATTTGGCGACTCAAGATGGGTGATGTATACTTGTTTTGGGGGCGTCACATTTACCCTTGCTGTATATTACTTGCTGGGCAATTTGTGCTCATTCTTACTTATTTAAAACCTTTCAGTTAAGGTGGAACAAGGAGGTGTCTCAGGGAAAGACAAGGGCAAGGCTACCGTCTAGCTTGCCCCTTTATGTTTAAATCTATTATGTTGTCTTAAGAATGTTTTTAGACTATGTTTAAGCTTAAGTAGGATTATGTAATAAGTCTTTATTCGATATTATTATGTAATCTATTAAGCACTGTAGGTTGCGAGACTTGGAAGAATAATTATAATAAATTATTGTATATTATTCTAAATTAGATCTTTCGTTGTGAATGTGTGATTTTAGTTATTATGGTAATACTTTGAGCACGTGACGAACCGAATTCGAGTGACCAAGTAGCGGTCCGAATTTGGGGGCGTCACAGGTTGGTATCAAAGCTATAGTTATAAATCTTAGGAATGAGAGTCCATAGATTATAACTTAAGAAAACATAGAAGTTAGGAAGGGGATAAAACTCATGTAGAGTTTTCCTTGAGAGACTTAGTTTGTTATGAAATGTAATTTCATTCTATACGATGAACTTATGTTTATTTAACATTCTGATGGAGTTGTTGTTTGTCTTATCTTATGTTGGTGATTGTAGGATAACTGAAATGGGAGGACCTAGCCGAGTAGTAGAGGAGGAGCCGTGTGATATCCATGCAGTCTATGAGGTACCCTTGATAGCGGAGCCTATATCGGTAATGGCTCCTATTGATGATGATGATGAGGAGGAAGAGACTATAATAAAAGACTTTATGTGTTTATGTAATAAATTATGTGCTCACTAGTACAAATTAGTAACTAAAATTTAAAATTGTGTTGTCAGGATGTCGGATGTTGGAGGATCTAGTCGAGCTGGGAATGAGGAACCTCGAGTACCTACGGAGGAGGAGCCCCGAGACATTCATGTCGTCAGGGAGTAGTTTGTATAGATAGAGACATCTCCGTTGATCACCATTGTTGGTCAGGAGCATGAGCCTAAGACTGATCCAGAGGAGGATCCTGAGGAAGAAGAGGAGGAAGATGAGTTCCCACCGAACTCTATCAGTGCTGAGATGTACGACAAGCTATATGACTGTAACATAGAGTTACGTGATATTGTTTAGGAGCTGATGAGCAGACGATTATTCAACAACTTACCATCGAGTGGAGGGATAGGGAGGTTGTGACTCTTCACACATGTCTAGGAAACGTACAGTGGGATTTGATTCACGAGAAGGGTCAAACTAAGGAGAAGTCCGAGGAAATAGAGAAGTTGAAGAATGAACTGAAAGATAACTTAGTAAGGCTGACCATAGTAGAGGAGGCCTGGGTAAGGGAATCACGTCGTGCTGATCTTGCAGAAGAGAATTGTCGGGCGAAGAAGGCTAAGCTTGAGGAGATGTCTAATGAATGCTCCTGCAGCATTCATGAGCTTAATGAATGGAGTGTTCAAGTCATTTTTAGATAGATTAATGGTGGTGTTCATTAATGACATTTTGGTATACTCGAAAACCAAGGAAGAACATAAAGAGCATTTGAAGGTGACGTTAGAAGTGTTGCGAAGGGAAAAGTTGTATGCTATGTTTCTGAAATGTGAATTTTGGATTAAGCGGGTATAATTTCTCAGACATGTGATTGATAAGAATAGAATTTCGGTAGATCCATCCAAAGTTAATACCTTGATAAATTGGGATCATGCAAGAACACCGTCAGAAGTACAAAGTTTTCTTGGATTGGCAGGATATTACAGAATATTCATTCAAGACTTTTACAAGATCGCAACTCCGTTGATGAATTTTACTAGAAAAGCTGTGAAATTTTTTTGGACGGAGAAGTGTGAGGAAATCTTTCAAGAACTTAAGAAGAGGTTGAGTATAGCATATGTGTTATCTCTTCAGGATGACACATGAAATTTTGTGGTGTATAGTGATGTGTCACATAAAGGACTTGGTTGTGTGCTTATGCAAAACTGCAGAGTCATTGAGTATACGTCATAACAATGAAGGATTATGAGAAGGGGTATCCGACCAACGATTTGGAGTTAGCTACCGTGGTTTTTGTTTTGAAGATCTGGAGACACTATTTCTATGTGGAGAAGTGTGAAATATATTCAGACCACAAGAGTCTGAAATATATTTTTACACAGAAGGACTTGAATATGCGACAAAGAAGGTGGTTGGAGTTAATTAAGGACTATGATTGTGAGATTTTATATCATACGGGTAAGACAAATATGGTTGCCGACACCTTAAGTAGAAAGGGTCTGGAGAAATTGACGATGTTGACCGCTTAGAAGGAGCTAATTTCAGCAATGGAGAAGTTGGAATTGGAAGTGAAGTATCCGATGGAAATTGATGAGAAGCTGTTCCAGATGCAAGCTAGTACAAATTTGCTGGATAAAGTTAAGGAAAATCAACTCCAGGACGAAGACTGTGAAAAGGTGAGAAAACAGATATCCGAAGGAACCGAATCAAGGTTCAAAATAGACAACGAGGGAATACTGAGATTTGATAGCAGAATTTGGGTACTGCCTATACTAGAGATTAAGGAAGAAATTTTGAGCGAGGCTTATAGCTCACGATATGCGATTCACCCTGATAGTATGAAGATGTACCAAGATCTTCGACAACATTTTTGGTGGCCAAATTTGAAACGAGATGTTGTAGAGTGTGTTGTCAAGTGTCTAACATGTCATAAAGTGAAAGAAGAACATCAGAGGCCGAGTGGGTTGCTACAATTGTTGGAGATCCCAAAATGGAAATGGGAACACATTATGATGGATTTTGTGGTTGGCCTCCCGAAAAATCAAAAAGGCTATGACGCAGTATGGGTTATCGTTGACCGATTAACGAAATTCGTAGACTTCCGTCCGATCAAAATAAATTTAACTTAGACCAGTTGGCAAAATTATATATAAAAGAGATTGTTTCGAGACACTTAGTTCCAGTGTCAATTGTTTCTGATAGGGATCCGCGCTTAACATTGAACTTCTGAAAACGACTACATGAGTGCATGGGTACGCAGTTGACAATGAGTATGGCTTATCACCCTCAGAGAAACGAGCAGAGTGAAAGAACGATTCAGACATTAGAAGACATGTTAAGATCTTGTATAATGTACTTTAAAGGAAATTGGGATGATCATCTATCGCTCGTAGAGTTCAGCTACAACAACATCTACCATGCTAGTATTGGCATGCGGCCTTATGAAGCGTTGTACGGCAGAAAGTGTAGAACTCTGCTATATTGAGATGAAGTCCGAGAGAGTACAGAACTGGTACATCAGACATCAGAGATAGTTAAAGTGATCCGAATAAGATTGGTAGCAACTCAAGATAGGTAGAAGAAATACGCCGATCCACACCATAAAAATGTTGAGTTTGAATCGGGTAGTTATGAGTTTTTAAAAGTCTCTCCCTGGAAAGGAAAGATCAGGTTCGGAAAGAAAGGGAAATTAAGCCCAAGATTTATTGGACGCTTTGAGGTACTACGAAGGATCGGAGAAGTTGCGTATGAGGTAGCCTTACCTCCAGCACTAGAGAATGTCCACAACGTCTTCCATGTTTTACTTTTACGACCCTACAAACCCGATTAAAAACATGTAATTGAATATGAACCCCTACATTTTGAGAAAGATTTATCTTACAATGAAATTCATGTTCAGATTGTCGACATAAAATAGCAAGTTCTAAGAAATAAAGTAATACCTTCTGTTTAGGTTATTTGGAGGAACCACATTGCTGAAGAAGCTACGTAGGAACTCGAAGAGAATACGATAAAGAATTATTCTCGTTTTATTACTTAAATTATGTGTAAGCAATTTTGGGGACAAAATCTTTGTAGGGGGAGAATGTAACGAGATGAATTGATTGAGTCGTGATTCTGGGGACAAAATCCTTTTAAGGGGGAAAGATGTGACGAACGAGATTTTATAATTTAATTTGAATTAAAAAAATATTTTTCCATAATTGAATTATTCAATTAAATAATTAATTGATGAAAGTGTGGTAGATTAATTATTTTTGTTAATTTCTACGTTTTCCAAAATAACCAACTCATCCGAGTTATTTTCATTGTAAGCCTCTATTTCAGCTATTGGCCTCGATATTAGCTTGGGTGTATAGATTTGATCCTTCTTCATGCTATAAACATATAATAAGCCTTTTCCACCTGACATCTACACACAAATTATTTAGATTAGTATATAACATACATCAAATAATAGTTTAATATAAGTTATCTTTCATTTTGTTTGATGATGAATTTGTCCAATTCATCTCCTTTTAAACTCTATATGAGTTATTTGTATTTTCAACGCTTTTCTCTGTTCTAAGGTTATAGTCTAAGGTTTATCCCGCCTAAGGTTTCTAACCCTAAGCTTTGATACCAACTTGTGACACCCCCAAATTCAGGTACTTGAAACCCGAACTCGGTGCTTCACGATATCATTTCTATGAGCGGAATAATACTAATAATATAAACATTAAACTTAATTTACATATCAGAGTCTAATATCCAGGTACACAACCTTTAAACATTCATTACATGATAATTAATATGTATCATCGTCTTAATAAAGCCTAATTATTACATAAGAGAACACAAACTTATTCTACTAGCTTTCATTTCCCTTTGTTCTTTGTAGAGCTTTCTGGTTGATCACATTTAGCTGAAAACATTTAAATTAAGCAAGAATGAGCATTTGATTGCCCAACAAGTAATAACAACAATAAATATTAGCTGAAAGGATTAAAGGTTTTCTTTGAATAACACTTCTACAACAAATCAACTGTTGTGAAGTAAGTTGAACCAATAATAAAAACATATCAAATCTATATCAAATTTTTGAAACTACATACTGACTATAACTAGAGATCGGTCGACAGTCTATGAACATTGTTTTTAATTTTCGATAAGGTTAAGCAGAACTTCATGTGTAAACCGTCATCACTTACACGCACGGGGGGTGATCAGCCCGTTATGCCCTGTATTGATCAATACTACATGCAAGAATGAGATTATCGTTCATCTTATCCGCCTTTGGCGCACAAAAGTTTTCCCATGTACGGGATGTTCATACTTAGTCGGGAATCTGAACCAAAATAATTTGATTGGATCATAATAAAGTTTTATCTTGTTCAACAATATTTTTAAGTTTGTGTCTAGCCGGATCAAATAGTTTAGATGACTTTTAAGTCCACATATACCTATTGGAAATCAATAAGTATGTATCAACATGTGAATAAATACAACGATTATCCAAGTGAGGACACTTGAATAACCATATTTAAAAATTAACGAACAGAATAAATATCAGGATTGTACAGTAGTACTGTATTGATAAACAATGATCGGATAATTTAAGAACTTGTATGAATACAAATAATTGGGTACCAAATCGATAACAATAAAGTTAATAATCTGGCATAATGATAATATAATTCTTAAACTTTCTTACTCATGTCCATTGCACAAAGGAAATGCAAAGTTAAGATACTTGTCTGGTCTGCTACTTACAATAACACAACTTAGTTTTATCTTTTATATCAAGACCTATCATTAATAAGATCATTAGTTCGATTAGAATAACATATCATATCACATAGTACTACCATTTGTAGTCAGCACATAACATAATCACATTGTCACATATGTTTAGCAGTTATTGGATCAAAAATAAACACATATCCAATCCAATTATCTAAGTCCAAATCAATTTCTGAAATATTTCGGTGTACCGACGACTTTATCGGGTAATTATCGAGTTTAAAACTCTATTCTGTAGTTCAATATTCGTTTAGATAATTTAAATATCAGTCAAATTATTTTTCATAACCTTATAATAAATTTTAAATAATTATTATAATTTATCATGATTTTTCAAACACTAAAATCATTTTTAAATGATTTAAATACTAACTAATTCTATTATTATTAATATTTAATTAATATTAAATTACTAATGAAACCATTGTCAAAATATTAAAGTTATTTTATAATAACTCAAAAAAAATTTAAAACATTTTTATTACACTTAAATGTTTTTTAATACATTTAAAATCATTTTTAAATAATTACTATTACTATTTAAATTTTAATGTATTATTCACCAAAATACTAAAAGTCATTTATTATTACTTAAAATATTTTTAATTCATTTATTTCCTTTTTAAATGATTTTTAGATCAATAAAACAATTTTAAAACTATTTATTTAATATAATTATTAAATAAAACTAATACCATTAATATTAAATTATGAATGAAATTTACCTTTAAATATCAAAAGTTATATTTCATAACTTAAAATATTTTTAAATTATTTTTTTTCATTTAAAATGATTTTTATAATATTAAAATCTTTTTTAAATAATTTATTTAATATAATTATTAAATATTTCTAATATCATTAATATTAGATAATTAATGAAATTTGTCTTAAAATATTAAATGTTATGTTTTATAACTTAAAATATTATTAAATACCTTTTTATCATTTAAAATGATTTTTAATATAATAAAATCATTTTTAATTAATTTATTTAATGCATTTATTAAATAAATAAAATATCAAAAATTTCCAAATAAATATTTATGAAAAATATGTCAAATTATTAAAAATTAATTTTTTATAACTTAAAATAATTTTTAAAACTATTTTTGGAATTTTTAGTAATTAATTTCTATTTTTACATGATTTTTGGAAAATAAATTAAGTAAAATTATTAAATTTTTTGCTATAGCCTTTAGCGACAGAAAGCGTCGCCTTAGGTGTTATTGAGTCCTTAAGAACATTCATAAGCAGTTTCGGGTGACCTACTTTGACCAAGAGTTATACTCTGATCATGTTGTTTCTGGGCACGATAATGATTAGAGGTTGTAGTACTAATGTCAGACTACATGATACAACAACAAACATGTCCTTACAACACAAAACAAAGGAAACCTGAGCTTGCAAAGTGGCTGTCAGAGTTGTTCTTCATTTCTGGGTTACCCATAAATGAGGAACAGTTTGAGTGACCACTTTTGGGCTTCAACAACTTGTTGTTCTTGAAACATTTGTGTGATATAGTGGATGCAGTGTGTAGCCAGCATGACAAGGAAGAAATCAATCACTTAAACGACATATAACAACATTAATGCAAGCAAATATGATCTGGTCAAACCATGTCAGAACTCACACTCATAAGCTTTCTGGGTTACCCATAAAGCGTATGTTGTGATTCTCCTGCCTGGTTTGACCGGCCACTGAATTAATCACGTTTGATGTTTACGTGTTCTAATAGCATTATTCTACAATTAAACTAACACACTACAACATGGTTGCAAGAATAGAATCAAAACATTAAAAAAACTGACATATCATGGCTTGACAAAAGCTTGTCAGGCACTGGTTTTGAGTTTATGGGTTACCCAGAAATTCTTTGGTCAAGCTCGGTCAACAGTGTTTGACCATGATTACCTGAAATTGTAAGCATGATCTGGTCCTGCTACTAGTTCTAGATCACAGACCTCATAGCACACAACATGTTCAAACATTAAAAACACAAAAATCATTAACATCTAGAGATCTACAAGACCTGACATTCGGTTGTCACACACAAATTCTAGTTTTTTTCCAAATTTTGAAAAATGACAAATCCGAGCCTATAGATGTTATGGATCCAACATCTATCAACCCAGATCATCAATATACACTACATACAACATGTTTAACATAACAAAAAAACTAACATCTAACATAAGATCAAAAGTCAGATTTCATTTAGGGTTTATACCTCAGTACTTTGAACAAATTATGATTTATTGGCTACTGATTTGTTATGTGTGTTGGTGGGACTTGTTCTTGGGACTGATGTAACACCCCGAATTTTATTAAATAAAAGCATTCAATTTTTCTTATAATTACTATTCAGTAAATGGTTAAATTGATAAAAGTTAAAGTTAAGGGTGATATATGAATTTTTTTTCCAAACACGCAAATGGTTATAAAATACTCATTATTGTCGGAGAATATTCGTTTGATCGTGGAATATTCTTACTGTCGGGGAATATTCGTACGACGGCGCAGCCTTGTGTGGGCCCATAACGGAAAGTGATTGGATGAAGAAAACGACAAGTATAAGTTGTTTATAAATAACGACGCAGTTGTTACCGTTAATACTGTTGGAATACCCGGTGGTTAAAACATAGTAATTAGCGTTGTTGCATAGTAGCACACGGTATTGCACCAATTATTGATTCTTACGTAAGAAGGCATTGCTCAATAATTGTTACAGTAATTAGTGTTCAGTATTTTATTGATTCAATAATTCCTAGCGTTGATATTTTATATTACTGTTGTTTTAATTATTGTCACTACACAGTATTTTCCATTATCGAAGCAATAATTCATATTATCTGAATAATATTATTAGATAATATTATTGGTAATGTCTAGAAAGTTCTGCCTAAGGAGAGGTTTGGTCACTTAATTGCGCGCCAGTAAGGAGAAATTCTTATTAGAAAGCCCCCTCTTTCCTAGGAACTGCATGTTTGTCAATATTGTGATTCTGTAATATTATTTGTGAATAATTAATTATTGATTTATATGATAAGGAAAATATTCATTTTATGTGGATATAGATAGAGAAAATTTTTAAAGTGACAATTGTTGAAAATTGATATTTTATCTTTTCTGATAAAATAATATTTTATTATATTATTATAATATAATAATGATGATATTTTTACAATGAATGTGGTATATATGAGTATATGAGAAGGAAGAGTATTTTTGTTGCAAAAGTTGTTTAAAACATGTTAAACATGTCGGTAGACCCCATTTCTTGACTGAAATTTGAATATAGCTTGTAAAATCGTCCGTTTATGGATTTCGGTCAATTTCTGTTTGGAATTTGGAAACACTTTCTCCTACAAAGTTGTAGAGAATTGAATTTCCTATAAAAAACACGAAATTCGAATTTTTTGATAAAAGAGCTATTTATTATGAATTATTGAAGTTCTGAAGTTCCGAAATAATTGATTTTTGAAAGTTTTAATTGTTTTTAATAACAAAAACGTTTTTTTTTATTTAGTTGACTATTGGTGGCTGATGTTGGATCTGATTTAGTGTGCGCAGGAATTTAATATATATATATATATATATATATATATATATATTAATATTTTATTAAATTTTCTGCTTTAGTGTTCTAAGCATTTTCTTATAAATAGGGTGCTTAGGTTAGAATTGATAATTGCACCAGAAACTAAAGATTTCTCTCTATTTCTCTCTCTATATATCGAGCGTATTTTTGTAAGTATTTTAGTACTTCGAGTATTGATATACGGTGCAAGTTCTTTTAGCACTATATCCAGTATTTTAGTCAGAAGTACTATTCTTTCTGAGGTAAGGGAGATTATTTTCTTCATAAATGATATTATTTCTTCAATATCATTATGCCGAAATATTGATTTGAACTTTTTATCAAATTTAGAATTTTTTCATGTCGGGGTTACTATTCATGAGTTACTATTCACGAGTTACTATTTATGAGTTACTATTCATGAGTTACTATTCACGAGTACTATTCACAAAGCATGATGATGTTTTTTTATAAAATTTCTATCTTTTGGTGTCGGAGTTACTATTTACGTATACGGCACTATTCACAAATACGACATTATTCACAGAAAAATTAAATTTTCTTCTCTGTGTCCAAGATTGTCTGTTATGATTCCTATCTTTGATTGGATCTATATTTTGGTCTTCATTCTTGAATTTTACTCCACTCTGGTTATTTATGAAGTATTTTTGAACTTGGGTTGTTTAAAGTACGAATCCTTAATATTTATTCTTTTGTTTCACTGGATTCGTTTTCTTTAAAATATTTTGCATCATCCTAAGTCCTAAATGATGATATAACTGAATATCTTTGGCCTGTAGTACAAATATGAATGATTTTTGATGAATATCTTTGGCTCGTAATGCAAAGATGACCTATTGTTGAATATCTTTGGCCTGTAGTGCAAAGATGACTTGTTAATGAATATCTTTGGCATGTAGTGCAAAGATGACTTGTTGATGAATATCTTTGGCATGTAGTGCAAAGATGACTTATTGATGAATATCTTTGGCCTGTAGTGCAAAGATGACTTGTTGATGAATATTTTTGGCATTTAGTGAAAAGATGACTTGTTGATGAATATCTTTGGCTTATAGTGCAAAGATGACTTGTTGATGAATATCTTTGGCCTGTAGTGCAAAGATGAATTTATTAGTATGATTATGAACATGAACTGTAATTTGGTATAACCTTGATCTTTGATGTTTCAGGTAAAGACAGGTGATGAAAATTATCTTCGTCGTGGATGAGAAGAGGAATTTAGAACCACAATTATGATTATGAGTTATTCATATGATTGTGAACCAGAACTATTGATTGATGTTACAGGGATAAAATATTGTTGGTGGACTTTTAACATGGAGAAGATAATAGACTTTATGGTCTATTTGACTCTTTTAATGGATTTCTCATTCCGCTGCAACTATGGTTGAAAAGTTTTATCATCTACCATATGTTATAAATCTCTGATTTATTACTGATGAAGACTATTGATAATTTATTTATATTTAGTCATAATATTCTTTACTGAGCTAGTTGTGCTCAGCCTTCTGTTTCACAATTCCTTTCAGGTAATAAGAGTGTAGATGGGTCGAGCGAGGGTAACAGGAGAATAGAACAGTGGTCTCTAGCTGTGGAGGTTCTCCATAAACAGTTTTTGACTTTACCTTTATGTAAGGTGCCATTGTGACGTGCTATCCAAGTTGGTGTCCAGAGTCACAGTTGGTATATATATGTATTTAAACTCACAGTTTAAGTGTTGTCGTATATTGCACGACAATTGTATTAATAAAGTTATAGTTGTTTTCTATACCATGTATTTGGCGACTCAGAATGGGTTGGACAGAATGGACCTATTTTGGGTTCGTCACAGTTGGTATCAGAGCTTAGGGATATGATCTCTGGCGGAGATCGGGATTAGAACTAGGAGGGGAGAGATGAGTAAATCCTTCGCTAGTGTGTCCTACCTAAGCTTATTTGTTGGTTAGTCATAATTTCGGGATATTATGTGATAATTAATTTGTTAAATTAACCTTTATTTTTGAAGCTGTGTTCTAGAATGATATCTGAAATACAGGAGATAAGCAATGGAGAAATCATGATGACAGGAAATATAGAATCTGAAATGAAAGCAAGGTATTCTCAACTCTTTGAAATACCAGGTACGTAAATTTCGGGGACGTAATTTCATAAGGAGGGGAGATTGTAAGACCCCGAATTTTATTAAATAAAAGTATTCCAATTTTCTTATAATTACTATTCAGTAAATGGTTAAATTGAGAAAAAGTTAAAGTTAAGGATGATATATGAATTTTTTTTAAAACATAAAAGTGGTTATAAAATACTCATTTTTGTCGGAGAATATCCGTTTGGTCGTGGAATATTCTTACTTTCGGGGAATATTCGTACGACGGCGCAGCCTTGTGTGGGCCCATAACGGAAAGCGATTGGATGAAGAAAACAGCAAGTATAAGTTGTTTATAAATAACGACGCAGTTGTTACCGTTAATGCTGTTGGAATACCCGGTGGTTAAAACACAGTAATACGCGTTGTTGCACAGTAGCACACGGTATTTCACCAATTATTATTTCTTACGTAAGAAGGCACTACTCAATAATTGTTACAATAATTACTGTTCAGTATTTTATTGATTCAATAATTGCTGCGTTGATATTTTATATTACTGTTGTTTTAATAAGTGTCACTACACTGTATTTTCTATTATCGAAGCAATAATTCATATTATCTGAATAATATTATTAGATAAAATTATTGGCAATGTCTAGAAAGTTCTGTCTAAGGAGATGTTTGGTCACCTAATTGCGCGCCAGTAAGGAGAAATTCTTATTGGAAAGCCCCCTCTTTCCTGGGAACTGTCTGGTTGTGAATATTGTGATTCTGTAATATTATTTGTGAATAATTAATTATTAATTTATATGATAAGGAAAATAATTAACCCTACTGTAGATGTATTTTAAAGTAATGCATTCATGCATGTAGTCATAAAATTCATTTTGAAAAGCTCTAAGTCAGGAAATACCACACCATTTCTGAGGTGATTTGGAGATTTGTTGTCCAGATATTATGGATCCCGATCAGTCGAGTAGTTCCCGTAGGACCACTTCTGGTGTACGGATGAGGGCTTCTGAAGTTCCTCGACCCCGTTCCGTTAGATAGCCTTGTCGATTGGTGGAGGAAGTGATACGTCTAGTCCGGGCTGAGGTGTCGAATGTCGAGGACGAGGATGAGGATAGTCCGATTGAGGACCCCGCTCCTGCTGCATATGTTCCCCATAGGGAGCTCCCTTTCATTCAGGTGGCAAACCCAGAGCTTCTGGGTAACTTGAGCAAACATCCCTCGATGTACTGGCATGCTAACGAGGTATGACGTTAGATCTTGATCTTCCAT
The DNA here is from genome assembly GCA_020205505.1 of Panax japonicus. Taxonomy (NCBI): domain Eukaryota; kingdom Viridiplantae; phylum Streptophyta; class Magnoliopsida; order Apiales; family Araliaceae; genus Panax; species Panax japonicus. The sequence continues at coordinate 64,099,163 of CM035091.1, forward strand.
CTTTCCTATTGACGAGGAGTAAAGGATTCTAATGTTGATCTTCATTTGATATAGGTTCTCGGCTTTACACAGCCTCAAGGGAATTGGTTTAGCATACACTCCATGTATTTGGCTCTTCATCCCGATTATAGAGCGGTAGTACATGATTGGGGATTCGTGGTATTCTTCTCCATCCTTCCCCGTCGTTGTCCCTGGGGTTACCTCAGGGCATTGTCTGAGGGATGGTTTCATCAGACTCAGTCACTCCATTTGTTGGACTGTGAGGTGATGATGATGAAAGTATACGCACACAAGCCAATCATGTTTGATGATAAAGCATATACTTTGTAACAATCTTATTCATTTATTAATAAAAAATATTAATTTATTAAAGGCTTTTAATTATCTACATGATGCTGTTTTATAATATATGATAAACCCATAGTTTTAAGTAATGCTTTTAGAATAATGATGATGATCATTCTAATGAGATCTAAATTCTTAGAAAGCTTAAAACTAAAATAGTTCCCAATCATTGGATTACTAAATTAGGGATTGATGAATCCGGATAGAGTGGTACATACGTTGCTTTCTCATTGGATGAGGATGATTGATCTCACGATCATTTTTGTGGAGACACTAAAGCAAATATGTAGGTGCTTATTAGAGAATAAATTCACTGAATGTGGCTCGTTAAGGAATACCTAATGGAGTATTACTTGTTTGTTAATGGGAATTCCTGTAGTGATAGTAGTACAAGTGATCCTTGGACATGAGATCATCATAGTATCTTGTGTATGATGAGTTATACTTTGACTTATTCCTTAAGACCCTTAGGGTATATCGAAGGGTATGCTTGGGTATAATAAGTTGTACATGGAGATAATGTATGATCAATAAAGAATCTACCACTTCTAGTAAAAGAAGAGAAATGTCATATGTGATTCGATAAATGACAACCCAGTAGTTCTTGGCCAAGGCAGAATGAAATTAGAAAGGAGTTTCTAATTTGCATTATTTGGTGTTGTGCATTTAAGAGTCGAAATAAATATAATTAAATAAAATAAGACTTGACAGTAATTCTATGTCTTATATTTAACTGGGACATTTTATGGTGGAAGGATTGAATTATACGGTAACTATTTACTCAAAGGTTCTTTTATGATTAATGTTGAAATCTATATTATCTGGAAAGTCATTAATCGCTAGGGAGACTTATCCCTATTGTAGAATAAATATTATTTATTTAAATAAATTATTAGTTTAATTTATTTGTTTAAATAAGATTAGAATTGTTCTAATTGATTTATTCACAACCGGTTTAATATTGAGAACCTAAAGGGTCACACCATAAAAAGAAGAATACTTATTTAAGGAGTTAATGACATAATCGTAATAATATGTTAAGTATATTTAATTTAATCTATGGTGATAAAATAAATTAAATAGCTTAATATTTATTATTTAATATTTTAAAAATATTAAATATAAATTAATAAGAGGAGTCTTATTATTATTATTACTATTATTATTATTATTTAATTCCTAAATGAGTTTGGAAATTAATTAATAAAAGTACTCTCATATATCCTAATAAGATTAGGAGGCCAATTAATTTTAAAGAGTTTAATTAATTATTCCTAATAAGATTGGTAGCTTAATTAATTAAAAGAATTTAATTAATTAAATAAAACTCAATTCCTTAATTGTTAAGGAGGGTTGCCTACATCTATAAATAAGAGAAGTCTTATTATGGGTGAGGGGGTTGACACTTTCACAACTAGGGTTTAGACAAATACACATCATCTTGAATCTTTCTTCTTCCTTGGTGGATAATCTCTAAAGGCCAAGCTTTTGGGTGGCTAACGTTGATCAAAGGAAGGAACAAAACCCGGTGGATTCAAGTAGAACGCGAAAATGATTGGAGGTGAACTTGTACCTGGGGAAGCTCGAATATTCAAGGGTATGATTCTTGTTCTTCGTATCTTTTCGTTTAATTAATAATTGTGCATAAAGGATGATCCGGGTATATGGTTTGTAAAATTTTAAACTCTGATTTTTACACTTTTTCGCTTATTTTATGCAATTTGATTGCGTTCATGAATATTACAAACATTTATGCGAATTATTAATTTTTTTTGATTTGATATGTATATTGATGTGTTTAGAATAATTTAATTGTGCATAATTTTAATGTATAAAATTTATTTTAAAAAAAATATTTGCGAAATCTAAATCCGTTTTCGCTGTAAACTACGAACCGGTTTTCGCTGTGTATTAATCACGTGGCCTAGGATTGATTCTTAGAATAATATATAATCAGATTATATATATATGTTAGTAATCAAGGGATTCTAAGAGTCAGGACATGTGGTTAGTATTAATATATATATAGATATATATTGTAGTTAAATATATATTATTATGTTCACCAAGGGATTCACCGAGCAGGACTCGCCAGGAGCTAGCACGGATTTCCGTGATTCCATGTGATTCAATTAATCACATTATAATATATATATATATATAGTCCGGATCAGATCCGGACTCTCAGATTTTAACAAAATTCGGACTTTTTTTTTTGCTTTTTTTTTAAAACAACTAAAAAAAATAAAAATTATGGAACTTGAATTTTTACATAATACAGTATTTTGGGTGTGATTTGGATACGTATAACAAAATATGTTTGTACAGTCTGGGCAGACTGTACATATATTGGTTGGTGTAGGTAGTAAAAACACACTCAAAACACTGTATTATAGAAAAAATTTAGTTCTATAATTTTTTTTTAGTTGTTCTAGAAAAAAAAAATTAAAAAATTTTGGGTCCGGATTTTGATCAGGTCCGGGAGTACGGACCTGATCCGTGTTATATATATATATATATATATATATATATATATATATATATATATATATATATATATATATATATATATATATAGTACGGATCCAGTCCGGGATTCCGGACTCTATTAAAATTCGGACCTTTTTTTTGAAACAACTAAAAAAAATTATGGAATTGGCAATTTTTACATAATACAGTGTTTTTGGCGTGATTTGGATGCCTATACCTAAACATTTCTATACAGTCTGGGCAGACTGTACATACATTGATTGGTGTAGGTATTAAAAAACACACCCAAAATACTGTGTTATGGAAAAAATTTAGTTCCATAATTTTTTTTTTAGTTGTTCTACAAAAAAAAAAAAATTGGGGTCCGGATTTTGATTAGGTCCGGGAGTCCGGACATGATCAGTTATATATATATATATATATATATATATATATATATATATATATATATATACGGTTAATAATTTTATAATTAAAATAAAATTTATTTTAATCTAAAAATAAATATTTTATTTTAATCTTAAAATAAAAGGTTTATTTTTAATTTTAAAATTAAAATTTCATGCTAATTAATTAGAGTTGGAGTTGGATTTCATGATAACTAATTGGAGTTGAAATTGAATTTCATGTTTTCTTAAATAAAGAAGTTTATTTAGATATGAAATAAGATTATTTCATATTATTCAAAATAAAGGAGTTTATTTGTGAATAGGAAGAGAATCCATATTTCCTTAAATAAAGGAGTTTATTTAGATATGGAATAAGATTTTATATTTTTTAAAATAAAGGAGTTTATTTGTGAATAGGAAAAAGAATCCATATTTCCTTAAATAAAGGAGTTTATTTAGATATGAAATAAGATTTCATATTATTCAAAATAAAAGAGTTTATTTGTGAATAGGAAACATAATTCGTGTTTCCTTTAATAAAAGTTTTTTTTTTTACTTGGAATTGGATTCCATAATTAATTAAAATAAAGGAGTTTATTTTGATTAAAATAAAATAGTTTATTTTATTCAAAATTGAATAAATTAAAATAAAAAAGGTTTATTTTGATTTAAATTTGGATTAAAATAAAGGAGTTTATTTTGATTCAAAATTAGATTTTGTGCTAACTAAATTTGCCTATTAAATGATATCAATATATATATTGAATGTTTATTATTCATGAGATGAATGTTTTTTATTGATGCATATAGTGATGTGTATGATAATAAATGAGATTGATTATGGACTATTGAGCAATGTAATTGAATTTTATTTTAGTTGGATGCATGAATGTATAAGTTTTATTAAATGGGGTCTGCGTACCTCGTATTCACTATTTTTTTCTTAATGTAAATTCTAACTCCCTCCTATGTACTTCCCCTTGACTGCTGATCAAGGTTTCTATTTATTTTAAATAGTTTTGTAATAGGAATAGTTAGAATTAATTTTGAAGAATTGGAGATCAAGGAGTAAGGAGCGCTTGAAGACCCGTTTGTAATGAAGCCCGAGTTTAAATGTAATAGTTATATTTAAATATTAATTATTGCACCCCTAGGGTTTGACCTTTTGGTTCACTTGGTGGCTCTAGTGAATCAAAATGGAATAAAAATCCATAATCAATCCGGGTAGAATATAGTATTCTATATGTGCATGCTTATACTATATATATTATATATTATGTAAACATACTTCGCATGTTCATTAATATGACGCGTATTATATATATATATATATATATATATATATATATATATATATATATATATATATATATATATATGTATGTATGTGCATGCGCGTTAAACAAGATGAGATAAATTAATAACAAACCCCTCAAATATTTTATATTAAGTTGTAACGTTCAAAGATATTTAGAATATCGAACGTCACCTTCTAACATGGTAAAACAATAGAGTAGTAAATATTTAATATGAGTTTGTTGTGCACACACAAGGCAAGTATTAAATATTTAAGATATTATTTTATCACATTTAATGCTTATAAATAGACTGAACAATGCTGTTTTGTTGTGAACACACAAGGACAGTATTTTTCTTTCAAATATATAAAAGTGCTAGGTATGACTTAACTTAAATCATTTTAGTTCGGATGTGTATACACTTGACCATTATGCTTTAAGAGGAAAAATACAAGGAGTTACATAGTTAATGTAATTGACAAGAGTTGTCTACCTATTTATTTATATATAGTTTGTTGTGCACACACAAGGCTATATACATTTGAAATGAGATCATTATTCTTACTAGCAAATCTTTAATTAGATATTGCTGAACTATATATATTGAGGGTAATATAGTTTGAAGAAAATAGTGGGAGATACCAATTTAAAACAAGACCTAAATTATTTTGGTAATTAATAAAAGAATGTATGCTAAAATATTGTTAATTATAAATTCATTTACAGACTTTTACAATGTCTAAAATTACTATCACTGCGTAGCATATTAGATGCTAAATTAACCGGATCGAATTAAACGGATTGGTTAAAAAAATTGAGAAAAGTTGTCATGGTTGAAAAGCTATCTTATGTTCTTAATACGCCTATCCCTGCAATGGTTGCAGAAAATGCCTCTGAGGAAGAGATTGATACTTTTAGAAAGTGAAAAGATGATGCACAGTTGGCTCAAAGAATCATGTTCGCATCTATGAGTAACGAGCTTCAGCGTTGGTATGAAACTATGGATGCTCTTATTATATTTCTTTACATCAAGTAGTTGATGGTGAAGAAAAGTAGGACTGATAGATATTAGATATCTAAGGAGCTCTTCCGATCTAGAATGGCCAATGACACAATAGTACAGACAAAAGTCCTTTACATAATCAATTTGATTGATCAATTAGGACAACGAGTTTTGTCATGGATTGAGAGTTGAGCCAAGATTTGATCTTGTACTCACTCCCGGATTCCTTTCATAATTGTTGAGAATTTTTTGTATGAACAAGCTAAATATCAGCCTCACTGATTTGCTTAACATGTTGAAAAATGTTGAGAGTCACTTTCCAACCAAGAAAGACCATGTTTTACTGGTAGGGGCCAAAGGATCTTCTGAAAAGAAGAACGATTCAAAGAAGGTAAATAGAAAGGCAAAAACAAAGGATAATAAGAACAAAACTGATACGGATAGCAAAGGAGTTTACTTCCACTGCAATAAGCCTGGACACTGGAAAGAAACTACGAGAAGCATCTTGCAGACACTAACTAAAGAAGCTTAATGAAGTTTTGGTTATAAATACAATTTTGTTAATGCTTAAAATAAATTTTTCTTTAAGTCAAAGTTGAACTTGGGTATTGGATACCGACTTTGGTTATTATAAATATAGATTTATGAAGGGACCAAGCAGAAGTAGAAAGCTAAACAAAGATAAGTAATCCTATGTATGGGAAATGAAGCAAAGGTTGCTGCATTAGCCATAGGAACTTATTGTTTAGCATTGCCTACTGGCAAATCTATTAAGTTAGTAAGATGTTATTGTATTCCAGTTCTCATTAGAAACATTATTTCCATTTTATTGTTGGACAATGAAATCTTTAGTATTATATTTAAGAACAATTTTTGTTCTATTTATAATAATAATGTTTTGTATAGAACTGGAATAATACTTAATAGATTTTGTATACTTGACTTACGTGAAAATTAATTTTGCAAATTGAACAAACTAATATAAGAAAAGGAGATGATTATTCAAGAGGTTGAATGTGTGTATTTGCTGAAATACAAGTGTGAATTATTTGAAATGTTCAAAGAATTCTAAAGTGAAATAAATTGGCAAAGTATTAAGATTCTTTGATTAGATCAAGGAATAAATACTTGTATAATAAGTTTATAGATCATCTCAAATGATTTTCTCATAATGGACGCCTCCTGATACACAATAATTGATTGGTGTATCTGAAAGGAAAAATCGTACCTTTTTGGACATGGTGCGATCCATAATGATTTTACCGACATTCCAGTATACTTCTGGGATAATGTTCTAGAAATGGCTGTATATCTATGAAAAAGGTAACCTCAAAATCCGACCCAAGACTCCATAAAAGTTATGGACAGGGAAGATTCATAATCTTAAGTATGTTAAGATAAGTGGTTGTCCAACTTATGTGAAAAGGTTTCAAAGGATAAGCTTGGGACAAGATTTGACAAGTACAAATTTGTGGGTCATCCTAAAGTAAGTTTAGGGTATATGTTCAATAATCCTACTTAACAAAAGGTGTTTGTTTCGAAACACACTGCCTTCTAAGATAAATTTGTTTATCATTGAAGGGGATAGTGAGAGGATAATAGATCTTGAAGAGTTCAAGAACCATAAACACTATAAGTCAAATAAGAGGAACCTGTAGATAGACCTATTGTACCACCACCAAATCGTAAATCTGGAATAATACCGAAGATACCTGGGAGGTATGAATTCACCATGGATGATGATGATGAGGTACGTATCATAGAAGATGATGATCCAGTTACATACGATGAGGTAAGAGTTGTAGACACTTAGAGAAATGGATTGAAGCAAGCTTCTCAAAAATGGAACATTTTCTTTGATGAAATAAATCAAAAGAGTTTGATTTTATCACATATAAGAATGAATCTAGTGTGTACAAAAGGTTTAGTGGGAGCGTCGTGACATTCCTAGTATTATATGTTGATATACTACAGATAAGAAATGACATACCAATGCTACAATCAGTAAAGATAAAGTTGTCTAAATTTTCCTCCATGAATGATTTGGGAAGAGTATCTTAATTGGGGATACAAATCTATATAGATAGATTTAATAGGATGCTCGAATTAACCTAAGGAACATATAATAATTGAATGCTAAAGTCGTTTAGCATGGCAAACTCTATGGGATATCTTATGTTGATGAGCCATGGAGTGTATCTCTCTAAATAGTCCCCAAAGACTCCAAAAAGAGAGATCACATGAGTAACTATCATGTATGCAATGAAATATACGGGACCTGATGTTGATTAGTCATATTCTAGAGAAGTTCACTGTGAGTAAGTGAGAAACATCTTAAAGTACTTAACCAACACTAAGGATGTGATCATATTCATGGTGGGTCTAAATTAAAACTAGAGGGCTTAACAAACTCAAGTTTTTTAGACAGACCAAGATGACAGAAAATCCACTTTAAGGTAAAGCGTTACCTTGAACGGTGGTGCAATGAATTGGAAAGGTTCCGAACAGCAAAGAGTTATTGGTTTAGTGATAAAGACAAAGTATATAGCTATAAATGAAGCTGCAATTGATTGTTTGGATGAAAAATTCATTACAGAACTAGGAATAGTTCCTAAGACTCATCTTGGATCTAAACATGTGTTGTGGCACTTTCACTTGATTATATGAATCATTAAAAGATGGGAAATCACTATAGAGATAGTGGAATCTCAAGAAAAATATTACATATCCATTATCTAAAGCTTATCCAACAGCAGGATAATCGTCACTTAGAGAAGAAGAGTATGAGATACCATGGCGATTGGTTTTAGTGCAAGTGGGAGATTGAAAGTAGTATGCACACAAGCCAATCATGTTTGATGATAAAGCATATACTTTGTAACAATCTTATTCATTTATTAATAAAAAATATTAATTTATTAAAGGCTTTTAATTATCTACATGATGTTGTTTTATAATATGTGATAAACCCATAGTTTTAAGCAATGCTTTTAGAATAATGATGATGATCATTCTAATGAGATCTAAATTCTTAGAAAGCTTAAAACTAAAATAGTTTCCAATTGTTGGATTACTATATTGGGGATTGGTGAATCCGGATAGATTGGTACATACATTGCTTGCTCATTGGATGATGATGATTGATCTCATGATCATTTGTGTGGAGACACTAAAGCAAGTATGTATGTGCTTATTAGAGAATAAGTTCACTGAACTTGGCTCACTAAGGAATACCTAATGGAGTTTTACTTGCTTGTGAATAGGAATTCCTATAGTGATAGTAGTACAAGTGATCCTTGGACTTGAGATCATCATAGTATCTTGTGTATGATGAGTTATACTTTGACTTATTCCTTCAGACCCTTAGGGTATATCAAAGGGTATGCTTGGGTATAATAAGTTGTACATGGAGATAATGTATGATCAATAAAGAATCTACCACTTCTAGTAAAAGAAGAGAAATGTCCTATGTGATTCGATAAATGACAACTCAGTAGTTCTTGGCCAAGGTAGAATGAAATTAGAAAGGAGTTTCTAATTTGAATTATTTGGTGTTGTGCATTTAAGAGTCGAAATACATATAATTAAATAAAATAAGACTTGACAGTAATTCCATGTCTTATATTTAATTAGGACATTGTATGGTAGAAGGATTGAATTATACGGTAACTATTTACTCAAAGGTTCTTTTATGATTAATGTTGAAATATATATTATCTGGAAAGTCGTTAATCGCTAGGGAGGCTTATCCCTATTGTAGAATAAATATTATTTATTTAAATAAATTATTAGTTTAATTTATTTATTTAAATGAGATTAGAATTGTTCTAATTGATTTATTCACAACCGGTTTAATATGGAGAACCTAAAGGGTCACACCACAAAAAGAAGAATAATTATTTAAGAAGTTAATGGCATAATCGTAATAATATGTTAAGTATATTTAATTTAATCTATGGTGATAGAATAAATTAAATAGCTTAATATTTATTATTTAATATTTTAGAAATATTAAATATAAATTAATAAGAGGAGTCTTATTATTATTATTAGTATTACTATTATTATTATTATTTAATTCCTAAAGGAGTTTGAGAATTAATTAATAAAAGTACTCTCATATATCCTAATAAGATTAGGAGGCCAATTAATTAAAAGAGTTTAATTAATTATTCCTAATAAGTTTGGGAGCTTAATTAATTAAAAGAATTTAATTAATTAAATAAAACTCAATTCCTTAATTGTTAAGGAGGGTTGCCTACATCTATAAATAAGAGGAGTCTTATTATGGGTGAGGGGGTTGACACTTTCACAAATAGGGTTTAGCCAAATACCCATCTTCTTGAATCTTTCTTCTTCCTTGGTGGATCACCTCTAGAGGTCAAAAACTTGGGTGGCTAACGTTGTTCAAAGGAAGGAACAAAATTCGGTGGATTCAAGTTGAATGCGAAAAGGATTGGAGGTGAACTTGTACCTGAGGAAGCTCAAATCTTCAAGGGTATGATTCTTGTTCTTCATATCTTTTTGTTTAATTAATAATTGTGCATAAAGGATGATCTGGGTATATGGTTTATAAAATTTTAAACTCTGATTTTTACAGGTTTCTGCTTATTTTATGCAATTTGATTGCATTCATGAATATTACAAACCTAACAAATGATTCTGATGGATTGGCGGTTTATAACAAGTATGGAGTTTGGAGGGGCACCAGTGCCTCGCATGGCGAATATTACCCCAACTGCCGTTAGATCCTTATTAGGAGTTCCGACGAAGGCGCTCAAGGGAAGGACTGCCCGTTCAGATCCTTTGAGCGTAGATGCTATGAGCGGGCTTTTGAGTGAGCCCATGCCTGATGATGTCAGAGTCAAGGATCACATTATTCGGTGATTATTCCTTATGATCATTAGAGGCTGCTTCATAGCAGATAACTCTTCTACGGTATCATTCGTTATGGTCAGCGCCATGCGTCATGTGGACCGTATTTGAGAGTACGATTGGGGTTCATATACCTTTGCCTATTTCCTCCGGGGCATACGTAGGGTTTGACTGAGGCTTGGCTAGGATTCTACCCATTTCTGATGGTGAGTATTTCTCTTGTCATTTTCCATTTATAGGTTAAGAATGTTTACTGACAGCATATGTTTTGCCATTATATTGGCAGTTTTGGGCCTATGAGAGGCTCATATGCTTGCGTCCTTAGTGTGTTAGGTTTATATACCTATCCACGAGGACGATGATGGCATCATTCCATATTAGCGGAGGTTCCTGTAGTTGAGGGTTTCACTCACTGCCGCCTGCAGCTGGAGTTGTTGACACCTGATATTATCACATGGATTCCCTATTCTGGGAAATATTTGGCCATCAGATTTGACGGTGGGTACCCGACTGGAGTCGAGTACGTGATCTCCACCCGAAGACTTCATCTCTTTACAGATGGAGGATGGGAGCTATATTTAGGAGAACGTGCTATTAGGAGAACCACAGGGGAGATTCTCTTGCCGATATTGCCTCCTGTCAGGCGTTATTGGCCTGTATCGTAGTCACCCATCACTGATATCCCATTATTGGGGGTTGACGACATTGCATTATCAGAGGGTCCTTGCACTCAGGAGATATTCCAGTGTTGGTGGTTCCCTCGTACTATCGGAGCCCAGTCCCACACCACTCAGTTCATGGGGGATATGGTTCTAGGATCCGTGATGATGACGGATTGGATAGCCTATGTCCGAGATCCGACTTATGTGACACAGATTGATAGTTTGACCCGGAGACTAGACCATGTACATTTCTTTATCCGGCATTTGGGTAGAGATATGGTAGAGGCAGATTCGTTTGATCCTTCCAGCTTAGGCGCTGGCCCCTCAGACGACCCATTCGGTTTTACCGGCGCAAATCCTCTGCTATATAGGCCTGACATCCCTGTTGATAGAGATCCAGTGAGTCAGGAGGATTTACTTCAGGTGGACAGGATTGCTGATGTAGACATTGACACCATTGCCTTCTTCTGATGTGTATTCTCGTTATATCTTTTGATAGACCATTGTTAGCTATTGGGTGGCTGTGCCCCATTCTCGCTATATATTTTGATAGGTCTCTGTTAGTAGTAGGGCGTCTGTGCCCCATTTCCCTGTTTTTGTAGCTATACAGAGATGATGTATTAGATGTTGATATACAAAGAAATGTATACGCAATTTTTTCATTCCCTATATCATATTGCCATCTATTATCTGCAGTGCATGTATCATGTTATGCATATGTATGTATGTCTAGAGATATTCAGCATTGACCCCTGGATGGTCTTATGACATGGCCCGTATAGATGTCTTCTTCGACAGTTAGTCGTATTGATTATACCCCACCGTCATTGGTGGCATCTGATATGCGATCGTGGTATGATAACATGTTAACATTAGACTGGGTGACCGTAGATCATTTGTTGCAACATACTATGACCCTATTGATGTTTCAGGTTCCTACAGGATTTGTGGATGGCATACTGGAGCACTGGGTATCGGAGAGGCAGGTTTTCTGATTTGGGACCCAGGAATTGACTCTCACTCTGGAGGAGTATGCACGGTTGATGAAGCTACCACTAGACATACCTTGCATACATACGGCTTTGGGGGACATGAGTCAACGGTTCATGACCATCACTGGATTGAGGCGTAGGGTAGTACGTGATGAGCTTACATCTGGCCACGTTATATCCCAGCATTTTCTATTTGATAGATTTGGCTTTGAGGATAGTTATACACGACATTCTGGGGATTTCATCGCACAAGAGGATCATTGGCGTCTAGCCAGGGTTGATGTACTACTATTGTGCATACTTTATTATGTCTATATGCCATGGTACATGGATGAGATAGACATTGGAGTCATCATGGAAGTGAGAGCTCTTAGGGAGGGTCGTACCATTATACCGATGATTATAGCTGAGACTCTGAGGTCAACTACATACTGCTGCACTTATCCGATATGAGTGTGCACGGGCAGCTCGGTCATGCTATACATGTGGTTTATGTCACACTTAAGACTGATTGACACCTTAGACGACATGGGTATTTTTTCACCCATGACATAGCCATGTCATACTCCTTTCAGCCATCAGAGTATACAGATGCTATGTCGTGGTCTATGTTATTGGCGGATATCAGTAATCCGTTTAGCATATTACCGTGTTCGGGGATCAGCTCACCTTACAACTTTATTACTCATGCTTCGGGCATGGACTACCTCCATCTGGCTGGCTTGAGGGGCATGACTACTTACCACCCGCTGGCCGTGATGTCGCAGTTTGACCAGTTTCAGGACTTTCATCCTTTCGAGGGGGCATTGGGACAGTGTTTAGCTTCTCGCTATTTTCAGCAGAGGACCGATCCTGTGTGTACGCTTATTGGGATCAGTGCGAGATAGCTAATATTTCTGTGAGCCATCCGGGTTGTTCTGCAGAGTATTCCGCATGGATGGAGACAGAGACTGCATCGGCTGTAGTAATATCCATATTCCCGATTAGTGATCTCAGATGATGTGGAGCCCATGAAGGACATTGATCCCACTTCGAGGAGGAGCTAGTTGCTGGGTTGCCAGCATTTCCTTTAGATTCTCCCAGTACTAGCGCTGTTGTGATTCAACATTCAGCACAGTACTTGGAGCAGAGTCTTCACCTGATGACCATCGAGAGAGACCAGGCTAGATCCTCGATGTTGACTATCCTTGATGGGAGAGATACACCCTTTTTAGAGAGAGATGAGGCATTAGCTCGTAGAGACGCCGCTGTTGTCGAGCGAGATGAGGCTAGATCAGCCAAAGATATAGTGATAGTTGAGCGGTATAGTGTCATATTTGCCCGGGATATAGCTGTCACAGATAGTACTGTAGTGAGATCCCTTACCACTGGCATGATCGCAGAGATGGGCGCTTACAGTGATGAGCATATGATCACCATACACATGGCTACAGATCTGTTGGGTCATGTGGATACTCTGGTACAGGAGACCACAACTTCACCTCCTTCTTCTGAGAGGGACGCCATGTTGGACTTGTTAGCTCGTATATACCCTTACTTGTAGATAAGCTTGTATTTTCCTGCACAAACTAGCTTAACCATTTTGTCATATACAGTTTACATTGTGTATATCAAACAACATTATATATGGCAGGGAAATATATTTTTGATCACTTCCCTTTTAGATATACTTTTCTACTTGCTTGATATTTTGCATGCTTCTTCAGGGCTTGCGATCTTGATGTATTCTGAATTCCTCCTAGATAGATGCACATTGAGTTGTCTCTGGACATTTCAGAATGGATCATTGATCTGTGTGTTTCCCTATAATATTTGGTGTCTTGGGATTGGTTTCTACATGAAAAAGTGGAGAGGAGTGTGGCTTTCCTCTCTGAGATTGACAGCACCACAGATGGTCGCCAGTACCCCTATTCGGGTGGAGCCTAGTTAATTCCATCTATTATGGATTGGTGTTACTCTTCAAGGTACAGCAACAACTTAGATGGTCGCAGAGTCTCCTATTTGGCAGGAGTTCAGGTAATTCCATCCCTTTGGTCTGAAGCCAATGAAATGTAGTGGATTGACGTTTGATCCCAGTACCAGTTGACAAGTTTTTGTGTTTTGGTAGGGGTGAGACCGCGCCATGAATGGCTGCCTACGTACTCCTATTAAAGAGGAGATCAGGTCTGCGTAGTTTAAACCTGGTGCAAGAGGTTCAACGCTGTATGTGGCAGAAAAGGGTGTAGGCATGTTTTTGTTATTTTTGTTTTTGTAAGGAGAAAAGGGTAGAAATGTTTTTGTTATTTTTTTATTGTGACCGGGCCATATGAAATGGTTGCCTATGTACTCCTATTGAAGAGGAGATCAGGTCTGCATAGTTTGAACCTAGTTCAAGAGGTTCAACGCTGTATGTGGTAGAAAAGGGTGTAGGAATGTTTTTATTGTTTTTGTTTTTGTAAGGAGAAAAGGGTAGAAATGTTTTTGTTGTTTTTATTTTATTGCGACTGGGCCATCTGAAATGGTTGCCTGCATACTCCTATTGAAGAGGAGATCAGGTCGACGTAGTTTTCCCCTCAGGGCGAGTGTAAAAGCGTGATCCCATGTGCAGGTCAGACTGCGGGGAGGAGAAATTTGATCCTAGGTTGAGCATAAACTACAAGTACGAGAAGTTTTATCCCATGTATGGGTATCGAAACTGCAAACACGAGAGGATTAATCTGTAGTGGGATGACCTAAGTTGTATGAGCACAGTGAAGCCAGGCTGCTCATTTAAAAAGTATGTTTCCCTGAGGAGCCAAGTGTGAAAAAATGTTGTATGTGGTAAAGGGTTAAAGAACCAAAATGACTGGTGATCCGATGATCCAACACCAGGATGTTTGCTTGATGGTATCTTTAGACATAGTACTGTTTCACGTCAGTCCGAGTTGATGATTTTTAGAAATTCATCGTCATCCACTTCTTGCAATCTAAGAGTGCCTCCTGTCAATACTTCCTTGACAACAAATGGGCCTTCCCAGTTAGGAACGAAATTTCCGTTAGATTGATCTTGGTTGTCAATGATCTTCTTCAAAACCAAGTCATGTTGTTTAAACTGCCGTAGCTGGACTTTTTTGTTGTAGGATCTGGCGATCCTTTGTTGATATAACTGACCATGGAAGATAGCCGCGGTTCGCCTTTCGTCTATTAGAGATAATGGGTAATACATGTCTTGTACCCATTGGTCTTCCTCCAGCTGAGCGTTTATCAACACTCTGAGGGATTCCATTTCAACTTCTATGGGGAGCACTGCTTCCATCCCATAGGTTAATGCGTAGGGGGTTGCCCCAGTAGAAGTGCACATTGTGGTTTTGTAGACTAACAGAGTAAGAGGCAATATGTAAGGCCAATATTTGTGGTTGACAGACATCTTTTGCATAGTTTTCTTAAAGTTTTTGTTAGCCGCTTCAACAGCACCATTCATCTTTGGACGGTAGATGACGTAGTTAAGATATTTGATGTGGAATTTACTGCATAACTCCTCTATTATCTTGTTGTTGAGGTTCTTAGCATTGTCTGATACAATCACCCTCGGGTTGTCCATATCGACAAATGACATTATTTTTGATGAAAGCAATGATAACTTCTTCGGTAACCCTTGGGGAAGGAGGCTGTTTCTACCCACTTAGTGAAGTAGTCGATCATGGTGAAAATAAATCGATGTCCATTACTGGCTTTAGGCTCAATGGGCCCAATAACGTCCATTGCCCACATTGAGAAGGGCCAAGGCGAACTCATATTGTGGAGTTCCCGTGGAGTGGCGTGGATAGCATTCCCATGAATTTGGCACTAGTAACATCTCCTGACGTGGTCATTGCAGTCAACTTTGAGAGAGAGCCAGTAATGTCCTGTCCTGAGGATCTTCTTGACAAGGAGGGGGCTACTCATGTGTGGGCCACAGACTTCACCATGGATCTCATCCATAAGCCTTTGAGTTTGGTCTTTGTCAAAACATTGGAGGAGACCTAATCCTGCATCTCTTTTGTATAGTGCATCTTCACTCAGGTAGAATTTCATAGCAAGTCGATGGATCCGCCTTTTTTCAGTCGGGTTCGCCTCAACGGGTATAGATCAATCTCGTAGATATTCCTTGATATGCTGATACCAAGGATGTTGGATTGGAGGTAGCTCATCCGATACTTCTCCAACATAGTTCCCATAGGCAGGTGCCTTGTGTAGGGTAATTGTGACACATGGAAAGTGTCCTTTGTAAGATATGTGAATTAAGGAGGCCAACGTTTCTAATGCGTCTACAAAGTCATTCCTATTACGAGGAATATGTAGAAAGGATATTTCTTTGAACTCCAAAACCATCTATAAAACTTACCGATGGTAAGGCAGCAAATGTATCTCTTTAGTTTAATAGATCCCCGTGGATTGTCTGACCACTAACTCCGAATCTCCAAAGATAATTAACCGCCTGACGCCCATTGAACGGGAAAGTTCTAGCCGAGGAGGCAGCCTTCGTACTCAGCTGTGTTGTTGGTGATTACAAACTGTAATTTGACAGCGACGAGATACTACTCCAGATACTAGAACTGCTCCAGCTCCAAGACCTTCAATATTAACAGCTCCATAGAAATACATCTTCCATGCTTTATGTGTATCATACTGATGGTGTTGTTGAACTGTCATTAATACCCCTTCATCGTGGAAATATGTTTCCAAGGGTTTGAAATCCCCTGAAAGTGCAGCGGCCAGTTGATCTGTAATTCCTTGTCTTTTGATGGACTTTTGAGTCACATAAACAATGTCAAATTGTTGTAGGATCAACTTCCATCTGGACAACCAACAATTTAACATGGGTTTATTGAACACGTACTTGAGAGGATCCATGCGGGATATGAGACGGGTTGTGTGACCATGGAGGTAATGTTGTAACCTCATGGACGCCCGTGCTAAAGCTCAAGAAGTCTTCTCAATCAGAGTGTACTTGTGTTCATTGCTACTGAATCTTTTGCCGAAGTAATAGATAGCTCGTTCTTGGCCTCTATTATCTTTCTGTCCCAGAATGCAGCCCATGGCATTGTCACTTATGGACAGGTACATGAACAGGGGAACATCATCCTTGGGTGGTACCAAAATGGGAGCTTTGACTAGCTGTTCTTTGACCCACACAGAAAACACCAATTATTCATCCTTAGATTGGGGAAGTTGGGAGAGATATGGCCCTCCTGCCCGCACTTGTAGCACACGAACTTTTCCCTTGAGGCACTTACCCGAATTATTCTTCCCACAATTCCTACACTGCACAACTTATTTCTTAACACATTCCTGCTTCACCTGAATATTCCCAAAATTGCTCCTTTTCTCTTTTCACCCCTATTCCCACCTTTTAGTTTCCACCTTCACAGCTCCTACGACCTTGCCTTTGTTCCCTTTCTCCTTGTTATAGAGGCTCATGGCCTCACTCCCCTCCTCAGCTATAATATCTTTTTCCATGAGTGCTGAAAAAGTAGAGATCTATAACACCGCCACCTTGTTGTAGAGCGAGGGTTTTAATCCCAGCTCGAATATCCTCGCCTTCCTAGCCTCCGTATCAACTTGATGCTGAGAAAACCTAGCCGAAGCAATCACACCTTCTCATGCCCTCGCTTGATTTGCTTCCCATCAAAAGTTAGCCTCTCATTTCATCATATAGGTGGCAAAAGCGGTCTTTTGCCCCTCATCTACCCTAAAAATTATGAACGCCTTTCTATCTCTTTAACCCATGTCTGGGCTTCTATAGGGTTAACTGTTCCCCTGAATTCTGGTGGTCCGACTTCTTTGAAGTCTTTGAAATTCGCTAAGCGATTGTCTGGTTGGTTCCCTGCGGCTGGCATTCCCTGTTGCATGGCTTGAGCTACCATGTTTGTGAAGTTTTGTATTGGGTCTGGTTGTTGTCCTCCAGCGTTGTTGACAGATTCTTCTGCCCTTTTGTTTCGAGTTCGACGTCTTGGCGACATTATCTGATTAAATAAAATCATAAATTTAACTTACATTCTAAACTTTATTGTATAAGTTTAACATATAACACGAAGTTTTATACAAAACTTATTTCATTAATCAAACATAGATTCACATTCATTCAACTAAGTCATAGTACATTACATAACATAGCACATACTGCTATCCCTTGTGACAACAAATGTTGGGATTTACAGATATAACTTATACAAAAGTTGAGAATATTACATTACACATGCACATTATCAAACACTCATAATTAACTACTAATCCTAATTATTTCCTACACCTTTTTCCTTATTCTGGAAAATCTTTCGTCCAATGACCTTCCAATCCAAAAATAAAACATACACCTTTCTTAAAGTCGGGACAATGAGGAGAGGTATGTCCCTCATGGCCGCAAATATAACATATCTTTTTCCCCTGGTTCTTTTTGGATTTTCCTAAGTCGTGGTCTTTCATCTTTCTTTTCCCCTTATTGCTCGGAGCTGCACATGATATGTTGCTTTTGGCTCCCATCTGGTCAATTTGGATTTTAAGCTTATCTTGTTCTTCCATTGTTTCTATTAACGTTTTTCGCAACTGACTATTTAATAGCTTTTCTATTTCCCACAACTTTTCCAGAGAAGAAACATTGTTCCTCAGATTCTGCACTTCTGTTGATGCTTTATCAGCTCCAACTTCGGTGTCCGAATCACTATTTGTTAGTTCCACCATTTCTGGATCTGGTACTACGTTTTCAAAAATAACCACCTCATCTGAGTTATTTTCATGGTGAGCCTCTATTTCAGCTATTGGCCTCGATATTAGCTCGGGTGTATGAATTTGATCCTTCTTCATGCTATAAGCATATAATAAGCCGTTTCCACCTGACATCTACACACAAATTATCTAGATTAGTATATAATATACATCAAATAATAGTTTAGTAAAAGTTATCTTTCATTTTGTTTGACGATGAATTTGTCCAATTCATTTCCTTTTAAACTCTATATGAATTATTTGTTTTTGCAACGTTTTCCTCTGTTCTAAGGTTATAACATAAGGTTTATCCCGCCTAAGGTTTCTAACCCTAAGCTTTGATACCAACTTGTGATGCCCCCAAATTCAGGTACTTGAAACCTGAACTCGGTGCTTCATGATACCATTTCTATAAGCAGAATAATACAAATAATATATACAATAATATAAACATTAAACTTAATTTACATATCAGAGTCTAATCCCTAGGTATGCTACTTTTAAACATTCATTACATGATAATTAATAAGTAGAATCGTCTTAATAAAGTCTAATTATTACATAAGAGAACACAAACTTATTCTACCAGCTTTCCTTTCCCTTTGTTCTTGACAGAGCTTTCTGGTTGATCACACTTAGCTGAAAATAATTAAATTAAGCACGAATGAGCATTTGATTGCCCAGCAAGTAATAAAAATAATAAATATTAGCTGAAAGGATTAATATTTTCTTTGAATGCCACTTCTACAACGAATCAACTATTGTGAGGTAAGATGAACCAATAATAACAACATATCAAATCTATATCAAAAATTAGAAGCTACGTACTGGACTATAACTAGAGATCGTCGACAGACTATGAACATTATTTTTAATTTTTGATAAGGTTAAGCAGAACTTCATCTATAAACCGTCAAAATATACAAGCACGGGGGGTGATCAGCCCGTTATTCCCTGTATTGATCAATACTACATGCAAGAATGAGATTATCATTCATCTTATCCGCCTTTGGCACACAAAAGTTTTCCCATGTACGGGATGTTCATACTTAGTCGGGAATCTGAACCAAAATAATTGATTTGATAATAATAAAGTTCTATCTTGTTCAACAATATTTTTAAGTTTGTGTCTAACCAGATCAAATAGCTTAGACGACTTTAAGTCCTCGTATACCTACTGGAAATCATAAGTATGTATCAACATTTGATTAAATACAATGATTATCCAAGTGATGACACTTGTATAACCCATATTAGAAATTAACGAACAGAATAAATATCTGGATTGTACAATAGTACTGTATTGATAAACAATGATCAAATAATTAAGAACTTATATGGATACAAATGATTGGATACCAAATCGATAGCAATAAAGTTAATAATTTGGCACAATGATAATATAATTCTGAAACTTTCTTACTCATGTCCATTGCATAAAGGAAATGCAAAGTTTAGATACTTGCTTGGTCTACTGCTTAAATAACGCAACTTAGTTTATCTTTTATATCAAGACCTATCATTAATAAGGTCATTCGTTCGATTAGAATAACATATTGTAAGACCCAGAATTTTATGAAATAAAAGTATTCAATTTTTTCTTATAAATATTATTCAGTAAATGGTTAAATTGATAAATGTTTAAAGTTAAGGTGATATATGAAATTTTTTTAAAATAAGCAAGTGGTTATAAAATATTCTTTCTGTTAGGGAATATTCGTTTTGGTCGTGGAATATTCTTTCTGTCGTGGAATATTCTTTCTATTGGAGAATATTCGTACGACGGCACAGCCATTTGTGGGCCGCATAACAGAATAACTGTCGGATAAAGAAAACAACAAAAGGGAGTTTTTTAAATAACGGCGTAGTTGTTACCGTTAACACTGTTAGAATACCTGGTGGTTAAAATACAGTAATACGCATTTTTGCACAGTGGCGCACGGTATTGCACCAATTATTGATTCTTACGTAAGAAGACACTACTCAATAATTGTTATAGTAATTACTGTTCAGTATTTTATTGATTCAATAATTGGTGCGTTGATAATTTATATTACTGTTATTTTAATAATTGTCATTACACAGTATTTTCCATTATCGAAACAATAATTCGTATTATCTGAATAATATTATTAGATAACATTAATGAAATGTCTAGAAAGTTTTGTCTAAGGAGAGGTTTGGTCACCTAATTGCGCGCCAGTAAGGAAAAATCCTTATTGAAAAGCCCCCCTCTTCCTAGGAACTGCCTGGTTGTCATTATTGTGATTTGTAATATTATTTGTGAATAATTAGTTATTGATTTATATGATAAGAAAAATATTCATTTTATGTAGATATAGATGTAGAAAATATTTAAAGTAACAATTGTTGAAATCGATATTTTATCTTTCTGATAAAATAATATTTTATTATATTATTATAATATAATAATGATGATATTTTTACAATGAATGTGGGATATATGAGTAAATGAGGAGGAGGAGTATTTTTGTTGCAATAAATGTTTAAAACATGTTGGTGGACACAAATTTGACTGAAATTTGATTATAGCCTTGTAAAATCGTTCGTTTGTGGATTTCGGTTCAATTTCTGTTTGGAATTTGGAAAAACTTTCTTCTGCAAAGTTGTAGAGAATTGAATTTCCTATAATAGTCGCGAGATTCGAATTTTCTGATAAAAGGGCAATTTATTATCGAATTATTTAAGTTCCGTAGTTCTGAAATAATTGATTTTGAAAGTTTTAATTATTTTTAGTAACAAAAACATTTTTTTTGTTTTTGTCATTATTGGATGCTGAATTCAGATGTCTTTGATGTGCGTAGAAAATTTTATTAATATAATAATATGTTATTAAATTTTCTGTTTTGGTGTTCTAAGCAATTTCCTATAAATAGGGTGCTTAGGTTAGAATTGAAAATAACACAGAAACTGAAATTTTCTCTCTATTCTCTCTCTATATTATCGAGTGTATTCTTGTGAGTATTTGATATCTTGAGTATTATATACGGTGCAAGTTCGTTCAACGTTATATCCGACATTCCAGTATTGCTCTTTCGAGGTAAGGGATTGTAAAGGATAATAAGGGATGCTATTTTATTCAAAATGATATTATTTCTTCAATATCATTATGCCGAAATATTGGTTTGAAATTTTTATCAAATTTGGAACTTTTTCATGTCGGGGTTACTATTCACGAGTTACTATTCACGAATACTATTCACTACAAAATTGGTTTCTTTTCTAACCAAATTATAGTTGATTTATGAATATTACTCTGAAGATTAAAACTATGTATTGATTATATTGATTTTATTATCATATATAACATTTTATAACCCTGATGTTGAAATTCTCTTTCACTGGAGTGTAAAGACGGGGTAGATTATTGGTATGATCATGACTAGGGTTCTCTTTGGCCAGTAGTCAAAAGTTGAATTATACTGGTATGATCATGACCACTGAATTTATAATTGAATATCTTTAGCTTAAGTGCAAATGTGAATTGATCAACATGGTTATAATTATTGTTTATATAAATTCTGAAATGATTATATATTTCTTTGAGATATGAATATCTTTGGCATGTAGTGCAAATATGAATGATTTCTAATGAATATCTTTGGCCAGTAGTGCGAAGATGAACATGCGTTTAGATGAACATGACTAATTGATGAATATCTTGGCCTGTAGTGCAAAGATGACATGTTGTTGAATATCTTTGGCCAGTAGTGCAAAGATGAACTGTTGATGAATATCTTTGGCCCGTAGTGCAAAGATAAATTTATCAGTGTGATTATGAACAGGAACTGTGATTTGGTATAACCATGATCTTTGATGTTTCAGGTGATGAAAATTAACTTTGTCTTGGATGAGGAAAGGAATTTAGAACTACAATTACGATTATGAGTTATACATGTGATTGTGGACATGAATTGTTGATTGATGTTACAGGGATAAAACATTATTGGTGGACTTTTAACATGGAGAAGATAATAGACTTTATGGTCTATTTGACTCTTCTAATGGATTGCTCGTTCCGCTGTAACTATGGTTGGAAAGTTTTATCATCTACCATATGTTCTAAATCTCTGATTTATTATTGATGAAGGCTATTGAAAATTTAATTATCTTTAGTCATAATATTCTTTACTGAGCTAGTTGTGCTCACCCTTTTGCTTCACAATTCCTTTCAAGTAAGAGTGTAGCTGGGTCGAGCGGGGGTAACAGGGGAATAGAACGGTGGTCACCCAACGTTGGAAGGGTGTTTTGCCACTATCATACAAGATGTCTAATGACATACAACCTCGTGTCATCATAAGACAAGGTTGTGCTCATCAACTTGCTGAGTATATTTACAAGCACTACCTATCTAATCTTGGTGTTTGTTTAGAGTATAATACCCAATTAGAGACAGTGGAGATAATGATATGTCAAGAGAAGACTCACTATTGGGAAGAATATGATAGTAATTGTAATAACCCGGGATTTCAAATAATCCAAAATTTACGAATAATTTTTTTTTATTTTAATATTGACTGTTAATATTGTACTGTGTATCTGTGATACGAGTCTCGAGAATTAGTTAATTTGTGTATTGACCAAGAAAATAGAGTAGAGTTGTGCTTAATAGCTTTAGAAACCCTAACCCTAATTTTCGGATAGGGATTCGGTATAAATATAACTAAAAGAATTATATTGTTAAGAATATGTTTGTACTGTATAGGAATGTTAATACTTGATCAAATAAGGTTTGTAATTAATAAACCCCAATGAGGGATTAAAAACCCTAATCTCAGATTTAGAAAACCAAATGTACAATTAAAAACCCTAATTGTACGCCGGGAAACCCTAATTTAAAATCTGGGATTTCCTAAACCATAATTAGGCAACCCTAATTCTAATTGGCATGCTTAATATGTTTGTTAAACCTTAATATGATTAGAAAACCCTAATTATATGTTAGTTATATTAATTTCTATTTTACAATCCCTAAGTGTAATTTAGGAATTTAATTTTTCTAATTAAAACCATAATTAGAAATAATTGTAGAAGCTTAAGTTTTAAAACCTAAGGGTTAGGACCTTAGGGTTAAACCCTAAGGGTTTGTGCAAAGGTCAAGTATGCCATTAAATGTATTCTGCAAATGACAAAAATGCCCTTTTATGTATTTATTTATGTAACTTGTACGAATGGCTATAACTTTAGTAGGTTACTAACCATTTAGACTTTGTGACTTCAAAGCTCAGCATTTCATCCTTCAATTGACAACACAACATGACATTCATTGCATCTAGAGAGTATAAAAGAGAATTAGAGAGAGAAATTCACTTAAGTTGGGCATTTTTTTTCCAAAGTCTAAAACAACTCTCTCTCTCTCTCTCTCTCTCTCTCTAACCCTTCGAATTTGTCAATAATATAAGTCCCAAATACATACCTTATATCAACCATAAACAAATTAGAGGGTTAAGATCAAGAATCGAAGCTAGAAAGGTGTAATCCTATTTTAATTTTGATCTTTGTTGCTTTAGAAATTTTTGTGTTTTTGTGTTTAGAATCTTGCTATTGGATGTTTTATGAAGATCTATGATGATCTATCATGAATCCATAGCATCAAAGTGCCTTAAAATAAAGTTTTTCAAAACTGTTCTTGAGTTTGAAAAGTAGTCTGACAAGCATATGTCAGTCGCTTTAAATCTTTCTATGTTATTGATTTTTGAAGTTTTATTGTTGTGTCTGTAGCTGGACATGTTGTCTTTAATCTGGAATAAGAATCATAGAATCAGATAACTAGTTTGTAAGTTATACTCGGTCAAAGTCCGTTGACCGAGTAACTTTCTGGGTAGCCCAGAACATTTAAAACCATGTCTGACAAGATTTTGTAGTGTCCGGATCTGTCAGTTTAATTGTTATTTGTTGATGTTATGATATTCATATTGTATCTGGTAAGGTGGGCTATATATTCTTGCCTTTAGA